>OW386292.2:67612810-68212810 GCA_936432065.2 Rutpela maculata
TCAATTAGTTCGCTATTTAAGCAATTATTCCCCTTACATTTTTTGCAATGTTTATTGCACTTTAATCCAAGCTTCGTGCAGCCACATCTATTTGTGCAATTATTTTTGCACGAACATATGAAGTTTTTCAGTAAACTTTCAGGAATCATGCCAATCATGGGCTGGTCAGAGAATACTGGTTCCAAAATATTTTCAACAACATTTTTTCTCCAACCCCAGCAGCAAGGGTGAATATTGTTCCTGTACCAAAGTTGGCATTGTAAGTAGACACGTTCAACATGTTTTTTAAACGCTCCTTCTGTCGGTGGAAATAAATTCAATGATAACAATGTCAGCGATTTGGCATAAAAAAACGGTAATGGTTCAAAGGAAAAATACTTGAAACTTTTTTTGAAGCGTACAATTTTTTCACAACTTCAATGCCCACTTTTTAAATTATTGCGATCAGCATTTGGATCGTTAAATTCTTCTGCTGCTTGTCTTAAAACTTGGTCCTCTGGCAAAATCTGGAAAATTTTCAACTTCCCTATATTATGAAAAGAAGAAGTGGTATCAGAGCCACACATGGCATGACAAAACATAGTTACTTTTTTTAAATTATCGTCGAAGGTAAAACTGTTTGTCCCATATAAAGTATATTCGTGTGAATGTCTTATCGGTTTTTTCATAAAAATATTATCTAAGTTGCCAGCCAATTGTGTCATTAAAATTGGAAGATCTATATCTTCTCCTAAAATATAACATCTAGAATAGTAAATAGATAGATTTTTTTATTTTTATGAAAAACCAGATAAAACATTCACACGAATATATTTTATATGGAACAGACAGTTTTACCTTCGATGATAATTTTAAAAAAGTAACTATGTTTTGACATGCAATGTGTGGCTCTGATACCACTTATTCTTTTCATAATATAGGGAAGTTGAAAATTTTCCAGATTTTGTCAGAGGACTAAGTTTTAAGACAAGCAGCAGAAGAATTTAACGATCCAAATGCTGATCGCAATAATTTATATAAAGTGGGCATTGAATTTGCGAAAAAATTTTACGCTTCAAAAAAAGTATTTTTCCTTTGAACCAATACCGTTTTTTATGCCAAATCGCTGACATTGTTATCATTGAATTTACTTCCACCGACAGAAGGAGCGCTTAAAAAACATGTTCAACGTGTCTACTTACAATGCCAATTTTGGCATAGGGACAATATTGACCCTTGCTGCTGGGGTTGGAGAAGAAATGTTGTTGAAAATATTTTAGAACCAGTATTCTCTGACCAGCCCATTATTGGCATGACTCCTGAAAGTTTACTGAAAAACTTCATATGTTCGTGCAAAAATAATTGCACAAACAGATGTCGCTGCAGGAAGCTTGGATTAAAGTGCAATAAACATTGCAAAAAATGTAAGGGGAATGATTGCTTAAATAGCGAACTAATTAATGATTAGAATCAGCGGAACCTGAAATAATAGAAGTTCAAGTACAATCTTCTTGTTTTAGGGATGTAGAAGAAAATGAAGAAGAAGATGAACCAGAGTACATTGACAACAATGATGTACGTAAAGACAGCAGTGAGTCTTCAGATGGTAAACCTCCATCAAAACTTGTAAAATTTTAATGAATAATATGTACACGCATTGTAAATATAATAAATTTTATCCTTAACAAAAAATAAAACATTTCTTTTACATTTTTTTATCTATAAAATACTTTGTATCTTATTTGATATCCTATAAATATTGACTTTTTAAAAACGCGAAAAAAGCACTTTTTTATTTAAATTTCGCGCCATTTCCGGTCAGCTATTTTGAATTTTCCAATCTTCATGTCAGATTCGTAATCAGCGACCATGAAAACCCCCAAGTATACGTTTTTTCCGAGATATATTTAATATTAAAGCATTAGTAAAATTATTGTTTTTTATGCATGCATTAAATGCACTTTTGGATGCAATTAAGGGCTAAAAATTGCATCTGGAGGATCAAAAATGACTCTATATGCGCAATACAGTTTATGTGATAATAAAATAAAAAGTTTCTAGTCAATATTAATTATTTTTAAACGATTATATTTGAAAAACTATCGAAAAATCGGAAAAAATAGCAAAAATGCACTTTTTTGCATAAAAGTGCATTTTAATGTCTTTCAGTCAAAACTGTGCGTACGCACTATGATTTTATTGTTATTAACACCTAAATCTATCATTCTATCCAATAAAATCTCATGGAGAAAAAACTTCTCGAAAATCGACCTCAAATCATTATTTCTGACGGACTATAAGGAAGGTTGGAGCATTTCCGCCACTTTTAGGAAATCATTCTTTACTGCGCTGTAAATATTCTAATATTCATAACACCATAAATCAGCATATGTGCTGATTCGTAGTAAACAATACCCTTTATATTGTAGCGCATACTTTACCATGATACAGAGTGCTTGCGTTGGTGTCGTGATAAAGGATGCTAATTCGAACCCAGGGTACCACTGTACGCATGTTTGGAAGCACTGCTCTAGTGCAAGTAAATGTATCGATCAATTTAATACTAATGGGTTTAAATGATTAATAAATATGATCGTCCTAATTTTTGAAATTAAAAAGTGAGTGAAACGTCCGTATTATATAATAAATCTTCTGGTCTATTACGATTTCAAACATAAATAGAAACAACAATTAACTTGATTCGAAAATAAAGATAACTTTAAGTTATTACAAAAAATGAATAATATCGAATCGTGTTAGGTCAAGACAATTAAGGCATTTAATGCATTTAAAATTAAGTTTCAACGAAGAAAATGTAAATTAGCAGATTTAAAGTTAATATTTATCTGCTAGAACGGACGAAAACAAATCCCTCCAAAAAAATTAATGGCATATTTGAATTTAGATTTCTCCCTGTTATTAATAAATTATATGATATAACTTATATAATTTAACTAATAAATAAACTTTTCTGTTTTTCATAACTTTTATTTTACTGTGTTTCTATGCATTCTTTTGTAGGGACGTATTTTACGTGAGTGTTAAAAACCTCTTTCTTTTGGTGGTGTACTTTTGTATACAGAAAAGTTAAGTTCAATCATATATTATCCACGTATTCAGTTAGTTTTTATCCAAACCTTTTGGTGCGTCCTGTATTTAATATCGATAGAAGGTTGAGATAAAATATAAATATGAAACTGTCAAAAATAAAAAAAGATAAAAAAGTATAAGTATAAAAAACATAAATTCTCTGGGATTCAAACTAGCTACGTAGTAGTAAAGCTTAAGTTCAAAATACAAGGGTCGTGGGCTTGGAATGAAGAAAGCAAGCGACTTATTTTATCTGATAGGAGATGTATGCAACACTAAGCCTGTGTCCATAAGTGCCATTAATTGCATGTGCAGGCACAGATTAATTCAGATGGTTAACGTAATCAGAGGTTTTGCCGCTTTAGTCTCATTTCTGAAGTCGTGTGTTGTGACGTGCTTCCCGGTGAGCCAAGAATATCACTTTTGGCACCTTAGCAACAGCGGTACTTGCACGTTGGTTGCTCTGGCGCCAGTTTCCTCTTGAAGCACGGGAACACCACTACTCTCAAACAGCCGGTACAGTCGGGCTGGAGTAAGTACAGTGGAGAACCGGTAATATCCAGTGGGTCAAAATAGGAAAAATTAGACTCTTTCACACATTCAGCAGTAAAATACACAGTTCGGAATATAATTCACCTTTATTTACTAAATATTATAAACAATGTGAATTACCAATTTTCTCGGGTTACTTACAACTCCACGTAACGTCTGGCTACGGCGGTCACGGCTGGGGAACTGTCTCTGTGGACTCGTGACTTAAACAGATGCTAGGATAAATTACCAATGGTAGAGTGGGATAACTCCAATCCTGCTGTGCACGGTTTGATGACGTAGGCTGGACTTGTAATAATTTCGGAATATGGATACCTGCATGACTTAGGGCACTTCTTCTGTAAAGCTTACTTGCTGGTCCTGCTGGTCCACGATCGGACGATAGATCAGGATTGGCTCCTTGTCTTGATTTCCACTGGCAGCTCTCTTTGCTGGACTTAGAACATTTTCTATCAAACTTACTTGATTCTGGATTCTGCTGGGCACGTCCGGTTGCGGTGGTTTAGTCGTGCGGGCTGACTGCTCGCTCTGATTTCAATTGGTAACTATCCCATCTCCACCAGAAGTTGAGAAGTGGGAGAGATAATCAAACACGATGTGTGCAAGTAGTAAGTGACGCCGACTGGACTTGTATATTTCACGAAGCGTATTTGTGGAATTATTTTCAAATGAAACGGCTAGCTAATAACAATATTTCAGTGTGAATTTACGTTTACGGCTGACGTCACATTTCAAGCACTGCTATTATATATCTGCCCAGGTTGACGGCCGGAGTTGAACTGCCTGGATTTTGCAGCTGACCTAGTTAGTTATAGAGATTGTTTGTGCATGTCTTTTATTACCCGGCGATGTATAGGGTTATTCATTATATTTTGGCCACCCTTTATTATCGTTATTATTGGAGGTAGAAAAAAAAGTTTCGGACGAAAGTTGTAGGGCTGTAACTGAACCCCGTTAATAAGTTAATGGAAGCACAGTGGAGTGCAGAAATTGAGGGGTACAAGAAGCAATAATATATTCTTAAATGGAACACCCTGTATATTGTTGAATTTTTGAATTATTCTTTTTTTTTTCTGGTTTCAAAAATACGACATATGATAGTCTTATCTTTAACCGTTTTCGAGTTATTGAACATTGAAAATCGTATTTAAGCTATTGATTATACGAACGGAAATTACAATTATTAAAGTAGTCTATGAAAATGACAAGTATTCTGTTATTATATGAAACGCTGACAGATTTAATAACAGAATACTTGTCATTTTCATTCACTGCGTAATGAACGCGCCTAAACTTGTTCGTAGTGCCCTGAGTCAGGGCCATTGTTCTAGCAAATGGTGATATGGTATAAGTAATGATTACTTCTACGTTTTTTCTCCGGTTTCCCTCTCGCGCAACTTCTATTTCTTGGTTGAGAGTTTTGCCTTCACGCTTAAGTTGTTTACATTAATTATAAAAAGTAACGTCATTAGAAGATTTGTATTTCTTCCATAGTGAATGTTTTCTTTTAACTAAGAGCTGAATCAGAGTGGATAGCTGTGACTACATGTAAATGATTTTGGCACATGTATGTTAAACATTAAGTCTAATTTATTGTAAAACAGTTGTGTAGCCAAATCATTATATTGTACTCTCATTGAAACTTGTTTTTATTAATTGTTAATTAACGTTGATCGCAACTATCATATTAGCAATAAACTGAAGAAAAGTGGAACCATTAGGTCTTAGTTGATACAAAGAGATTTTATATACTTAAATAAAAACTGTAATATAATATAGAGCCGAGAGAAATAAAAAAAATCTCATCCATCAATTAAAACACAAATATGGATGTGAAATTTAGATTTTCGTCTGTTTTCGTACTCGAAGTGGATTTGACATTCTGGTTGCATGAAATTTATTATTATCCTGCTTTTTTCTAAGTTCGATGAAACCCATTTAATGTCAAACTTTAAAAAAATCAGAAAAACAATTTCGAGCTTCCCATATTTTATTATTCGTTTAGGAATAATCTCAGGCAAGGCTTTTAAAATAAAGGCAAATCTACGTCTAAGAATTAATCATTCTTCTAAAATATTACTTAATGTTTCAGGAAAACTATACGTTGATTACATTTAAAGCAAATCCATTGCTAAATTTGGTTGTTTAAATTTCTTTTTCTTTTTTGAGTCCTAAAATAGCTGACAGGTTACAAACATTATGGTTTTGTAGAAAGAAAATCAATAGTTACTAACCTAAAAATATTTACAGATGATTTAAGTTCTACAATAGATAACTGTGGCCAGACAGATATTAGATATTTAGATTTTGCAAAAGTTTTGACAGAATGGATCACGATATTCTCTTAAAAAAGTTACAGGGTTATAAAATTTCTAATAATTCGCTACTATTTTTTATATCATATTTGACAGCCAGATATCAACAAATAAAACAAATGGCCACTCTGTCAGTACCCTATTTAACTAAATCTGGTGTGCCTCAAAGAAGTAACTTGGGGCCGTTGCTTTTTGTGTCTTTTGTCAACGATATACCTAATTATTTAAAATATTATAAATGTTTAATGTATGCAGACGACATTAAACTATATAAAAAGGTTGAAACTGAGAGGGATGCACAATTATTGCAAGAGGATATTATAGTTATTAAGGTACCAAGGGTGTTATAAGGATAATAACGCACCGAGGTCGGCAGTATATTTCCCGAGGGCCTCTGGCCCGAGGGAATGTACGTCGACCGAGGGTATAACACCCGTGGTGCCCTCAACGTTTAATGTCCTACAAGTCTGTTATTTAATTCGAATATATTTTTTTTTTACATTTACGATTTATTAATTTGACATCTATTGTGTTCAGAACGATTTGATTTAAAAGGGAGTAAAAAGCAAAATTGTTTGTAAACGCAGCCGTTGCATAGCAACGCATTTTGTTTGTCAATAACGCTCATTCATAATTTGCTAGTTTTGGGTTGTGTTATAATTTTATAATGCCCTAGGGCGTTATTTTTCATTTAATGTATCTCAAAATAGGGTGGTTATTGTAAAATAACAGACTTGTAGGACATTAATAATATTTTCTCATGGAGTGAAATCAATAAGCTATCTTTAAACGCCAAGAAATGTACGACCATGACTTGCTCACTAAAAGATAATCATCCATATAGTATAAATAATGTACAATTGACCCAAGTGACAAAGCAAAGGGATCTAGGGGTGTTATTTAATAGAGACCTAAATTTTTCTGAATATATTGAGAATATGTTAACAAAGGCATATAAAAATTTGGGTTTTATTATACGAAATTCAAAGCAATTTTCGATAGAAACTACAAAATTGTTGTTTTTTTTTCTTTTGTTAGGTCCAAGTTATAATTTACATCACAAATTTGGGACCCTGGAATTGTCGAGAGGCATTCTAAATATATATATAGAATATAAAAAACAAATTTCTATACCTATACTACAAAAAATATAAAAGATATCCAAATTACAATGAGTATTACTTAATAAGAACAGAATTTAATATTCTTAAGCTATCAGTAAGAAGGAATATATCTAGTATCTTATGTATTTCCAATATAGTAACTAGACGTATATGTTCTACCAAAATTTCATTACGACTAAACTATTATAATCCGCAGAGAGTAAGGCCCAGAAATATTTTATTCTAGTATACGTATAGAACAAAACTTAGAGAAAACTCCCCCGTTGTAAGAATATGCAATACCGTAAACTTAGTGTGTTCAACAATTAAAATATTTGAAAACTCTCTCAAAAAATTAAAAAAAACAATTAATATTTTTTTTAAGAAATAATTAATTTTTTCTCCATTTCCTCATATATAATATTTGTCATCTGTATTATCCTCTTTCGTTGCTGGTTTATTTATTTGCCTTTTTTCTTTACACTTTTTGCATGTTATATGCCGCCTTATTTCATTTGAATTTAATTTGATGTCATTGTTTAGGAAATATGTACTTACATTTATATCTAATATATAAAAATCTCGTGTCACAATGTTTGTTATCGAACTCCTCCGAAACGGCTTGACCGATTTTTATGAAATTTTTGGTGTATATTTGGTAGGTCTGAGAATAGGTCGTAGGCTATTTTTTATACCACTAGGTGATAAAGGTGGCCATATCCAGAAATTTTCTTTTTATTTTTTGGACAAAAATTTATAATTTATATGGCAAAACGTTTGCTGGGTCAGCTAGTATTTATATAGATTGATTAGGTTATACTGAATGTTATGTTTTAAGTTAAGTGATGTAACTGTAAACTTAGGCAACTTGTCCTGTGTTACATCAATAAATAAATAAATAAATAAATAAATAAATAAATAAATAAATAAATAAATAAATAAATAAGTAAGTAAGTAAGTAAGTAAGTAAGTAAGTAAGTAAGTAAGTAAGTAAGTAAGTAAGTAAGTAAGTAAGTAAGTAAGTAAGTAAGTAAGTAAGTAAGTAAGTAAGTAAGTAAGTAAGTAAGTAAGTAAGTAAGTAAGTAAGTAAGTAAGTAAGTAAGTAAGTAAGTAAGTAAGTAAGTAAGTAAGTAAGTAAGTAAGTAAGTAAGTAAGTAAGTAAGTAAGTAAGTAAGTAAGTAAGTAAGTAAGTAAGTAAGTAAGTAAGTAAGTAAGTAAGTAAGTAAGTAAGTAAGTAAGTAAGTAAGTAAGTAAGTAAGTAAGTAAGTAAGTAAGTAAGTAAGTAAGTAAGTAAGTAAGTAAGTAAGTAAGTAAGTAAGTAAGTAAGTAAGTAAGTAAGTAAGTAAGTAAGTAAGTAAGTAAGTAAGTAAGTAAGTAAGTAAGTAAGTAAGTAAGTAAGTAAGTAAGTAAGTAAGTAAGTAAGTAAGTAAGTAAGTAAGTAAGTAAGTAAGTAAGTAAGTAAGTAAGTAAGTAAGTAAGTAAGTAAGTAAGTAAGTAAGTAAGTAAGTAAGTAAGTAAGTAAGTAAGTAAGTAAGTAAGTAAGTAAGTAAGTAAGTAAGTAAGTAAGTAAGTAAGTAAGTAAGTAAGTAAGTAAGTAAGTAAGTAAGTAAGTAAGTAAGTAAGTAAGTAAGTAAGTAAGTAAGTAAGTAAGTAAGTAAGTAAGTAAGTAAGTAAGTAAGTAAGTAAGTAAGTAAGTAAGTAAGTAAGTAAGTAAGTAAGTAAGTAAGTAAGTAAGTAAGTAAGTAAGTAAGTAAGTAAGTAAGTAAGTAAGTAAGTAAGTAAGTAAATAAATAAATAAATAAATAAATAAATAAATAAATAAATAAATACATAGATAAATAAATAAATAAATCAAACGTCAGTGAGCAGAACGACTGTAATGGCTCGCAGCATTGATGTTGAGGTTGAGATGAGGTGTTTGCCGTCAAGCATGGGGTGCTCCGTTTTGATAAACCTTTTACTTAAAAGAGTAGATTTATGGGCAACTGAGCAAGTAACGATCATCATGATAGTCAAAAGTGCTGTATCGGCAGAACTACCTTAAACGAAAACTTTATAATTTTAAAACATTATTCATGTTTGACAACGGAATGGAATAGGTTCTTTATTTTTGATCCTCAAACAAAGTTAAAAGAGAAAGAAATTTTTTTATTCAAATATCTCAAAAGCAAAGTACATGTTTTGGACTATTCTGCGGTATATGATGGGCTATAAAATTACAGAACTTTAGAATATGTAACTATATCTTATCGCTTCTAAGAAAATAATGGTGGAAATAAAATTTGATGCACTCTGTATAAATACGTGTTCATCTCAAGGAAGCAAAGACATTTAAGTGCAAACAGAACTAACCTGTAAATTCACAGGAAAAAGGTTATCGTGACAACCATAAATACATTAAAATTGTAATCAGAGATACACTAAGTGAAAATGGCTTAACAAAGCAGCATTTACCATATGGGAATGAAATAAAATCAATAAACAAAGGAACATTGCCATAGGTAAGAAATCTCGAACAAAACCATTAAATTTCTTCGCATGATCTTACATAATAAACTGATTTGTGTAGTTAATAAAATTGGTAAGATGCGTAATGGAAAAGAGCAATCCAATAATTTTACAATCTCTTAGCAAAATACACGGGGACTACGAACTAAAACATTTGATATTTATAATTATTCGGCTTCAGCTCGGACCAAATACTCGGTAATTGCTTTCACCGAAACGGGTTTAAATGATTCATTTTCTGTCAATGAGCTATTTTCTAGTAATTACTCGTTCAGATAGAAATTACGGTGCGACAAATTGCACTAGGGGCGGCGGAGTCTTGCTCTCAGTGGATAACGCGTTTAAAGTCACGCAAATTGATTTCAGTACCCAAAAATTAAGCGACATATTACCTTTTATTGACAGTATTGGAGTAAAGATCATCTCACACAGTAATTCCCTATATATAATCGTTCAAATACTGCCGCGGCATTATATGAAACTTTATTTGAGCTGCTAATTTCTCTTCCTTTTATGTTTAATAATGATAATGACATTTTAATATTAGGTGATTTTAATATAACGAATTATGATCACTTCTTAGAGAATGGAGAAACTAAATAATGTAATGAATATATTGAATCATTCACAGTATAATCGAATTCTCAATACATATGACAGGATTCTCGATATAGTGATTAACAATAAAGTGTGCTCAGAGGGTACCTGAGGATGAACCCCACTCGTCTTTAAATGTGAACATCAGTAACTATGCTAAGAATAAGGTATTCATCTGATTTTAAAAACTGCTTTAATTTTCGCAAAGCGAATTTTCCTCTGTTATACGATAAGCTCCTAAATGCCGACTGGTATAGTCTTAAACATTATGATAACGTGGAAGAAGCCTGCTTAAATTTCTATGATATACTTAACAACATTTTTGACTCTTGCGTACCAAAATTCAGATCCAAAACAGCAAAGAAATATCTTCCATGGTTTACCTTAATATCATAAAAGATATCAAATTAAAAGTACAAAAATTAAAAGAGTATAAAAGAAACGGCGATATAACATATTATAATGATTTCAAGCACCTAAGGAAAAAAATAAAATCCGATATAGACATAGTGTATAAAAATTATGTTCGGACAGTTGAAAATAATATTAGGGGCGATCCAATGAAATTTTGAGCCTTTTTAAAGAACAAAAAGGGAACAAGTAATATATCAAATGTCATGCAAGATAATGGCAATGAATTATCTGAACCTGTCCAAATATTAAATGCGTTTGCAAAAGAATTTTGAAAAATTCAAAATTCTTTTTTACCTCCTAGTGATTGCATGGAAGATATAGATAACGGGCATAGCTTTAATAATAACTCGCTAATACATGTATTCGAATTTAAGGAGGATGATGTGAGAAAATCACTGAAGAAAATAAAAAATAGAATGACCACTGGCCCAGACGGCATACCTGCATTTCTGCCAAGAGACTGTGCGTATATTTTTGCCACATTTTTAATAACAATTTTTAATTTACTTAAATTAACTTAAAAAAATGGTGATTTTCCAGATATGTGGAGACGTTCTAAAGTTTGTCCAATGTTTAAAAAGGGTGAGAAATCTGACATCAAACTTTCGGGCCATTTCAATAATATGTAATTTTGCAAAAGTACTTGAATCTCTACAACCCTACGTCATCTTTGATAAAATCAGTACAAATATCAGTACATCAACACGGTTTTATGAAAGGGCGCTCTACAATCACCAATCTGCTTTGTGTTACACAATTTATTTCGGAATCCATCGACGATCAATCCCAAATCGACATAATTTATACTGATTTCTCCAAGGCATTCGACAGACTTGACATGCTGCTTAAAAAACTAAATTATGCCGGACTTTCCGAAAGCCTGATAACATTATTCAGGTCTTACTTGCCAAACAGATTTTAATATGTAATCTTCAATAAATTCAAGTCTGTCGAATATGTTGCTACCTCGGGAGTACCGCAAGGGTCGGTTCTTGGACCACTATTTTTCACAATATTTATCAATAACATAACAGATGACTTAAGAGACAAAGTTAATTATTTAATGTATGCTGATGATTTGACGCTGTTTTCTAGAATTTATACCATTGAAGATTGTATTCATATGCAGGAAAATTTAAACAAAATAAGTAACTGGTGTACTAAATACAATCTTCCATTGAATTCGCAGAAATGCAATGTTATGTCTTTTACATGTAAGTCCATACCAGTTTCCTACAATTATAATATAGACCCAAAACACTACGTGATTTGAGGGTTATCTTTGATAAAACCCTCCCTTTTAATACTGTTATAGTCCGGCTGAAAATAAGCCAGCCAATCAGAATGCTGCATTTCTCCCCGGCCTAGTATAAATATAATTGCGACACTGAGACGCTATCAGTCATTCGCAGTGCACCATCCGCGTCACTTCGTGGCTCGATCATCCAAGATCAGTCATTCGCAGTGCACTCTCCACGTCGCTTCGGGACTCGATCACTTTTCTTTCTGCCACCGAGGGAGCCCACAGCGGTAACCCCAGAGGGCCCATATTCATTTCCACCACCGAGGGAGCTCTTTGTAGTAACCCCAGCTGGTCCAACAACATTTTACAATCATAATCGTTATCATACTGATGAAATCCTCTCACACCAGCTTCCACAGCTAGGGAACACCAGTTTTAATTTGCGAATGACAAGTACTAGTTAATTATTCAATTTAAAATACGCGAACCGTGAGTTAGGGAAAGTTTTGGCTACCTTACCAACAGGTGAAATTAATCTAATATAAGGTATTACTCGACCCGAGTGTTTTAAATGAATGAGTGACTCCTTTTCTTTCCTTATCCTACCAGAGCTGGGCTCAAACCCCCTCAGCTCGCAGGAGGACAAGCAGTCAGAAGAAATAAATATTTAAAAACGAGCATAAGGCCTCGCAACGTCTATTTCTTTCCTAAAGTGATTTTAAAACAAAGTGCTTTCTACACCGGACATACCAGGTAAAGAACCACTACAAACTTTAACCTGGGTAGCGGGCCCGTCAGCCTGCAGCCCCAGCTAATCAGACATTCAGTGCTTTGAACTCTCTGTGGAGGTTCAACTCAAAAAACATTAACCTAGGTCGGGACGGCCGCCTGCCAGCACCTAGTAATATTCTTGCTAAACGAACTCTCTGCTGAGGTTCGAATCAGGACAAAGACTTTCTCAGTTTGCTAGCCCTCTTCTAGGGAGTCCTCTAGTTTAACGTAGAGTCAGTGCCTAGACTAAGCTACGGAGAAGCCAGCCAGCTGAGCAGAAAGTGAAATTTGTTCATGTACATTTCTTACAGCCAAGTTGCCGAGTTCCAGCCCTGCAGCAAAGGGGGATCGCTTGTGCCGCGCCGATTACTCATTAACTAGCATTCACCAGGCCTCCAGGTGCCTCGTAGAGGTTAACTCGCGTTAATAAGTAGCACAAGCCGTCTTCCCGAATGCACCACTAATAATTCACCAATAAGTCTGTAACTTTTGTATTTTGAAAAAATGTAAACTTTTGTAAAGTGCGAACGCCGTTCTAACGAACGCAGAAAACATCCCCGTGGTGCACACGGCGCCGAAATCATTATTAAGAATATTAAATTTTTTCGGGTCACCTCTGAAACACGTTTCCGTTGGGGGCCAAATATTAAGCACCGCCTCGGACGTTCTCAATCAAACTCAACACCAACTACGCTTCGTTGTATATGAGTACAAGCACTCACATGCATCAGGACTAGTCTCCCAACGTCAATTCCGCGGGGTGCGAGAGAATTAATTTTCCTCGCAGCCACAAAGACAATCTTCGACGTACTTTCGAATTTTAACAGAGACAAATTTCGTGGTACTTTCGATTTTCACAAAGACAAATTTCAGCGGACTTTCGAAAAATTTCGTGTCACTTTCGAATTTTTCTCGGCTTCAATTTCCAAGTGCGGGCCGCGTTTCACCATGTCGCGCGCCAGCAGCAGCACGGACACCGCCCCCATTCATCTAAGAAGAGACTGGCAAAATCTACAAGAAGACCCGGCTCTTCGATTCTTTTTTCGCGACTTGACGCCAAGCCCTCAAACCACTGTAGTGACGAGCCCACACAGGAGGCAAAACTCTCCACCAGCACACTCCGGACTCAACGTCCAGGACAGGGAACCAGAAGCACGCGTCGGGCGATCTGGGAGGCATGGAAGCCTGACCCATACGGCGAGGCCAGCTCTCTCTCGCCACAGTGCACAAGGAAGCACGGGCCAGAGCCAAGCTGGAGGAATGCAGATGCCGCAAGGTATAAGCTTCGGGAAGGGGCGTGAAACGGCAATCTCTTCGAGCCACAGCGACGCGCCGCTCCGAGGAATGCACAGCCAGGTGCGTCGGGACGCTAGGGACGCGGAATTGCGAAGGCTCACCCCGGCGCTCTCACCATCAAATCGAAACAACCCCCCTACGTTTTCCCCCCACCGAAGACAATACACACATTAGCACCATAGTATCAGAAGCCAGCAAGACTTATGGGTTCATAGTTAGAAATTTCCGCGATTTTTCAAACCCAGATACGCTTAAGATACTCTATTGTTGTTACGTCAGATCCAAGCTTGAATATGCGTCACTTGTTTGGACCCCACACTATAATGTACAGTCAACCAGTTAGAATAGGTTCAACGCAAATTCCTTAAATTTATGCATTTCAGATTTGAAAGTATTTATCTAGCAATCAGTTTTCCACAAGAAGACCTGCTGGATAAGTACTCTCTAGTTAGTTTAAGCCATAGGCGAGAATGTTTGTCTCAAATTTTTCTTTTTAAAATCATTAACAATATTATTGACGCACCAATATTACTATCAAAACTCTCTTTTAACATCCCCAGAACAATGTCCCGTAACAGTTCTTCATTTTACCTAGCTACGCCTCGTACAAATATCCTAAAGTTTTCACCCACTTAGGTAATATGTAGACATGGTGATATAGACATTTTTAATTGCTGCCTGAATGCTTTAAAAACATATTACCAAAGAAACTCGTTGGATTTGTTTGTTTTTCCTTTTTTGTATTTCATCTTTTATATAGATAATTAAAAATAGTTAAAAACATTAAGTTTGTTTTTTATCTGTCTTGTTATCTACCATAAATTATTTTAACCTCTGAGATACATCTTTTATTTATACACGTCTATTGCTTGTTAATATAATTTTAGTAGAATCTCTCTCCTTGTCCTATAGTTGGGTCAAGTACCTGTTGGAGAGTGTAATCAAATCAAATAAATAAAATTAGAGTATTAATAAATGAATAAATTTCCGTTTTGCCATATTAGAGACCCAAACATTAATTTGGATTTAATAAATGTAGTTTGAATAATTTTTTCTTTTTAATTTAAAATACCAGATCAACAAATTAATGTTAAACACAATTTCTTTTTCACCCTTATTAGTGACCTTTTTATTTTGCTTCTACACAGTAAACTAACATACTAACATACCATCATTTTGAATTTTTAAGCTTTAACGTCATGTTCGTAGTCAGAGAAGCCTGAAATCTCCGTTTATGAAATTTCATGTAAATCTGCAATAATTTTGAATTATGGCAACCATATTGGATTCACCGCTTTGAATTCTTAATTTTTGAGATCAGATTCGATATTAGCTATTTCTAAAATACCTACTAGCTACCAATTTTAATGCAATTCCGACTAAAGTTGTGCGGCGCCTTCGCCAAATATTGCAAAATTGATATTAGATGACCTCCGAGCTATTACATTACAGTTTCAAAATGAATTCATAGAAAGCACTTATGGTACAGGAAAACTTTACTTAAACTCGAAAAAAAAAAAGTGTAGACCTTAAACTTTGGTTCAAAATAGGCCAAAGTTCACGAAACAAAAAAGTTTAGGAGTTTTACGGATTCGCGGGAACCTATAGGGAGTGAAGAGGGGTATTTTTTTCTATTTTCTCGGGAAATATGGCATTTATAAAGAAAATTAGTTCAAATAAAAGTTGTTTTTGACAAAATTACCTTTAATTTGGTGTTTTTAAATTTAATTTTATAGCAATAATTACCGGAAATACCAGAGGTTTCAACCTCGGACTAATGTTAATAGTAAATGCATAAAGAAAGAAGTTTCTATATTATGCGAGGGCTTGCTAATTTATAAGGGGGTGGATGCCTTTTCAGGGAGTGGCATCTAAAAAAAAAAAAAAACACTGGAGCTGACAAATAATTAAATTTTAAGAAGAAACAGTTCTATGCAACTTTTCATATAAATTGATAGATTTAAGTTATAACTACTAGAAAATTTGTGATTTTAGTTTGAAAAAGTGGTATTTCAAATACGTTTTCGTCAAATATCTCGAAAGGTATTACATTGAGCAAAAACATGCTAGAGACAAATAAGAAAGCTACTAAATTAAGGATGAATTTCTAATTATTGTAGAGTTAATGGTTTCGAAGATCTGGAAGTCTAAAGGTGGCGTCCGAACGTTTATAGGACGAAGTATTTAGCTTAAAATGTTAAATATCTCAGAAACTATGGCACTTAAGCCAAAAACGCTGATAATCAAAATAAAAAACTATTAATTGGGTTTTCAAATAATTTTCATTTTCTTTCTGTTTTTATAGCATAAAAAACAAAAACATTATGATAGAAACAATGTACCTTTTCACAGTTTTTTTTTTTAAAAAACGTCGCAATTTTGTTAATGTAAGTAGTCAGTAATTAAAAAAATAAAAAATATATTCCCATATACTGTTTTTCGTTAATATATAGTGTGACCTAGGCACTCAAATTTTTTCATCGGCTTACAACGCTTGCTTTAGAAAAAATATTGCATTTTAAACTGTAAAAGGATTTTAGAAAAAATGTAGCATTCTTGTTTCTCTGCAAATATCTCAATAAATATTAGTTTAAGAGAAAATATGGTGGACATCAAAAATGAAGCTTCAAAAGTTCTAAGAAACAATATTATAGTTAATTAATTTTTAAAATGACTTTTTGTTTCTTACTTCATCACAAAAAATAAAAAAGTTATGGCCGATTTAATGTGCGTTTTCACATTTTTGTTAACAAAATGTCGGCATTTTGTTATTGTAATTGCCCAGTAATTAATTTTTCTTTCAAAAATACTCTTGTTCGTCAATATAGAGCATCACCTAGATGCTCAATTTATTTTGTCCCTATAAAACACTTGTTTTGGGAAAAGATTCCATCCGCCATCCCCCTATCGAAAAGTGTCCGTTTCAGTTAATTATTGCTATAAAATTAATTTAAAAACACCAAATTAAAGATAATTTTTCCACAACTTTTATTTGAACTATTTTTTTGTAAATGCCATATTTCCCGAGAAAATAGAGAAAACTCGATTTTTTTTATTAAAGATAACCCCGTTTTACCCCCTATAGGTTCCCAAGGATCCACAAACTCCTAAACTTTTTTGTTTCGTGAACTTTGGCCTATTTTAAACTTATAACCAAAGTTTAAAGTCTGCACAATTTTTTTTCGAGGTACGGTCATTTTTTAAAATCTTTTCCTGTACTATTACTATTATTATTAGGTCAATTCAGTATAATGATGGTACAGATGTATACATAAAAAAACATGCATATGGGTCGAACTGAGAACCTCCTGCTTTTGTAAATTTTTGTAAAAGTCAGTTAAAAAGGTCTCTTGATGATTTTATGAAGTCTTCATGTGTTACGTCAAGCTCTCGATGGATTTGACTGTTTCTTATGAACCAACGGACATTTACTGCAATTGTTAATGCTTTATATTGGAACGGCTGCACCTTATTATTTATATTAATGATTTGTTAGCAGTTCCTCAAATCATACATCCGTAAGTTACCAAATGTCTTAAGATCGGCGTAACTGAATTTGGATTTTCTATTAATAATGTGATATAGTATTAAAAATCGGGTTTAAGCATCGTTAAGTTTTTTCTTAATCTGATAACTCACACGATTTCGTATTATAGCCCAGATGACAGAGAACATTTTATAGTGAAACCCACAAAAATTTGCAAACTGATTAATTTTTTTTTAATGAGTTCGTGAAAGTGTATAGAATAATATCCTGAAAAGTTTACATTTCGCTCGGATGCAGAACATAAAAAAAAGTGAAAAATTATTTTTTATCCATTTTTTCAAAATTTTTAAATTAAGTCGGGGTAGGAAAAATAATAAATACAGGTGAATAGACCACGTGTTTCTGAACAAAAAATATCCTAATAAAATGTATCGCCAAGCCACGGTATTCCTGGAAAAAAATAGTGAAGTAACTTTGTCACTCTGCGCGGCCAGCGCACGGTTAAATGCATACTATGGAACCTCTAAGAATTCTTAGCTGTTCTATCGAGTAAAATAAAGCCTTTTCTCTTCCTGATTACACGTTTTAAACATTTTTCTTAGCGACACCACACATAGCCGCTGAATCACTCGCATGAAATTTTACGTGCCTTTACTGTATTGCATTTATTACAGGTGCACCACATTTCAGCTATATCCAATGGATTCCTTATACATTTGTTAATGTATTGGGAAAGTTCCAGAATTTATATTCAAAACAATCAAAGATATTTTCATAGTTATAAGGATAAGATCGTGAAAATCGCAATTTCTTATCATAATCTGATTGATCATATTTTCTAAAAAATGCATAACGATTTTGTGTTTGAACATTCGAAAAATATACATTTTTTCCGAAATAGTGATATTTTATTTTTTCCAATGGGTCAATTTCTCGACAAGTTACAGCCTCCAATATATATATATTTATATATTTATCAAAAAAAATCATGAAGCAAGGAAATTAAAATGATTTGAGATGTACTTTTGTTTTAATCCTCGTTACTACAGCTTGATAAACCATAATAATTATGAAGTGTACATACTTTTCAACAGTTCTCAATGAAGAAAGAATTTTTTTGAGGGGCTTTTATTTTTTTTTATATTGTTTATTGCGACGATTGAGTTCGGGCGTAATAATGTATATAAGTATATTTTTCTCATTCATCCTTTACTTGTATTGTTTAAACAAAAAAGAATAAGAAAGCTACCATTTCCATCTTTTAAATGAACCAACACTCACATAGATTGAACAAATTCTGATTTAGTGACATGTGGTTCAGTACGTCACACTTGACTATTTTTTTCCGAGAAAACCGTGGCTTTAACGATAAATTTTGTTATGACATTTTTTGTTCATAAATACGTGATCTATCCATCTGTATTTTTTATTTTTTTCTAGCTTGATTTAATTTCAAAATTTGGAAAAAATGGATGAATAAAAATTTTTTTTCACTTTTTTTTTATGTTCTGCATCCGAGCGAAATGTAAACTTTTCAGGATATTGTTCTATACACTTTCACGAACTCATTAAAAAAAAATTTACTTAGTCTGAAAAATCGACTGGGGTATTATTTCCTCGTCCTTGATAGTAATGTTATTGGGGTTTTGTGGTTTCAGGGTCAATATTATTGCATCATATTTTAATGGATTCAACTTTAGTTCCCATTTTATACACCAGTCCTGTAAAATATTAAATGCATTTAGAAGTTTGTTTACAGCGATGTAAATACCAGGATCTTGTGTTATTATTACGGTTCCATCTGCATATATGGCTATTGTGAATGTCGGTGGCAGGAGTATATCATGATATTAATGATTAAAGAGTATGGGGTTCAAAATTGAGCCTGGAGATATTCCTGCATTGATTTGTTTTTCATCCCATAAGCAGTTGTTTATTCTAACAATAAGTTTTGTTTGTTACAAATGAGGCGATTGGTAATAAAATGTCGCAAGAGAAGTGGGTCAGAGTAAATGGGTTCTTGCGACCTATAAAAACAACTTTAGAAACAGCATCTGAATTCATATTAAATTTGATATCATACACCTGCACGGGAGATTGTACCACTTTAAGATGCCGTAGTGTGAAAGCTGGAGTATATTGTTCGTCTGCATATAATATCTGCTTAAACAGCGAGTAAGATAAGAACTCAGATTTATTGAAGGTAATGATTCCGATAATTCTAATGTAAAGCCATGATCAAAGGCAATATGAAAATGAGACTACCAACGCTGATGGTGAATAATTCAATCATTTATACTTTTTAACTAAGTATATTAAATTAAAACATTTTTTAGAATAATTAATTATTTTTAAAATAATGATATACTTTTATACATACAAATATATCCTCCTTTTCTGATATATCATACGTTACTGTAAATGACATACATATAGACACGCTCGCGCACACGTATATACTCACTGCACTCTCAACTCGCCAAAATAACGCATTTTTTAGTGAGGATGTAAAAGTACAAAATCAAATTGAAGGTATTTGACTTGGCTATCGGCAAGAAAATAGCATTTTCCGAGATGTTTTTAAAAAACTTATTTTTCACCCCTTTATATCCCTAAAGAAACACCCTTCTGCACCTTTTGGAGTTAGGAACTCTTTCGTTTCTTAATATTGCTGGTGAAACTTACAAACCCTTTAAATTTTTTCTCTTTTAAAATCTATTTTATCCGTACTATTTACACAGAATTTTTTTCTATTATGATTATTATAAATTTTTGTCCGGTTAAATCAAATAGGTATTATATTACGCTACTTAAGTACCTACTTTTTCTGTGTTCTCCACATAATTAAAAACCGCTGCCTAAGGAGTCACTACTTCTACATCCAGACTTCCTATCCAAGTCTCGAAAACAACGAAAATACTATATTTGCACTCCACTATGTGAAAATAATTGCTTATGCAACTTTAATAGTATAATATTTGAAATCGTGTACTGCAAAAACCCATAAGATGATATGCCATATCGGTAGTGGTAATGGTGTGGGTTGAATGAAGTGAATTTTTTTTTGCATTAGTATACTTCCACAGGATATGGAAGTAATACGCAGAAAATGGCATGACAAAGATATAAAAAATCATTGTGCGCCGTGGACTACACGATAAAAGTAAAGCTTGAAGCATTTTCTTCGAGGAAAACCACTATGCATCCATACTACTCAAGGTAACCCACTGCGCATTCTTACTACTTGAAGTAACCCACTGCGCATCCATATTATTCGAGGAAACCCACTGCGCATCCATATGACTCGAGGAAACCCACTGTGCATCTATTATTTAAGGTAACCTGTGTGGCGATCAGTTCACTTACTAGTAAATACCAGATTCTAGGACTTCAAGTAACCAAGGAGAATAAAAACAAAAGAAGAAAAAAACAATTTTGAAACTAAAAATAATAACATGTATTATACAAAAATGTTAAACTGAAACTTTATTTATTCTTCGAATATATACATTATTTAACATGAATTCGAAATTATTATTATAGATATATCATTTTACTAATCCAAATATCTATAAATTGGTGACCCCTGACGATTCCTGCAAATTGGTCCTATAAATTGAATTGGAAGGTCTGAATTGGATTATAAATTAGTTACCCCAGGCATGTTCACGTATACCTCCTGAAAATATAATTTGAGATAATATATGTTGGTAAATTGACCCCGATTCGAACATTCTGAGAATTGGATATCACATGTTGCTTTAAAATTGGTTTTTGGAACATCATATTCGTTTATATATGGTCATGTACCACTTGGAAGTATTAGGCTGAATCAGCACGTAAATTTATTGGATCGAATGGATTGGATTTATTAATTGGATTAAAATATCATACCATACTTAATTTTTGAACGTCTCTCTTTCTTCAACAACCAAGAAAGTATATAAGGACGACTGCTAAGAAAGATCGCTTTATTTATCTGGTAAGTGAATTGTTTTGCCATTGATCATTATTCCTTCGTTATTAAAGGGAATCGTGTCAGTCATTCAACGTTGACGTCTTTAAAAAATCGCATTCAAAAACATAGCAAAAAGCATAATATATACAATCAATTAATCATTCAATCAATTAGTCATCGATTTATTATTTCTTTGTTTTAAAAATGGCATCACCAACAGATAATATTTTATTAGATGACATTCAAATTTCATCAGGTGCAGGGACATCTCATGGTAATTACGTCGCGACCATTAAATTACCACCTTTCTGGGTATCTAAACCAGAAATATGGTTTACTCAAATTGAGTCGCAATTTTCTATTCACAGGATTGCTAGCGATCGAAAAAAATACAGTTTTTCCAAAGCAGTTTTTCCAAAGCCAAAGCTGCTATAGCTGGTGCAACCTTTTTAGCACATCCACGTTGTGATGATAACTCGTTTTTATCGCTTACTGTTGATTGTTCTAATGTCTCTATGGGGGCAGTTCTTGAACAGCGCAATGACGAAGGTATTCTTGCCCCATTAGCTTCTTTTCACGAAAGCTTACCTTGGCACAGACCAAATACAGTTCCTTTGACAAGGAACTTCTTTCTTTATTTACAGCGATTAAACATTTCAGATTTTTACTTGAAGGTCGCACATTTATTTGCTTTACTGACCATAAACCTTTGGTCAAAGCATTATTCACTAAAACTGAAAGATCTTCCAGGCAAACTAGACATTTAGAATTCATTGCTCAATTTGCCTGCAAAATCAGACATATCAAAGGGAAAAATAACATTGTTGCAGACAATTTATCACGCGAACATGATTCGATCACATACATATAGATTTAATAGGACCATTACCTCCTTCTAAAGGTTGTTCTTATATTCTCACCGTGATCGAACGTTTTACTAGATGGCCCGAGGCTTATCCACTGCAGGATATTACTGCGGAAACTGTAGCGCGTACGTTATTTCAGAATTATGTTTGTCGATTCGGTGTCCCTGTCACAGTGACAACCGACCAAGGCGTTCAATTTGAATCAAAACTGTTCAAAGAATTTTCAAAATTTTTGGGATTTCATAGAATTCGTACGACGCCATATCATCCTTCCTCGAACGGATTGATTGGAAGGTTTAATAAATCTCTTAAAACTGCTCTGAGAGCTAGGACTTCTACACCACATTGGGTAGATGAACTTCCTATCATACTATTAGCTCTCAGAACTATCCCTAAAGACGATTTGCAATGTTCTTCCGCAGAACTCGTTTTTGGTCAAATATTACGAATACCTGGTGAATTTTTTATTAAATCATATACTTGTCCGGATATTCCTTATTTTATTGCTAAATTACGTACTTCATTTAATAATTTAACGTTCATTCCACCAGTTCACCACGTTAATTAAAAATCATTTGTCAGCCCAGACATCTCGAATTGTAGTTTTGTTTTCGTTCGGAAAGAACGTTTTAAAAAATATTTTACTCCGCTGTACGATGGACCTTTTAAAGTGTGTCCCGTACAGATAAATTGGTTACTTTTGTTAAAGGAACTAAAGCCGTCACGGTAAATATTGACAGGATTAAACCAGCATATTTATTATCTGACAAATGTGATGTCACTCCACCTTTAATTGACTATTGACGAATTGAATGACTGACTGATCTTTTTCTTAGCGGAGGAGTAATGTGGCGATCAGTTCACTTACTAGTAAATACCAGATTCTAGGACTTCAAGTAACCAAGGAGAATAAAAACAAAAGAAGAAAAAACAATTTTGAAACTAAAAATAATAACATGTATTTACAAAAATGTTAAACTGAAACTTTATTTATTCTTCGAATATATACATTATTTAACATGAATTCGAAATTATTATTATAGATATATCATTTTACTAATCCAAATATCTATAACCTGCTTCGCATCTATAGTATTCGAGAAAAGCCACTGCTTTTCCATACTATTTCAGGGAAATTACTGCGCATCCACAGTACTTGAGAAAAACCACTGCTTATCTAGAATACTCGAGGAAACCTACTGCGTATCCATGCTACTCGAGGTAATCTACCGCGCATCCATGCTCGAGATAATCTACTGCGCATCAATAGTACTCGAGGAAAGCCACTGCGCATCTATACTACTCGAGGTAACCCACTTATTATAGGATCAAGAAAATAATAGAAAATCCATAAACACCGTACAGGTTGCATGGTATTCTAATTTGAAATCGTAGAAGCTAGACACACACGCGATGACGCATCTCTGACGCTATGTCGTCCTACCCTTGAAAGATTGGTGTCAATTTAGCAACCTGCTAAAATAATCTTGAAAGGCAGGCACGCTGATGTTCGGTTGTTCATAGGACTCGAATTACAATGCCTGTAGGGTGTTTATAAATGTTAAAATTCCACTCCTAGATTTTCTATCCGAGTCTCTCATAAACGAAAAAAATTTTGATAATATATTTGCACTTCACTATGTGGAAATGATTGTTTATGGAACTTTAATAACATAATATTTGAAATCCTATAAAACGATATACCACATCGGTAGTGGGGGTGGGGGCGGTGATAGAGGGTTGATAATGGGGGTAGATGAAGTAAAAAGGTTACATGCTAAATTACAACTTTATTTTTTCACCTCCTTTATTAATGGGGTGGAAATAGTAATGAGGGCTAAGCCAAAAAATTTTTTGAGATCTTAACTTCTTTTATATATACTAAATACCAATTGTATGGACTCTCACTTGCTTGATTTACCTATTTACCCCCTAGCCCTTCAACGTAATAAGATGAAAATATAATCTAGTTCCAGATCTCGTTAAAATACATACGTGTACCAAATTTCAAGTCAATATCTTCAATGGTTCCAGAGTAATCGTGCGCACAAAAAAGTTACCGACAGACAGACAGAATTTTTGTTTGTTCAAACTTAAAATCTCGACATTTCATGACATTCTAAGTCTATTTGAACAATACAAATTTTTAGAAATTTTTTTGTCGTTACTATATTCCATTGGATGTGGAAATGAAATGTCCATTGGAATGTAATTTCCTTCTGCTCGAATAGGGCCTGTTGTCAAAAGCTAGTGTTAGTCCAACTCTGGCAATTGAAAGGAAATAATTTAAATAACGCTCCTTTCTAACCGAGTCAATATATTTCTAAAAAGGAAAGTACGTTACAAAAAAACAAAAATATCTCGATGACACTGAACTTTAAAATCGAGTGTTAAAATGGAGATAAAACAGCTATAAAAGTTGTTTTATCGTATCAAGGAAAAAAATTGTCACAATTTTTATTTAGTCATTTATAGTCCTACATAGTTGTTCACATATTAGAATTGAATATTTAATTTGTTTCGACATTTTCAAGTTAATCTAAATTTTTAATTAGGTATGTTAAAATAACAATAATCAAGTACCATTATTAATTCATTTCTGTTCGTTTTATCATGTCTACCTATTAAACGGTAATTGCTGTTTAGTTTTTGATTAAGATCGGATAAATGAATATTCATTAGGAATAAATCAGTCATTATGTAAAAATTTGACATTATAAAATATACAATTTACAAAAATAGGGAACACTGAGTTTACATTTTTATGACCTTCGTGTGCAATTAAAAACCTCTGATGATAATCAATTTGGTGCGTTGTTTTGTAAAGTAGACTTTTTATACGAAGGCGGCATCGTTTTTAACAGTATCATTATCATAAATTGCAGAGCCGTGGTCAGGCGGAACTACACCCACGCTGCTAACAAGTTGTTACGCCTCATTGGATGATATTATTCCAAAGAACAATGTTAAAAAAGGGGCTTTTTTGGCCCATCCGTAGTAAAATGTGGAAACCATCTTTTTTACTAATTTTGGGATGTTGAATACGAATCTGTCATTCGAATTTTGTAAAAACATCAGGAAGACAGATAAAAACAACCCTGATTTGGGGGTGGCATTGAAATTGGTATTAGAACTTGCAACAAAAAGTTATTCTTTAGTGCAGGAAATTCTTTCAAAATACTCAGTTTCGTTAGGTAAGTAGAAAAAGAAGCAAAAATCCCAAATTCACCCCCCCTCCCCTCGTTTCTCTCACCCTTCACCACCCATAAGAACAGTATAAGTTACAAAATCTAACAATAGGGTTATTTTTTTATTTAAAAAAAACCAAAACTCCTCCTTTAAATGATTATTATCAGGTTATAATGTGATTACTTCTGAATACTCTTGCACCCATCCCCACCAATTAAGGTGGTAGATTTTATCTGTTTAGAGTTTTTATTGGTTTTAATCGCAAAAGAAGTCCCTAATCGCCAAGTCTGATGTTTTTTTATCATAATAAGATTATTTAGTCAATTCAGATGAATATTTCACCCCTGAATATTTCTCACACTTTTGGGGCTGGGGTGTACGTGTGCCACTGTCCAAAAAATATTGCTTATTTTTTATATTAAAAAATTCTTTACTTACTTAAATGACTTTTGGCGAGGAGGGTTGAAGGGGTGAATTTGTTTTTTTACTTCTTTTTCTATTTAGTTTTCGAAACTTTTAAGAGAATGTCCTGCAAAAGAATAAACTTTTGTAGTTCTAATTCTAGTGGCAAGTTCTAATATCAAACTCAGAGGGTTGTTTTTTAATGTGTTTCCGAAATTTTTCACCAAAATGGTTGATGGATTCGTTTTCGGTACCCCAAAATTAGTAAAAAAAGATGGCTTCCACACTTTACCACGGATGGGCCAATCATTGCTTATCATTGTTCTTCTTCATATTATTATCTTTCAAGTTGTTTAATTATATACAATATTCTTAGTCTAGTAAATAGAGGTTTCTTTGCTATACGAAAATTGCATAAAAAGGCTGTCGCAGCTCTATCTTGACTATGTTCTATTCAATACGAAAAGTTCAGCAACAGGAGTAGCGTTTAATATTGGTATGGGTGATCTCCAGAGAAACATAGCGATCTGGTCCCGCCTTCTAGTTTGCATATCAGCTCAAAGCGGAAGCTATGTAATCTTAGGTGAGGATTGCGTAGTGGATATACCATCTCTCAGAGGGAATTTAAAGTCTATTAAATAGTAAATCAGTAAAATATTTCTACTCTTCAAGAAAGAAGAAATTCGGCAAAATTTCCAGGTAGTTGGTTTCCTCACGTCGGTAATCGCGGCAATAATTCGATGTTAAATAAATGGAATTTAAAATATGGTACAAAGCTGAATTTTGGCGTGGGGACGTTCGGAATTGGCATAGAAACAATAGTCCGCCCAGTCTTCACGAATTCTCTGAGGGCAGATTTTTTCATTAAAAAAAATGGCTGAAAATTAGCTGATCTCTTATTTAATCAAAATTATCTTGAGTTCGATTAAGGATTGAAATTTTACAAGAATAGTTTCTTATTAATAACAAAATTTTGCTTGTTTTGATTATACCATAATATATTTGTATATACATATCGGTCCAGCCAAATGCGAACATAGATGAAATATGTCCAGTTTACTTTCGCCCATTGGTAGGAGTCTATTCCAGATACGACGGTTTACGGCGCAGCGATTAATCAATTCATGTTCTTGCATCGTACCGCGCTGTTGTTCATTTTGCGCTAAGGAACGGTACAGATAAGTTTTACAAACGTAAACGTAAGATTGACTCATCTTCAAGAAAAATGGAACTTTATAATTTGTAAGAAAGAAAACAAATTATGTATTATTTTGGTCATACCATATGACTAAAATAAATAAATAGATCCGTACTTTCTCTGCTTACAGTGCAGATTCAACATTGTGAGTAGTACGGATGCATTTCCCTGCTACAACATAAGAAGCCACTTGACCCTGATGATGACTGATGACTGCTTTAAATGATGGCTGTGTTATCGTCAATAAAAATCCGACATTTTTGCTAGTACAGGTTGTTGAGACGGCAAATTCAAGTGCTATTACAGTCAAACGAATTCTGAATATAATTGGTTATTGTTCTTACAAAGTGAGAAAGACCCATGAGATTTTTTCAGATGGAATTTTGCAAAAAGATAATGGAAAAAACTTACGAAGATGAAAACGTTGCCAGAAACAGTTTTCAATATTTTTTTTAATTCTGGTGGTTCGGATATCGATGAAAACAGATCGATTAGAGTCAAATCTAGCCAGTTTGTGTTTCATAGCTTTTTATATTGTTTTATCTGTAATTTTTGGTACGTCTGCATACAGATCTGTAATTAAGTCCATTGGGGGTTTGACCAGGTAAAGATGATAAATTTATATTCTAATTATCTAATTATTGATAATACACCATAGAAAGCAATGGAACACAAATTGCTCAGATTTCATGACGATCGATCTATTTCTTTTACTAGATATATCAGGCTTCCTCCTTGGAAATAGTATCAACTACGTCCAAGATATTACTTTATATCGTCGTTTTCTTATTAATAATTTTTTTGTACGACTATCATTGAAAAAAAAACTTTCGCACATGCGCAGAATGTAAGTAATTTCATCTCGGCACAAACAATTTCTCCTTATAAACGATATGCTAACTTTAAAAACGTATTGCTAGAGGTTAACAATAAAATAATAAGGGGAATCTGCGTCTTTTTGCCAATTTTGATGCAGCGAAATATGCTCTTGCTGCCTTTACCGCAATAGCGCACTTTCCAGTCTTGGTAAAAAATAGTTATTTTGATTTATAACCCTGTATATTATTTTTCACTGTAAGTATTATTTCTTTAGGATCCGCCTCTGCATATGTTTTGCTCAAATCATATTATCAGGTTTCTATGCCTCTAAAATTTATCCGAAGTCAAGAAATTAAACTAAAATGATATTTTTTCCGACGATAATGTGTTTTTTGTCTGATAATGTTTTTTTTTTATCTTTTTATAGTATATTTTTGTCGAGAAGTAATTTTGCAGGGAATATTAAAAAAATATATATCAAAACATTTCTTTTTCTAATTACAAATTTAATACAAAGAGAAGGTAGACATGCATATCATTTTCTTCGTAATTTAAAGATCCAATTAAATAACAATTTGCCCCATAGGAGTTCTATTTAAAAAAAATATATAATTTTCGATAAAAAAACAATATCGTTAAACTTAATGAAGAATAAATCTGTATCTGAAGAGATAATATTTTAAAGGCACTTTCAGACTTAAAAAGAAGAAAATTGCGCTTTTTCCACCCTCTCTATATCTCGTAAAGTATTGATCCAACATAAAAAATGAATAGGAACTTATTTGTAGAAAATTTTATCTAGTTTAAGGATACTTTTTCAAGTTATTCAAGAAAGACGTGAAAAGGGGACCTCTAAACTACCCCCCCCCCCCCCCCACCGGTCAGGACTTTAAAAGTGTGTTGTTCAGGACACTCCCCCCCCCGATAACTGTACAAAAATTGGATACTACACGAATTATTTCCCCTAATCAGCCTTTTGAACTTCGTTGACTGGATTATAAGCCTATTTGAACAATAAAAAATATCAAATTTTTTTGTCGATACTATACTTCCACTAGATGTGGAAGTAATTAATGACTTGCATACCTGACACACCCTGAATAAATATATGCTTGGTACATGTTGTGAGGCAAACAATATTCAGATTTGACAAACATATTTTTATGAAAAAACAATTATTTCTTTTATTTTATTGCCGTTGCAACATAGATGTGAAAATTCATAAACTAAAGACAGGAAATTTCCTTGGGAGACCTTCAGAAGGAATCAACAATATGTGTTGACAAATAAACAACCTAAGCTAGACTAACCTAGCCCTACTGACCCAGACAAACATAACCTAATTAACCTTGCTGCTAGAGCTTTGCATATTTACGAAATATAATGAAATTGTCAGGTGTGTGTGTTTTTATTTGTAATATGAATATGAATAAAAATTACCAAATCAGGAAAAAAATGAACAAAAATCGTAAAAACAGTAACTCATCAAATAAATGATGCTGTCAGCGATGAAAAAGTCTACAAGATATTTGTTAATTATGTATAAATTAAAAGTTACTACATTGCGAAATTAAACCTCTTAAAATCTTTGTCAATTAAATTAATCAATATAGTGTATTGAATGTGTGAATTTCTTAAATATGTTACAAACAGACATATCTTTAAAATAGCAAATTGTCTGCTAACTGTGTAATTTGTCAGTAATAAATATCACTTTTAGGTATGTCTCCTTTAATTGTAGAATTGTTTGGTGTTGAGTTGTTATTGTTAATCAGAGAAATTTCTCTTTATTAGTCTACCGAATAATGCTTGGTAAATAAAATTAAAACTGAAAAGAAAACTACAACATTTAATTGTCAAATTTCAATTTTGTACTTCAAAAAATGGGCGGCTACTGGAAGCGGCTGGGACCTCGCCATCAATTTTTTGCGAAAAATGATTAATTTAGTTCATACCCGTATCCGTTACCACTAAGCTATGCTATGCAGGCCTTTACTCTGCGCCACAGAGAGCAGAAATTAAGATTTTTGTTTAAAAATCTGCCTACAAGTCAAATTTTAATCGAGTTGAATGATTTCTTTTTTGATACTTGTTGCGAACTGTACTTTATCATAAGTGGTACGCGACTGACATTTTTCCATGTGGATGTATTTCTGATTAGCCTGGTCAATTCTACATGAAAACGGTCTCTTGTGTTTTTCTCGTCAGACGCACGCACAGTTCTTGATTAAAACAATTAAATTCAAATTGAAACTAAGTATTATTAAAATTGATAATGATAAATTCTGTTTTATTAAAATTGTTGGAAATGGCCGCCTTCACTTAATAGGCAATAATAGGCATTAGTCCACTCAAATTAGGAAAAAAGCGGAGAAAAATCCTGAACAGCAGTTTCTCTGCATAGGAAGTAAGTATTCAACTTCTAGAATAAGGTTTTGCTTATACGCAGAAAAAAAAAGAAATGATTTTTGAGATATATACAAATATACATATATATATGTTTTTTCGTGTTTTTTTTTTCATTAAGACGTGTATATCTCGAAAAGTACGCGTTTTTAAGGCTAAATGAACATAGGTAAACGTGTTCAGAATACGACTTTCTACAAAAAAAAAAGGTTCCATACATTTTTCCGATTATCCCATTGGCTTTTCCGGAAAAGCGATTTGAAAAATATATATATATGCTTTTTTCGTGTATTTTTTATTTTGAATGCAAATATCTCGAAAAGTGCGCGATTTTAGGGCCAAATGAACATAAGTAAACTTGTTCAGAATGAGATTTCCTGCAAAAAAGCTTCTATACATTTTCCCGATTATCCCATTGGTTTTTCCGGAAAAGCTTCTTGAAAAATATATATATTTGCTTTTTCGTGTTTTTTTTTTCATTTTGACGTATGTCTCTCAAATACATAGAACCTTTCTTGTAGGAAATCACATTCTGAACAAGTTTAGTAATGTTCATTTAGCCTTAAAAATGCGTACTTTCCGAGATATATACGTCCAAATGAAAAAAAAAAAAATTACGAAAAAGCAAGTATATATATTTTTCAAGAAGCTTTTCCGAAAAAACCAATGGGATAATCGAAAAATGTATATGAGGTTTTTTGTAGAAAATCTCATTCTGAACAAGTTTTTTTTTTTTTTTTTTTCCTTATGGGTTGCGGTGCGAAGCCCGCCGTACTGAAGCTTAAGCTTATTGTACCCCATAGTCTCGTTATCCCATTAATCCCGTTCCTCTCCAAAAGGAGAGTATACGGTCAATGGGAGCTCTGGCTATTTCTTCCGGGGTCACGGTTAGTCCCCCGAAGTATGAAAACCTCCCAGCCACCAAGGCTGGGCATTCACATAGTATGTTGTGAGGAGTTTCTTCATCCTCACTACACATCCTGCATTCTGGATTATCCTTCACACCTATGTTGGTTAGGTGTCTGTTCAGTGTGCAGTGTCCTGTTAGAATTCCCACTGCACACCTCAGCTGTTTTCTGCTCAGCTTTAGCAATTCGTTAGTCTTTGTCTTGGATGGCCCGCTGGTGATGAACATACGTGACTGTCTCATCCCCGGCGCGCCAGTCCAATACAAGATATGTTGCTGACTCAATAGTTCCTTTACCATTCCTCTTGCGGTATTGTATGATATCCCGCAGGATGGCTCCGGTCCCATCAAGGCTGTTTTTGCGCCTTCTTTGGCCAGCTTATCTGCTTTTTCGTTGCCTTCATTGCCCTGGTGTCCTCGCGTCCACTCCAGTTGTATACTGTTGTGTTCCGCCAGTTTCGCCAGGGATTCAAGGCAGTCTTTTACCGTTTTGGAACGTATCTCTACTGCATTCAGAGCTTTGATAGCTGCTTGACTGTCAGTGATGATGCGGATTCTTTTGTCAAGGAATCAGTCCGGATCATTTCTTGTGCACAGATTTCTATGGCTGTGACTTCTGCTTGGAACACCGTTGCGGTACTGCCCAGGTTCAGACTGATGTCTGTCCCTGGTTGGTCCCCCGTAACACCTGCTCCAGTACTTCTTGACGTTTTCGATCCGTCAGTATACCATATGGTATCATTTGGATGTCCTCGCAGTTGCCTTGTTCCTTCCTCTTCCCTATCGGGTATGTATACCCTGAAGGTCTTTGTGAAGTTGTGGCTTGTGCTGATTCTATCTGACTGCATATCTAGTAGTCGATTTTTTCTTATTTGTTGGAATATTTCTATTCTTGGAATGGTCCCATGTCCGTTTATTTTCAGCCTGTATGCCGCCAACAGTGCCTCACTCTCCACTACTAATTGTAGTGGGGGCAGGCAAAGTAGCGCTTCCATGGCTGCGGTAGACGTTGTTGACATTGCTCCCGTTATGCCTAGACATGCTAGTCTTTGTACTTTCCGTAGTTTTCTCATTGCCTCCCCTTTTCCGGCTTTATGCCACCAGATCAGGGAGGCATAGGTTATTATTGGTACTACAACCCTTTGGTACAGCCAGTGCACCATTCTTGGTTGCAGTCCCCAATTTTTACCTACCATTCTTCTGCTGGCCCATAAGGCCCGCGTAGCTTTCGTAGTCACTCTATCTAGATGAGCATTGAAGTTTAATTTGGTGTCTAGAATCAGTCCCAAGTATTTGACTTCATTGCTCACCTGCAATTCGTTTCCCCGGAGATATAATCTACCCAGGTTGAGTTTCCTCTTTCTTGTGAAGGCGACCACAGTGGTCTTCCCTGGACTCACGGAAAGACCTTCCTGGGTACACCATTCGTCTACCATAACGAGGGCTCGCTGCATCTTTTCCGCTGCAGCGCCCTCGTATTTTCCTGTTACCAGGATGGCGATATCGTCTGCATAACCTTGCGCATATATTCCCCGCTGTTCCAGTCGAGATAGGAGTTCGTCCGCAACCAGGCACCATAGGAGAGGAGATAAGACCCCCCCTGCGGGCTGAACTGAACAAGTTTATTTATGTTCATTTAGCCCTAAAATCGCGTGCTATTCGAAAATTCAAGAATATTGCAGACTTCTTAGAAGATATAAATTTAAAATTTGGCCTGACGGAAAACAAATTTGTAGGGACTGTCATAGATAATGGTAGTAATTTCGTAAAGGCCTTCAAAGAATTTGGTGCAAAAGACGATAATGACGAGGAGATTGAGGTTATTGAGGAGGAGGAGAATGGGGAGGACATACTAGAAGACGAAGATGAATATCAGATAATACATTTAGACAGCGTCGATAGCGACGATGAAATGAAAAATCCTGAAATAACATTAGCAAAGCACCTGCGGTGCGCCAGCCATACTCTGAACTTGATTTCGACCACAGACTATAAGAATTAAGTAAAAAAAAATCCTTCTCTTTGAATGAGGAATATGCATGCTCTTAATAAATGTGCTAAATTATGGGGGAAAACGAACAGACCAAAAAGCCGTGAAGTTATTAAAAACGTTTTGGGACATAGTCTTTCTAGTCCCGGTATCTACCATTCAGTGTTACAAATTGTCAAAGCAAAGGAAAAACTGACAATTTTGTTCGAAAATCTAGCATTGGAATCTTTTAAAGAAACTCAATTCTTATATATAGAAGAATATTGCATAGTTATGAAACCTTTAGCCTCAACTTTAGACTTACTACAGGGTGAAGACAAAACTTATTTTGGATTTTTGCTACCGAGTTTGGTGTCATTACTGAATAAATACGAAAAATTGACTGTCCAGTCTAAACTAAAATATGGTGGTGAACATATTGTACAAATGTGTATCAACAGTTTAACAAGTCGCTTTAAGGATATTGTAACTTTAAGATGGGAAGATCCATTTGTAGCCGCGGTTCTTCTACCACAGTTTAAGTTAAAGTGGTATAATGTTGTGAAAAATCCACATAATGAAGATATTAAAAGATGCATCATAAATGCGGCTAAAAAATCTGATGGTTCAGGTGAAAGCAATGATCAAAATCTGGATAAATTTTTTGATTTTAGTGAGTCACGACTCCAGGGCGATGGAAGTGACACGATGATAGTACCTACTCCTAGAGAAAAAAACAGTGAAACTACCAATAAGGACAAAACAACAAAAATCGAACTGAAATTGCTAAGGTACTTGGAAGACAAAAGAACAAACATACGAATGCTTAACGAATACCCCATTTTGAAAAAGTTTAACGTAAATATAACCTGTTTGCCATCATCGGCGCCAGTTGAATGGCTTTTCTCTTTCGTTCCATTATAGACCAACAAGGCGAAATTAAGGCATTAAGTGATGATCATTTTGAAATACTTGTGCTTATAAAGGCAAATTCATACAATACTTATAAATGAATTAAGTATTCCAAATAAACGAAAATTACTAATATGAACCATGTTTTATTAATTATTAAAAATTCTTTAGTGTGTATCCGTATTCTAATAAAAGTATTCGAAAGAAGTATTTGAATACTTGGATTCGAATACATTTTCCGATAAAAGTATCCAATTTTTTGTATTCAGTATTTAAATATAATTAATGTATTCGTATCCGTTATTCGAATACATTTTAACTGTATTCGAGCCCAGCTCTGTCGTGAAATGAACAGGAGCTTCATCGTGCAAGTACTAGTCAACCATCCTAGGTTGGCAAGTAGCCGCGCAGAGAGAGAAGAGATATCGTCACTGTTGGACAGAGAAAAACAAGCTTCTTAAGCTAGCTAGCTTAAGAAGCTTAAAAATTTTGTTTGTTTGTCTCTGCCCAACAGGGATCTGTGTTGCTTGAAGATGTATCAATTGCGTCAGGTAATCAAATGTGATACTAGTCAACCATCCTAAGATGGCAAGTAGCCGCGCAGAGAGAGAAGAAATATCGTCACTGTTGGACAGAGACAAACAAGCTTCTTAATCTAGCTAGCTCTGTCCGACGGTGACGATATTTCTTCTCTTTCTGCGCGGCTACTTGCCATCCTAGGATGGTTGACTAGTACCACATTTGATTACCTGACGCAATTGATACATCTTCAGGCAACACAGGTAATTCTTCTTGGAGAAAACGCAGGTAAGATTGTCCATTAAGTCGTCTTGGCAGAAAAAGAGGGCCTATAGATTATTACCAATAATTCCTACCCATACATTAAGAAAAATTTGCTTCGTCTGTGAACAGCATTTGTGACTCAAACTGCGGATTTAGTGTAACATTCTGAAGGTACCGCTGACAGAAGTTCACCCGCTGTGGAAAATCCCTGGGAAGTAATGTCTGTACTCTTAGAATATGGTACGGAAAGAACAAAAAATCAATCAAAATTCTCCAAACAATTTGATAAGAAATATCCAGGGCTCTAGCAATTTTCCTCGTACTCGTCTCAGGATGTTGGTCGATTTCCTGCAGTACCGCTTCCTCAATTTCGGGTGTTCTGGCAGTTCGAGGTCTCCCGAAGTAACTTTTTGGAAACTACCAGTTTCACAAAGACGGCGATGAATAGTCGAAAAGAATCGGCTATCTCGCAAGGCACGACTAGGATATCTTTTCTGATACATACTTCTGGCTTTTGTTGTATTACCATCTGCCAGATCATATACTTAATGCATTGTCGTCATATCCGCATTTGTATAATTCACCATATTTACTGAGATATTCGAATAAAAACAGCGAAAAAATAAAATAAATTTAATAAAACACTAAATCGAAGAAATAATACGATGAGATGGTTTTGAACACTAACAACTTACTTTATGTCAACAAATATTGTTTTGAAAATCATGTAAAAACTTAATTTATTCCAGGATAACTAGATTTATGTGTTCAAAAATTATTTATTAGTCAGTACGGTTAAATGAAGCAATTTGAAATTAATTGTTTTAATGAAGACCGACGAGAAAAACGCAAGAGACCGTTTTCGTGTAGAATTGACCAGGCTAATCAGAAAAAATATCCACATGGAAAATGGCAGTGGTAGAGGACATGTTTGCATACACCCCACTGGTGGAGCAATAAAATAACTTTTCTAACTAAAATATGTGGTTTTATATCCTATTAACACATACCAAAATTGAAAATAATATCTAAAGTACTTTCTGCGATATTAAAAAGTAACGATTAAAAAAAATTCTACCCCTGTAGCAGGAAATTTAAGCCGTTGCGGACATATGTTTATATAAACTTTCCTTTATAAAATGATTTAAGCAACCACACCCTGAAATGTTAGCACGTCATTAAGGAACACCCTGTATATTCGCAAGAAAACTAGATTTACCCATTGACTTAAATTGACGCTAGTGCGTTTATTGTGAGTTAGCCACTAGACCACCATACGTTATTATGCAAATTGTTAATGTCTGTAATATATATCATTCGAAAATCGTATTTCATAATTATGTTATTTATGAAATGTATATTAGCAAAATGTATAAACAAATAATAATGATAAGAAATAATATTTTTCAAAATTTCTATTTAATTATAAGCCATACAAATTAAGAAAACATTTTTTAAATTTTAAGGGATTAATAACTTTTTTATTTACTGATCGATTTTGTTCAAAAAAAGAGGGTTCTTCCTCTAGCTAACAACTTACTGCCAAAATTTCACTACAATCAGACATTTTCTTAAGTTATCGTGCTTACAAGAAACATGGTAGATGGAGCGACAGACCGCCAGACAGACGGCCAGACAGACGGATGTTTTGAAAGTTGTTCAGAATTCGTTCACTAACACAATGATATGAAATTTTGTTGTCTACGAGTGATATTTACGGTTTTATAAATGTGCGGGTCAAATACAATATGCTCTTCGTTTTTACGAAAAGTATAATAAAATTGGGGCCATAGCTTCTACCTTGAAAATGATAAATAAATATAGGTAATAAATATGTAGTAATCTGCCATACCTTATTTTGTTATATAACAAAAGTTTATCAATTTCCTTGTCTTGCATAAGAATGAAGATGACTCCGCTTTTCCTCAGAGATAAAAGTTGTAGAAAATAATTATCGAAAATTCTCCATTCAAATTATTTGTTTGCCATATCAGAAATTTTTGTTAGCGATTATACAAAATATGAAATGCAGTAAAATCCAAAATTTGTATAATTCAAGAATTCTTATGTCAACGACGGTATTATTTCAACACATTTATGTTACGTATACTTTTATAATATTTATTGTGTTTAATTAATATTTAAAGTTGACATATTCGATAGTAAATTATTTATGTCCTCTTATCTAATGAATTAGTGATAATAGTTGTAACTTTCGATTTTCATGCCATTAGGAAGTTCTTTTATGTAGTGACGCTGTATACTGTTTTAAAATACGTTGACGAACTAAAAACAAATTAATTAATATTTTAATTAATATTAATTAACGATATACATAAAACTACTTTAGGCCTAGCTACGCAGGTACAAATTTATTCAAAATCCAATAAAGCATTATATTCTACTAATTTACAAAAACTAAATATTTTTTATTAGAAATAGGTACATATTTACATGTATATTACAATAACACTGTAGTATTAGATTAGATTAGATTGAAGGGAGGAGCTGGCCGCTTGGTCTTGGTCACCCTTTAGATCTATTGTGGCGCTCCTAATCTAATTTATTTAGAGTTCCTTATCCAGCTTTATCCTTTGTATCAGACTCCATAGCCTTGATATGGGCTCCTTAGTATAGCTATCTTCCCTTGGTTTTTCCTCACCAAGTAGTTGGAATCTCAGTCTGGCTAGACTTTCGCAGTGGCACAGCACATGTACTGAGGTTTCCTCTTCCCCTTGACAGAATCTGCATGTTGCATCATTTGCCGGGTCCATTAGACTCATATGCCTATTGAACCTACAATGTCCAGCTAGAAGACCCACTATTATCCTAATGGCCTTTCTATTTTGGCATAGTAGATCTTCCGTGAATTTGGCCGATCGTTATTTAATGACCTCTTTAGCCTGTCTCCACCATTCTAGAGATTTGTCCTGTACCCATTTATTAGTATTAAATGGATGATCGTTTGCATGGTTTAGCTACACCACAAAAGGGTTCGTGACCTACCGGGACATTAGACGTGCCTTCCCGAGCCAGTTCATCAGTATTTTCATTTCCCCTGTGTCCCTCATGTCCTGGTACCCAAGCCACGGTCACTTTACTCTGACTTCCTAGGTCCATAAAGGCGTCAATACAATCCCATACTAGTCTTGAATCGTCCTGCATGGAATCGATTGCCTTTAGCGCCGTTTGGCTGTCGGAAAAAATGGCAATTGAATGGTTGACAGTTCCTTGCCTCATTATTTCCTTTGCACACCTCTGTATAGCGGCCACTTCAGCCTGAAATACTGTGGCATCTATTCCTAGACTTATCGGGAGTTCCGTTTTCGACCTTATCCCGTAAATCCCAGCTCCGTATACCAGACTGTTTGTGCTGATATCGGAGGGCCATTCTTTGGCCAGTCCTCTTTGCCTGGTATTTTGATTTGAAAATTTTTATAGAAATTATACTTTGGGACTATACTGTCCGTGGAATTCCCAGAATGGGGTCTGCCTTCTGCCCTGAGTATAACTTTTGGTGCTCTGTTCCGTGTTGTTGCCTTATAGGCGTTATGCCTTGCATTAACCTATGCAACACTGAACGAGCTTCCCCCTGGATAAAAATGTGTAGTGGTGGCAAATCTAAAGGGACTTTCAATGCATCCGTGGGAGCAGTTTTTATGGCCTTCGTGGCGCACAGGCAAGCAAGCCTTTGTACGCCACTTAATAGCCTTATTGCTCCCAGTTGCAATGTCTTGGCCCACCATACCACCGATCCATAGGTTATCATTTGTCTAAGGACCCCAGTATATAACCATAGGGTCATCTTGGAGTTAAACCCCAAGATGACCCTATTGGGGTTAAACCCCTAGTTCTTTCCACACATCTGCTTACACCTTCCCAAGGCAATCGTTGCTTTTTGTGTGACTTTTTGGATGTGGGTATTCCATGTCAGTTTTTGGTATTTAGCCTCGCTGGCAAATGGAATTTCCATTCCACTTTTTCGTGTGAAGGTAACGACTGTAGTTCCTCACTACACCACCTGTCGACAATATTTAGGACTCTTTGCGACCGCTCTGATATGATGCTCGCAAATCGCTCCTTGACTACTATTGCTAGGTCGTCAGCATATCTTAGGCAATAAAAGTCTTCTGCGGAAACTTTTCGGAGGATTTTGTCGACGAGGGTTGCCCACAGCAGTGGAGATAGTACTTCTCCTTGAGGGCAGCCTGTACTCACCTTCACCTCAATGGTAGCCTCGCCTAGATTGGATACTATTACCCTTTATCTAGGCTGGCTTTAATCCACTGGCAAAGTACTGTTGGGACTCCTCTATTTGACAGCGCATTCGTTAGTGATTGCGTTCTCGCGTTATTGAACGCTCCTTCTTTATCAAGAAATGTTGCCACTGCCATTTCCTTGTCATCCAATGACTTTGTCAGTAACATGTTCAAATCATCCAGTGCGAGGTCTGTTGACTTTCCCGGCTGGTATATGCATATTAACGTTTCACTAAGGGGGTTTTCCCTTGGTTCTTCGTCTCTAATGTACCTGTCCAATAGTCTTTCCAATGTTTTAAGTAGGAAAGAGGGCAGGCTTATGGGTCTGTATGACTTGGGAGTTTGGTCTGATATCCTGCCTATTTTTGGTAGGTAGGTGACTTTTACTTTTCGCCACATATGTGGTATGTATTTCCAGGCCAGGCAGGCTCTAAATATCTTACACAAATGTGATATTATTATACCCTGTCCTTTTTGGAGCTGAATTGGTAAAATTCCATCCATCCCAGGAGATTTGTATGGTTGGAACTTGTTAATTGCCCATATGATTTTGTTGAGTTTCGCTACCTGGTTAGCCTCCAATCCTCAGGTCTGGGCCGCTCCGGCCTTTGATCTGGGAGTTGCACGGCCTCGACCTCCACCAGTGAGCCCGGAAAGTGTGCCTCCATGAGCAATTCAATACTTTCCGTCAATGTTTCTGTGTAGGTTTCGTCCTGCTTTTTAAGGAGGCCTACTTCATTTGCAGTGCAACCATCCTTGGCCAAGATGCTGTAGATTCTAGAGGCTGCAGGGTCATCATTGACCTCTTCACCATACCTCCTCCATGAGTTTCTTTTGGCCTTGTGGATTTCTATGTTGTACTGCTTGAGTTTGGCTTTATAAGTATACCAGTTTTGGTTGGATTTTGCCTTACTGAGCAGTTTTCTCAAATCTGTTCTGAGGCCTTTCAGATGTTTGTTCCACCAGACTGTTTTACCCCCGTTTTTCCTTGTTTTCTCTGGACAGTTTTCCTGGCAGCTATTATGGCCTCGCTTACCTATTCCACTGCTACCTCAAGGCTCTCTACATCCCTTTCAGACGCTATCCTTCCCTGCAGGTGTCTTCTGAGGGACTTTAAGTAACCTGCCCAGTTGGTCTTTCGGGGATTTCTGAACTTTGTCTCTGTCAGGGAGGGGGGTCGTAATGTCAAATCTTATGTGCATGTGATCGGAACCTGATGGCTCTTCTGACACATGCCAGTTTTTGATGTTAGCGCTTGTATTACTCATACATAAAGTTATATCTAAGACTTCTTTACGGACCAAAGTAACAAAAGTAGGTTTTTTGCCTATATTAGTAACCCTTCACCTAGAACTAACTGTAATAAAGACTCACCCCTCGTGTTAACGTTGGTGCTTCCCCATACCGTGTGGTGTGCGTTGGCATTACATCCCGTTATCATTGGAAGGTTTTTCCTCCGCAATAAGCAACTATGTCGCTCAGTAATTGCGAAGGACAGGACCTTTCTTCGCCTGGGAAGTAGGCGGAGTATACAATCCAGTTCTCCTCCGTAGACGCTGTTAGGGTAGCTGTAAGAAAATCGTCGGTGCAAAGCACCAGAATTAGTGTACAACTTACTCTACGATACATGCTTTAGGTCTGTTTGAAGATGTATTGTACAGTAACTTACCTTGCAATGGTTTTAGGCCTGCAGGCCTTCCTTTAACAAGCCAGGGTTCCTGCAGTAGGGCAACATCTATGCCTTCTTCCTCGAATCTCCTACATAAAATGGCCGAAGCAGCCTTGGCATGATGGAGATTCGCCTGCAGGACCTCGTTTCCTTCTCCTCCCTTCTCCTCCCCAGCAAGTTCCATGAGTGTCGTCAGCTTCTGGGATGCAAATCTCTTGAGCAGACTTAACCCACTTAACCCCACTTTGGCTCGAGGAGATTTCTTTTACCTTATCCCTCTGTGTTCCACTACCCGAGGCCATTTTCCCAAATACCGTGCAGAGGCTGGTGTTTAGGCCCTTGTTACTCATCCTCAATCTGATGAGTATCCTGTCGGCCTCTAGTTTCTGGCCATTCTCATCAGGAGCATACACAGATCACGAGTGTAGCCTCGGAATCTCGTTCCCTCCAGTACTTTGAGGCTTGCGCCTTCCCAAGGCTGGAGCGTGGGAACGACATCCTGCAGCCACCCTGCGCTCGTTGAGTCTGCGCATATCACCAACAGGTAGTCTGGGCTATGTGTGCACCTGGCGAAGCGCACCTGAGGTCCTCTCATTGGAATCCTCTCGTAGACCTCCTTTATGGAACTTTGGACATCTTTCAGCCTTTCCGGCTCCACTGTTTCCAATGGGAATTCGTCCTGCACCAGAGCGACCTTCTCGGCAGACAGGACTTCCTTGAAGGATAAATCCTCCAATTTGTCCCTTTTCTTACGTTGCTGGCCACTGGGGGGCGTGACGGCTTCCTGGCGAGGCCTTTTGTGGGTCTCATATATGCCTTCTTGGCCCATTTTTTCCCTCTTTGGGCCTTTGTTTGGCCTTCTTGAGGTCTTTAGCCTGTAATTGGCCTTTTTGGAATCTGACCAAGTTGTCTTTGATTACGGCCCTTTTGGCCTGTATGTAATCTTGATCTGCTTTGGCCAGATCCTACAGCCTCTTTTTAGAGGCTCCTGACAGATGCGCAAAATGAATTTCGTCGTCTGACATTAAGTCAACCTCTTCAACAGAGTTGACCCTGACGCTACCCTTAGATCGCGATGTGCTTGGCTCTTAAGCCTTAGCACAGTGCTGATGTGGTGGGTTTGGTGATTCCTGGCCTGTCGGCCTTCAGCACGGCCGTTTGGCCCTCTGACTGTTGCTCTACAGCCTGCGCAGCCATCTGGCCGTTTGGTTGTGCTTCTGGCCTTTTAGCCCGCACGACATTTTTGTTTTTTCTTTGAACTTTCCATTTAGTTCCCACGAGTAGCTAGGGAAATGTAAGTCCTCTCGGTCAGAGCTCCGCATGTCCGAGTAAGGCGAATAATACAAGGGTGTGCCGCCTGGTGCCCTCAGGGAAACGTTTGCGACCGCATTTAACCCTGCGGCCATTCAGCCCTCGGTACGTTGTCTTCCACCATGGCTTGAGTTGAGTCGTCCTTGGTTTTTCGCCGCTTTTATTTGACCTTGCCGGAATGGGTGACCTTGTCAGGAGTACAAGATTCCCACCGGCATCGCTCTCAGAATCGTTGCAGTTACTTAAGCCCCTCCACCACGACAAGGTCAAACGCTTTGGAGAGGTTAGATGACAAAATAATTTTATATTAAAATGTTATTAAAGTATTTTTAATAAGTTGTTATCAATAAGAATTGAATTTGCAGTCAAGCGTTGTCGAATACCTAATAAACACGATAACTTCTGAGAAAAATTTTATATATAGAATAGTATGATAGAATGAAACAAATGAAAGTTTCAGTCAGGCGTAGTCGGCTTCTATTTCAAAATTTCAAAAATAAAATGTATATAGAGTGTGTACTTAAAAGTAAAGTCGGCCACATCCGACTGCAACTTCTACTCATTTTCTTGATTATCTGTGAGTATTGATGAATTCACTTATGTAAAGATTGCGACTAATTTGACTACTAGAACAATAATTTCAATTTAATATAGGTACAATTAAATAATAATAGTAAAAATAGAATTTGGTGGAATTTTCTTACTCGAGCACGATATCTGGGAAGCACATACGAATTCTTTGCTCATGGAGAAGTAAATATGGACATTATTTTCCAGTTGTTTTACTTGCTACTTTCAATGATTCTTTTATCACTATAGATGTTGTTTCTTGTAGCAAAGAAGGCGATAGTGGCATTTCGATAAAATCAAGTTTGGGAACACACATAAGTTCTCAAAATAATTTTCCAAATGAGTAGAAACTTTTTGGATCAAACATCCAATTACCGCATGCTATTTTAAATAATAATGATCGAAAAGCATCGTGGCTAAATAGCTACGGATAAATGTTACGAGCATCTATTTGTTGTGGGGAAATTCCGGAAAAGATTATCTGGAAGATAGATTGTAGATTGTTCAAGGGGTCGCTCATCTCTTTCAGCCCTACTTCACATCGACCTGAAAGCTTGTGATTTTCCCTGGGGCTAATTTCCCTATGTCTTCAGGCGCTAGTTCCATCTTATCTAGGTACTTTAGCCTAGTGCGGATTAGCATCTTGCATTCGCAAAGAATATGTTCCGCAGTTTCTATTGCAGAATCACAGTATCTGCACATATCGTTGTCTTGCCCATGCTCCTAAGATGGTATCTTAAGGGGCAATTGCCTGTTAAAAGGCCTGTCGGACTTTTTGAGTTCGAGTGGCATTTATAGATATATCGTAGTTTTTAAAGTTATCTATAATTAATTAATATTCAAAGGTATATATATTCTATTTTAAAAATATAATTTTACATTCTGGTAAAGTACATATCATTTTTTGTCGATATTAAAATTGTTATTCCATTTTTGTTTTTTCAAATCCCTGGTTAATTGAGTCTCATTCATCAGTAAGTGAACTACTTGCCACATTACTCCCCCGCTAAGAAAAAAAACAGTCAGTTATTCAATTCGTCGATGGCAGCGGTGTAGTGACATTGCATTTGTCAGTCAGTAGATATGCTGGTTTAACCCTATCGATATTTACTGTGACGGGTTTAGTCCCTTTAACAAAAGTAACCAACTTATCTGTACGGGACAATACTTTAAATGATCCATCGTACAGCGGAAAGAAAGATTTTTTAAAACGTTCTTTCCGAACGAAAACAAAACTACAAGTCAAAATGTCTGAACTGACAAATGATTTGTAATTAACATGGTGAAAAGGTGGAATGAACGTTAAATTATCAAAAGAAGTACGTAATTTGGTAATAAAGTAATGAATATCCGTTTGACCAAAAGCAAGTTCCGCGGAGGAACATTGCAAATCGTCTTTTGGGATTGTCCTGAGAGCTAATAGTATGATAGGAAGCTCATCCATCCAATGTGGTGTGGAAACTTTAGCTCTTAAAGCAGTTTTAAGAGTTTTGTTAAACCTTTCTATCATGCCATTGCTACTGGGATGATATGTGGTCGTACGAATCCTATGAAATCCCAAAAATTTTGAAAATTCATTAAACAATTTAGATTCAAATTGAACTCCCTGATCAGTTGTCACTATCAAAGGTACACCGAAACGACAAACGTAATTTTGAAATAACGTACGTGCTACAGTTTCTGCAGTAATATCATGAAGTGGATAAGCTTCGGGCCATCTAGTAAAACGTTCGATCACAGTCGGAATATAAGAACAACCTTTAGAAGGAGGTAATGGTCCTATGAAATCTATATGTATGTTATCGAATCGGTTTTTAGGTATATCAAATTTACCTATTGGACTTCTCGTGTGTCGTGTCACTTTTTGGTTTGACAGCTAATACAAGTTTTTGCCCAGAGGTTACAATCCGAAGTCATTTTAGGCCAAAAATAATTTTTAGAAACTAACGTTCTAGTCGCTTTAATATCAGGGTGAGATAAACCATGAAATATATCGAATATTGTCCGTCTGTAAATTATTGGAACATAAAGACGTAGCTTAGGGCGGAAAACGTCACACCAAATAAACTCGTCAGAATATGGAATTCTAATTTTCTTTAAATGAAAACTTTTTTTGTGTTTGATGAAGTATCTGACAATAAAAATTTTAGGTCAGAATCATCTTCTTGAGCTGTGGTCAATAAATTTAAGTCAAAATTAATATCAACTAGATTAGACTTTTGGGTTACAACTGGAGAAACACATTGTTGTAAAGAAGACGTATCATGCTCGCGCGATAAGGTGTCAGCAACAATGTTTTGATTTGATAGGTCTGATCTCACATGCAAATTGAGCGATGAACTCCAAATGTCTAATCTGTCGAGGTGATCTTTCAGTTTTAGTGAATAATGCTTTAACCAAAGGTTTATGATCAGTAAAGCAAATAAATGTACGACCTTCAAGTAAAAACCTGAAATGTTTAATGGCTGAGAATAAAGAAAGAAATTCTTTGTCGAAGGCATTATATTTTGTTTGGGCTAAGGTAAGTTTACGGGAGAAAAAGGCTAACGGGGCAAGTACACCTTTGTCATCGCGCTGTTTAAGAACTGCCCCCATAGAGACATTTGAACAATCAACTGTCAGCGATAAAAACGAGCTGTTATCACAACGAGGATGAGCTAAAGATGTCGCCCCAGCTATAGCAGTTTTGGCTTTAGAAAATCTGTCAAGACAGTCGGTAGGCCAATCACCTATTGTTTTAACTTTATCATGCAGTAAACTAGTACATAAAGCATGTAAAGGAATTAAGATTTCAGCGAAAGAGGGTATGAAACGATGATAAAAGTTTACCATACCTATGAAACGCTGAATGAAGTTGTTTAATTGTAGTTGGTAAGGGAAAATAATTTATGGCATCAATACGTTCAGAAGAAGGTAAAATACCAGGAGAAGATATATTGTGTCCTAAAAACGTCAAATGATTGACTCCTAATATGCATTTTGACGGTTTAATATTTATACCATATAACTCTAACCTCTGAAAAACAAGTCTCAAGTATTCTAAATGTTGTGAATTAGATTTATTTTTTGAAAACGAAGGGTAAACCTACAAAAACTTCGTTCATAAAACGTTGGAATGTTTGACCAGCATTACGTAGGCCGAATGGCATTCGCGAAAATTCGAATAAACCAAAAGGCGTAGTAATAGCTGTCTTAAAAATGTCACTTTTAGCGACAGGTACTTGGTGATATGCACGGATCATCTATTTTTGAAAAGATAATGCAATCATGCAATTGCGAATTGAAATCATGAATATCTGGAAATGGATATTTATCAGGAACCGTAACTGAACTGAGTTGACGGTAATCACCGCAAGGCCTCCAGTTGTTGGCTTCTTTTTTAGCTACCATGTGTAGCGGCGAGAATACAGAAGATGATGATTGTATACAAATGCCTAATTCTACCATATGATTGAATTCACTCTGAGCTATCTTAAATTTAATGTTATCTAACCTACGTGGCCGTGAAAAAAGTAAATGACCTTCCGTTATAATATTATGCACTATAGAATGTTTAACGGGCAAATTGTAATTTGGCGAACTTACTAAGCTTGGAAATTCTAAAAGCAATTTGTTGTATTCATTTAATAAGGTAAATAACTTAGGAGAATGTAATGGACCATTATTAGAAAATAAATATGTTGATAAATTAGTCATATTGTCGATTAAACATTTATGATCCAAATCAACAACTAAACCGTAATGTGCTAAACAATCGGCGCCAATGATAGGGATATCAATGTCTGCTATGTTAAACACAAAAGGAAACAATCTGCGTAAGTTAAAATCGATTTTTAAAAATTTCTTCCCGAACGTATTTAATAATAATAGACCCATTTGCGGCTGTCAGTACACTATCAGGGTTCTTCTTAATATCTGTAAAAAGATTTCGAGGTACTATCGACAAATCAGCGCCTGTATCAATGAGAAAATTTAAGTTATTTGAATTATCAAATATAAAAAGACGACGTTTATTATTTGAAATGTTAACGTCAGTTGTCAAAATATAATTAACTTTAAGTCAACTCTGATTGTCAACTTTGATGTCTTTGGCGAAAGTGCACCAATCTCCGACACATTTAAAAGCTTTACGACCATAAAGTTGATGATAATAGCAAACTTTGGTATTAGAAGAATTATATTTAACACGGGTATTATTTCAAACTACTAGAACGGGGCCTTCAGTCAATGCGATTTCCTGAGTCGAGGCGATTTTTAGAATTATCGCAAAAAATGCCAGAAACTGTAGGCGTAGAAGTCATTGAAGAAACTTTAGAATCAATTGCATGTAAGTGTGACGAAAACGTTTCCTGCTTGCGCAAGACTTGATTCAAAGTGTCTTGAAATATTGTAACTAACCACATGGGATCCTCCGACAGTCACTAGCATTGACCGATAAAAATGGGACGGCTTGAGGTCTCCCATCTGGGAACCAGATAGCAAGTCCTCTAATCGGTTTTCCTCGCTTGAGGTTAAACGAGAAATAAGTACAGCTTTTAAGTTATCGTATAAAACCTTTTCGGCTTGATTAGTGACAACGTCATAAACAGTTGTAATAATTTCGGGCGGCAAGCTTGCAATCACGTAATCGTACTTTCTTCGATCGTTAACGACCCTATGGATAGAAAATTGCGATTCAATCTGTGCGAACTATATCTCAGGTTTGGACACCCAGAAAGGAGGAAGTTTAATATTTGCGACACAATTATTATGCGATGTCACTACTGTTGTTTGTGATGTTTCTGAATGAGATGCTTTTTGAGATGTCATCTTTAAACAACTGACTGACTCATTTTAATAACAGGGGAAAATGATCAATGACAATAAAATGCACTTACCGTACAAATAAAGAATTATTAAAAGAAAAGGATATTTCTGGAAAACTTGATAGTCCTAGGATCAAACTTCCTTATTATCTTACTTTTTTGGGGAAAGTTGAAAAGGATTCTCTTGGGTAATTCCAATTCCAATTCCAATTTATACTTATACGACGTTTTATCCCATCTCAATAGTTACTCTAATTAATTTATACCATGTGTCGATCCATCTCAATACCTTTACATCTACAATTCTTCTACTGCTTACAATTCACATGCATTCATATTGTTGCATATATGACTTTATTGTAGTATATGTGTAATTCAATCCAATCCTTCCAAAAATTCGTGTATTAAAAATTTAGAATTTTAGTCGGGGTCACCAATTTATAGATATATCATAGTTTTTAAAGATATCTATAATTAATGAATATCAAAGGCATATAGACATATCCTATTTTAAAAATATAATTTTACAGTCTGGTAAAAATACATATCATTTTTTGTCGATATTAAAATTTTTATTCCATTTTTGTTTTTTTCAAATCCCTGGTTACTTGAGTCTCATTCATCAGTAAGTTAACTGCTTGCCACAGCATTCTTCGACGAGATGAACTTTGGCCCGGAGTATTCCTCCAGTAGGACTCTTTCTGTTCCTTTTCCCATTTTAGGCCCTCCGTTAGGTGTTCCTTAGATAAGCAACAAAATGGTTCAGGCCTAAAGAATGGTGCTTCAGCACCTTTTTTTTTGCAAGGGCGTCAGCTAATTCGTTTCCATGCTAAGGCACCCACATCAAGGTAATCTTGTTATTTTTTGTCAGTTGCTTCAGGGATTGTCTGCACTCCCAGGTAATTTTGGACTCCAAGGTGTAGGACCTGAGAGCTTTTAGTGCTGCCTGGCAGTCTGAGAGTATATAGATCTTTGCCCTTCGAATATCTGGAAGGTAGGTGGGGATATGTATATGTACTGCTAGTTTCATATTTGCCTTATGCGGATCCACTCATCTTCCCATGTTTTCCTCATATCTATTCTGACATTAGAAATTAGGTCGCAGTATGGTAAATACTCAATTCCAGGACCATTAGTAGTTCTAGCTATTAAGTCAGCAGTTTCGTTATCAACTATTCCAGAGTGTCCCTACACCCAAACAGACACAACCTCTTTGTTTAATGCTCACAGCATAACAAAATTTAATGAATTAATTACTGAGTGCTGTTGATATAAAAGCTATATTCAATTTTACGAAATATTAAATTAATATTAGCCAATTAAATTTTGTCAAATACATTTATTAGATAACAAAGGTATGCTAAATGTATACTTTCTAAATGACAATGGCAAAAGATTTCAATTTTGTAACACACTCAAAAATATGCAATAATCCGGCGCCTGATTATATATTTATGGTTATGTTTATAATAAATATTCAAGCGCACTGTCATACTAGAATCATATTGTAAATGAATTGTGTAATTGCAATTTGAAATTGAGTTATTCACTTTTATATGTACACGTAGACATTTGAAAATATTAAATTGATTTTTATCAACGAAATATTCTATGCAAACAATAATTATTTTCTTATTCTTATCTATTATTCATTTTATTTTGAAACGATCCATGGGTGTTGTGAAACTTGACGTATAAAGAACTCTTGATATATATTAATAAAAACACTTTGACGAAGCAAATATTTTCAGCAGTCATTAAGAAGTGGACGATCAGTAAAGTAACGGCAAAAAAATCTTTGAAAATTTTTATTGTTCAAATAGGCTTAGAATGTCATGAAACGTCGAGATTTTAAGTTGCTGTTTGTCGGTCTGTCTGTCTGTAACTTTTTTTGTATGCATTATTACTCTGGAACCGTTTAAGAAATTTGGTACACGTATGTACTATAACGGGATCTGGCACTATATTATATTTTCATCTTATTCCGTCGAAGGGTTGGGGGGTAAATTGGAATAAATAGGGGGTAAATAGGGAAATCAAAGAAGTAAGTGTCCATAAAATTGGTATTTAATATATACAAGAGACGCTATGGTCTGAAAAAAATTTTTGGCTTTAGCCACCCCCATTGCCTCCCCCACCATTATTAAAGGGGATGAAAAAAAATTGTGATTTAGTACGTGTACAAGAACCAAAAACCTCAAAATATTTTTTTACTCCATCACCCCCACTACCACCACCCCTATCACCACCCCCACCCCACTACCGATGTGGGATATTGTTTTATGGGTTTTTGGGGCAGGCGATTTCAAATATTATATTATTAACACGTTCAGCGCCAGTGTATCTTTTTCGATACAAATTGTTAAAACATTGTGTATCTAAAAAGATACACCAACTAATATTCTGTTTTGGCCGTGTGTATCGCTAACACACACACTATATGTATATGTACACACTGTATATTTTATATGGGGAAATATAAGCTCTCAAATTTCCTCTGAAATTGGGGTGTAGGTTGGATGAAAGTTTTCACATAAATTCTGTAAAAGTTCAAATTAAAACAACACTTGATTATTATATTAAATTAAAAATAATGAAAATTCGCCCTTAGAGCTTGGCGCTGAACATGTTTTAAAGTTCCATGAACAATTACTTCCACATACAAAATTTTTTCGTTGTGAGAGACTTGGATAGAAAATCTTGACGTCGAAGTAGTGATTCCTTGGGCAGCGATTTTTTGTTTTGTAATAGAGTAAAGTCACAGACTAAAACAAATCAGATGTTTCACTCAATAGTATTCCCTATGTTACCAGTTTCATTTTTTGTGATGTGACGTATACCTGCCAGGATTCTGCGCAGAAGACATAAACAGAGAAATCTTGCGGTTGACATGGAAGTTAAGACCAGCGAGTATAATCTCACAGGAGGGAGTATTTAGTACTGAAATCTCAGAGACGGAAGTAGTCAACAGCTCCACCGGTGATATTAATTGTTTTGGAACGTGGTGTATTGTATTGAAGGTTAGAGTTGTTATTGTTATACATTTAAGTGTTTTTTTGAGTATTTATTAGGTTACTTTTAATTATTGTTAGGCATCATAAGGTCCCTCCTGTGACTATACTCGCTGGTTAAGACTGACTGGACAATGCGCAGATCACGGCACAAATTGGTACCTGCCTGGAGTTGATTTATTATCTAAACCATGATACGTCATAAGTGAAATATCTGATTTGTTTCTAATCTGTGGTAAAGTAATGGGGAAATAGGAAAGGTAGAGAAGAGTGGGAAGGTGGTGGGATAGTGGGAGAGACAGTAAGGGGTCTAAGAGTGCGCAGTTGCAGTCATACGCTAATATATGTATAGAAGGGTATTCTTAAACAGTATTTTCGCAGGCACAAGAATTGGCAGGAGTGGTGTCCCAGGGTGGTCTCTAATGCGTCAAATATTAGTGGGTTATTTCAAGTAGTATGAATGCGCAGTGGGTTTCCTCGAGTAAATTGGATGCACAGTTAGTTTCCTCGAAGAAAATGCTTTTAGTAGAGGCTTTACTTCTATCGTGTAGTCCACGGCACACAATGATTTTTTATATCTTTTCATGCCATTTTCTGCCACATCCAGTGGAAGTATTCTAACGCAAAAAATAATGTTTGAAAAGTTTCATTGCTCAAATAGACTTAGAATGTCATGAAACGCCAAGATTTTAAATTTATGCAAAAAAATTTGCCATCAAGAATTTTTCTCACTTCATTTACCACCGCACGCCCACTGCCGATGTGGCATATCAGTTTATGGGTTTTTGAGGTACACGATTTCAAAAATTATATTATTAAAGCTCCATAAACAATTATTACGTTACAAAGAGAACACAGCCAGGTAAACAGAAATTTGTTTTTTGATCAAACTTAAAATATATTCTTAAGAAAGAAAAACCCTGAGACCGTACGTCAAGGGATTTATACACGAAGCATTTGCTCACTAGCAAAATTTAAAAATTATATGGAAGTACACGGACTGAGTGATTAACTGATAGACAAGAGATCTTATACTAATTATATATTATACAGATTATATATAATAGAAATGAATAGATACAATAAAATGAATAGTTTTTATTTTATTAAATAATTAAATTAAATTATTATTTCATAAACATTTAATAAAATTACTTAACACGTTCACGCCGGTACGTACCCCCGGCGTCTCGTATCGTTCCTACCCATTCTGACGTAGCTGAATATTGACCATGATTATTTTCATACGAAAGTCGTAATTCAGTCAGTTTTTAAGGTATATCAAAACTGCCGGTAGCGACAAGTTCGTGATGTCTTTGCGCGCGCATCTACACTAGTTATATTCTTCGTACCGCCGGTGTCCCGTATCGCACAGAAATTATATTTTATTAGTACTAGCCGGTACGGGGTTAAGACGTCTCGTATATTTTAGTGTTTTTATACATTCTTGTGGTAAGTTGTGTATATTGTGAATATATGTATTATTAGTTATTAGCTTTTTTTTAGAAAATTGAATCATTTTCAAAAATGAATGAGAGAACAAAGAAAATTATGAAACTGGCCATGGATGCCAGAATGCCATGTTATCGTTGAACCTGTTCCAGTGCTTGTGGAATATGACGATTCTTCGCCTGGTACTTCACTCTATTCTATAGAGTCTGTAAGGGAAGAAGTTGTGGAATCAGGAAATTTTATTAGTGAATCAGGAAACCAAAATATTTCCGTGACATATGAAAATCACACCTTGAGTAACCAAGGGCAAATTGAATATAATGGACACGATAATTTTAGGAACGGATTTGAAGAACAGACTGTGATGTGCCATGACCATGAGGATGTCAATTTTATAGATCAAGTTGACGACGATGATGAACTTGAGGAACCATTCAGCAGCGATGATTCTATAGCTGATAAAACGTATGCACCATCATCATCAAATGAATCATGTGGATCTTTAGATTTATTTGACCCAATTACCTCAGATTATTCAGAAAATCATTTCGAATTAGATGGTATAGAAAAGGATGAAGATGAAGAAAATAATAGAGATGAACAGAATGAAGAAGACATTTGGTCTCAAATGAGCGATAGGGTCCTAGATTTTAATTTTTATACCAAACCTACAATCCTAAATAATATCGTTGAATCGGAAATTGAAACTCCAAAGGATGCCTATAAGTTATTTGTAACCGATGAAATCTTGAAGTTTATTATGAATGAAACTAATAGGTATGCCTGTAAACAAAAAATAAAAAAAACTAAAAAGAAAGGAAAAAATGAATGGGTAGATACCAATATAACTGAAATGAAGAACTTCTTTTCCATAATAATAACAATGGGATTAGTTCCTCTCCCATCAATTCATTCTTATTGGAGTACAGATGAAATGTTTAACAACAAATTTGTATCTTCCATAATGCCAAGAGATCGTTTTCTGTCACTGTTAAAAAATTTGCATTTTGTGGACAATTTAAAAATAGATCAAACCTTAACAAATTAGGTCCTCTTTTAGAAGACTTGTTAAACAATTTTAAGAAGGTACTAACTCCTGGTGCAGAACTTGTAATTGATGAAAGGATGATACCATTCAGAGGAAGACTGGCATTTCGACAATACATCCCTAGTAAATCGCACAAATATGGTGTTAAACTCTATGAGTTGTGTACCTTGGAAGGCTACACACATAATATAATAGTGTATACGGGCAAAATGGACATAACACAAGACAAACACGTTTTACATTCACATACTATAGTCATGAATTTACTGAAGAGCGTAAAACATGAACCAGGAAGAATTTTATACACAGATAATTTTTATTCAAGTTTGTCATTAGCAAAGACTCTATGATAATGAAATCGTGTATTGTGGAACACTTCGTTCTAACAGGAAAGATATTCCAAAGACGTTTTCAAAAAAAATGAAAAAATCTGAAGTCTATGGAGAGGAACTAAATAAAAAAGTCAGAATCATAAAATGGGTAGACAAAAGGCCAGTGATTATGATTATTACAAACCCTACTTATGAAGCCTCATTGGTGAAGGTTGGAAAAAAAAACAGAAAAGGAGAAGACATACGAAAACCTAAGGCAGTCTTAGATTATAACAAGGCAAAAAAAGTGACCAAATGTCATCATACTTCTCTGTTTTGAGGAAGTCTTTGAAATGGTATAGAAAAGTAGCCTTTAGCTGTTGTTTGGAACAGCAGTAGTCAATGCTTGGGTCATTTATACTAAAGTCAAAAAGTCCAAAATTTCTATGTTCGACTTTAGAAGACAGCTGGCTAAAAATTTAGCAAATAGTAAGACCTTTCAGCAAGAAAAAACTCCGAAGAGACTTGTGCACATGTTTGTGAAGCCTGATGGACCTGGCCGGAAGCAACCTGGTTACTGCCTAAATTGTTTCAATGAATCACACAAATAATATTTGTATAATTATATGGCATAATATTTTACTATTTACAATATATTTTTATACTGACGTAGACATAAGTACGTGTACCCTTTTAAAATAAAATTTTGTATTTTGTTTAAATAAAATATTTTAAACATGAAAAAATGCTAAAATATGATACGAGTCCCGCGAGACCCGAATTGGAAATTAAAACAGTTTTTTTTAGGGTCTTCGGGAACCCGTAGCGTAAGAATGGTTATTTTCGTGAAAACTGACGCCGGCGCGAACGTGTTAAAAAACAAAGTTTAAATATTTATAGACAGTGACAAAATCAACATCACGACCTTGAAATCTGAAATTTAACGAAAGTGTTACTTTTGTTGCGTATGTACCCACTAATTTTGTCACCTGGTTAAGATGAATTTCAATCCGCTTTGATCTGAGATCCCATTTATCACTTTACGAAAATGAGAGTCGAGAGCCCGCCTAACGCGAAGTAAAAATTTTAATTTCAAATGGACGACAAAGAAAATTGTCTCTCACTGACACTGAAGGTATAATCTAGAACTGATTACAACTTTTTAATTATGATACAGCGGTGAGAGCATAAAACATGGGGTTTAGTCCGAATAAGTGTGGGAGATTTGAAACTTTGGGAATTTGTAGATCTCGAGGCCTCGGATGAAATAAGAAAAAAACGCATATTAAAAAAATGGCGTACAGAAACAGTTTCTTTGAAATATCTCACTTCGGGTGCCTCATATTGTAAGAAATATTTTTATGAAAATAAAAGAGCATTAAATTTTCTACAAAATATGTCCTATATATTTTTTCGTTAAACTGAATAGTTTCGGTGCAGCAGTCGATCGAAGTCAAGCATTCTTGATATGATATTTTGCAATTTCTCGATTTAGTGAGACTTTTACGAAGGAGTATTTTTGTATTGAGACAAAATTTGTTTTCACACCTGAAAATCCTCAAATATAGTTCATTTTACTTGTCTGCTACGCATAGTTCAATGTTCAATACCCGTTTCCACACCACCTTGAGGTAGAGCATATGGCGCGTTTTTTTTACGTGGTTGTCACCTATAGGCCCAATCCGTGATTAGCCTGCTTCTTGAGGCGTTTTAGGTGCTTAATGTCGAAGGTCCAGGTTCGTTGTAGTCTTCAACAATGCTTTCTTCGGAAATTACTTCCGTTGCGCTGTACACTGATTCTACGTATATTGTTCTCCATGCTTGCGAGAAATGTTTCGAGGAGAGTCGACTTCCCCGTCATGAAGCTCGTCGATTGTTGCTGGTGAATTGTCCCTGCATTGTCCGTTACAAAATTTGCAAATTACAGAACATTTTAAACCTGTCTTTCTACAACTACATACTGCATTTACAAGAAAGAAATTTAAATAGCTTTTCAGAAGCAGGTCCTTTCATGATTGTTACTGGTGTAAGACCAGCTTTGCTCTGTTTCCAGACCCATTCTTCAACATTTTTACAAACCCCTGGCCACTCCTGGACTTGGATAATACGTCCTGAATGAATGCTGCCGTTCCGCTGCAGCTGTAGGTGGTAGAGGCGCGATGTTAAACTTGCTTTTTGTGAGCGATCTTACGAAACATTGGTAACGATAAGCGTCCAGAGAGATATTGTCGCAACGTTTGGCTCACAGAGTCAAAAAGTACTTTTACCGCCGTTGCTTTTGTCAAGAATGATTGACTTCGATCGGCTGCTCCACCGAAACTATTCAGTTTAACGAAAAAACATATAAGACATTTTTTGTAGAAAATTTAATGCTCTTTTATTTTCATAAGAAGATTTCTTGCCATATGAGGCACCCGAAAGGAGACATTTCAAACTGTTTTTGTGATCCATTTTTTCAATATGACGTTTCATATTTTGCATTTTTTCTTATTTCATTCAAGGCATGGAAATCTACAAATTCCCAAAGTTTCAAAACTCCCGCACTTATTCGGATAAGAATCTCCTATCGACTGTACTATTATTAGAGTTTAGATTTTGTGAAATTACAGATATTACTTCAAACTATGACAACTCGTATTTCTGATATTTCATTATAACCTTGCCGAAATATGATTGTTCACTAAGAGAGATAAATAATCTTCCAAAAAGTAGTAAATATTTTTTACTAGGGAAATAAATTGAATTGACGATTAATATTAATTTTGTGGGGAAGTGTGTACGGATACTTAGCCGAGCCTTGAATAATCCGTTATATTTTATTTAAATTATATGTGACACGATACTCACATATTGCGGTAATATTTATTCACAGACAGGATTACTTGGATACAGTTAGAACTATTATTGGTTAATACAACGCATATGTCGGTCTGGATCCTCTTTCGTAAAAGTTGATGAGTAATAAGTAGTTTGTAATGATGAAATTTATCTCTTATCGAGAGTTTTATGCGCACTTCACCTTGGCACATCACATTTCCTTGACATTCAGTATTTTTTTCCGAAGTATGAGGCATTACTAAAAATATGAAAGAGAAACAAATAGACTAATACCGCATTTTAAAATTTAGCTAGAAAGATTTCTTCTCTTTCTGCTAAAACCGTGGCTAACGGTGGATACGCTTTAGTTATTATTAACCGCTGACGTTTATCCTCATGGACATTCTCTCCTGCTTTTTTATTTACCAAATGAGGTGCAAAAACGTTTTGTATAATTGTACATAACATTGCGAAGTTTCCACATCCAGATTTCTGACAATGAAAAAAAAATGATACTATATTTGCACTCCACTATGTGAAAAGAATTCCCCATAGAACTTAACATAATATTTGAAATCGTCTACCCCAAAAACCCATAAAAAGATATGTAACGTCGGTAGTTGGGTGGCAGATGCCAAGAAAGTTTTGAGGCCTTTGGTTCTTGTGCACACATTAAATCACAATTTAATTTTTTGCCCCCTTTAATAACGGGGTGGAGGTGGTAATGGTGGTGGTGATTGTTAAAAATGTATAAGATGCATATGGTAAACAATCTGACAGAACAGTTTTTAAGCTTAAAAGTCATGTTTTTTTAACAATTCCCTTTTCTTCTTGAACCTATATCCCAAGGTAGACATATAGACCGGGAGCCAGGTGAAAATTTGGTCAATTATTTCTTCTCGAACGATAATTAGTGAGACGCATCAGGGAGTTGTATCATAATGCCTCGTGAACGTCAGCTGCGGTTCCGTGGGTGGGATGAGCAGCGGTAGCCTCCCAAGCACGGAGAAAAAAAATTTTTTAGTAATTTCCACCTGACTAAAAATTTGTCAAACTATAGTTAATCCAATATCTTGAAGAAAAAAAAAGTCAGCTGACTATAACATGGTGTATTATACGTCAGCTGGTCGCTTGAACATGAAAAAAAAAATTCTACATTCAATGATTTCCTCTCAACTAAAAATGTACCTGATCATAGCTTATATGCTACTGTGAATGAATATAAATGTCAGCTGGCTGTACCTCGGTGGAAAGATCGTCAGAAAGTTGTAATGCAGAAGTTAGGCGGGAGCATCTATCGCCTATTTAAATGCATCAGCTGACGTGTTTTCCTTCGACTTACTGCTACCTGATTTTTTATTAATTACAGAAGTATATTAACAATCAGGTTACAAATTTTTATCCGGGAGGAAATGACGTATCTTAAATTATTCGGCATTACGCTCCGATATGAGTGTTACGATTAAATCAATATTCTGTATAAAACTTTAAAACTAATAAGTATATAATTGAATAACTGAAGAAATATTTAGATAAGTAAATTAATCAATTTATAGTTTATTGTAACTTAGTTGTTCGATAAATAACATTCATTTTAAAGAAGTGATTAAAAATAATAATGTAATTTAATCATTTTCGTTCTCGCTTTGGCTTGTGTCACTCTCATCTCTTTCTGATTCACTGTCAGAGTCGCTGTCAGAGCTGTCTGCCATCATGTCTTCATCATCATCATCTGTACAAAAATTTAAAAAATATATTAAGATGCATATTTAGGTAACATAATCAAAATGATAAAAAAAAATGTTACCTTTTTCGGGCTGAATAGTTATTTCTTCAATCGACTCTGGTAACTGAGTTCTAGAAAACCAGATGAATTCAAATCTGTTGTCGATTTCTACCCAGCCATAGTCTGAAGGTTCATCAGTAGTTGGAATTTTCAGGTGTGCGTGCGACCAAATTTGAGCTATGTAACATGCTCTTAAAAATTGCTGATATAGCTCCGATTTGCATGGTGGTAGAGAAGAACCATCAATACCCTTTTTGGACAACTTGTGTTTAGCGGTCATTATACTAATTCTTCTGGAACACTCTCTACGACTGACTACGTATTCTATTGTGATCGCCTACTCGCGCGCTGGATTCTGTAATGCTATTGGTCAAATTGCCATAAACTGCTGATAACACTCATCACGGTTTCGGTAAGGTGCGTACTCAGGCTCAGTTGGAAGTACATCGTTGTTGTATCTGTTTACTTTTCATGTCATTATTTAAAATCTTCTTCTTTGTAAATACCGTACCTTGTGATATGATTATTGTGTTTTATTTACATGCTTTCAGAGTATATTAAATAAGTGTGTTTGCCTCTCGAGCATATACCTAGACTTTGACTTTGTGTTTTGTTTAAATACTTTTTCGGTATATCAAATATATCAAGGACAACCTAAAAATGTCTAGTAACACGGATACACCTGATGAACCCACAGAAATTTGTTTGTCTCCTCTTAAAAAAAGGTCGGAAAAGTCTCATTTCGACGTAAAGACCAAGGAAATTATTTTAAGCGTGTATAAGCATGAGATTCAAGAAAATTCTACATTACTCAAAGATGAAATTGTAAAGAAAGTGGCAAATATGACAGGAGTGTGTGGCCGCAGTGTTTACAAAATTGTCAGAGAGTATACCACTAACCATAAATTTCCGGTGCCAAAAACCAACCAAAACCGTAAAAAAATTGTTGATATGGTGGATGACTTCGATCGATATGCAATGAGGAGAAAAGTTCATCAATACTTCTTTAGAAACGAACTCCCTACTTAATTATGCTCCCGCATAACTTCTGCGTTACAACTTTCAAGGTATCAGCTGACGATCTTTCCACCGAGGTACAGCCAGCTGACATTTATATTCATTCACAGTAGCATATAAGCTATCATCAGGTAAATCTTTAGTTGAGAGGAAATCATTGAATGTATACATTTTTTTTTCATGTTCAAGCGACCAGCTGACGTATAATACACCATGTTATAGTCAGCTGACTTTTTTTTTCTTCAAGATATTGGATTAGCTATAGTCTGACAAATTTTTAGTCAGGAGGCAATGACTAAAAATATATTTTTTTTCTCTGTGCGTGGGAGGCTACCGCCGCTTATCCCACCCACGGAACCGCAGCTGACGTTCACGAGGCTTTATAATACAACTTTCTGATGCATTCCGCTAATTACCGCTTGAGAGGGACTTGGTCATGAAAATCTGTCGCTGGCTCTTGGACTAATAGCTTTCTTAATAAATAATATATTAATGTGTTGGAAGCGGATTTCAAACCTTAAAAATTTCATTTGCACATGGCATATTAATGAGTTTGCATAAAAATTTAAAATTACTTGTTGTTTTTATGAAACAGATGATTCGTTAAGGGCCAAAGGTAGCTACGGAGCCTGGCACTTACCTGGACTTGGATGTTTGGAAGTCAAATGCTGCCGGCCCTCGTGGTTCCGTGGACTGTTTTGTAGCTGGGTCAATTACTATCCCTTTTTCCCTTTAAAATAATTCTCAATTAATTAATTTATCTTATTATTAGATAAATTAATTAATTGAGAATTATTTTAAAGGGAAAAATTTAGCACAAGCAGTTTTAACAGCGGTCTTTACAAGCATGTATTCGCCTAGGTTCTTTCTTCGAGCTTCTTATCTTTTCGCATGCGGAGTAGGTTTGTGCCAGGTTAATGCGCGCGTGATTAAATTAAATTACCGGAAATAGAAATTAATACTATTAAAACAAGACTAAATATTATTATACAAAATATATACATATATATTAAAAATTAATAGGAAAAACGGCAGGCTTGAACATACCGCCCACCAAAATACATAGTATTTTAAGAGTTAATATAAGGGAAGAGGACACAATTTTACTAGGGGTCTTTGGAGTAACCCTTGAGTTGTAGAGATGGTTGCTACGCGAGCAACACCATCGAGGCCCGGATGGGTTCTTACCACACGACCGAGACGCCACTGCAACGGGGGAGACGAGTCGCCTTTTATGAGCACGAGACTACCAGGTTCAATTAATCTCTCAGGCTTTGTCCATTTATTTCTCTGTTGGAGGGTATGCAAATATTCATCATGCCACCTCCGCCAAAAATCTTGATGGAGGCGTTGCAACAATTGCCAACGGTTTAAACGGTTTAGTGTAAGGTGAGATAGGTCAGATTCTGGAATTACAGTTAAGGGCTCAAGGGTAAGGAAATGACCGGGGGTTAACACTGAAAGGTCATCAGGATCAGAGCTGATGGGACAAATGGGTCTAGAGTTAAGAAGGGCTTCCACCTGAACTAGAACAGTATAAAGCTCTTCGTATGTTAAAATTTGATTGCCAATAACTCTATACAAATGTGTTTTCACGGACTTGATGCCAGCCTCCCATAAGCCTCCAAAATGGAAGGGGGGTTAAATGACCAGTTAATTTTCTCACTCTCCACAGCGTCCTTCAAGCATTTAGACAGATATTTCTGAGCCCCAACAAAGTTAGTACCACAATTACTAAAAATGTGGGTGCAGCGGCCTCTACGAGCTATAAAGCGCCTGAGTGCGGCTAAAAAGGCCTCTGTGGAAAGATCTGAGGCTAACTCTAGGTGAACGGCCTTAGTGACAAAACATATAATTAAACAAATATATGCCTTCTGAGATTTAATACCTCGACGTTTACCCATAGTTATAAAAAATGGTTCACCATAATCAACTCCAGAATATTGAAAGGCTTTAACCTGGTTGATTCGGGAATGAGGTTAAATTCCCCATAGGGGGTTGCAAAGACACAGGTTTAACCCGAAAACACCTATGACACTTCGAAAGAGTATGTCGAATTGCCCGCTTTGGAGACAATATCCAAAACTGTTGACTTAGTGAAAATTGAAGGGTCTGTAATCCGGGATGTAAATGTTCGTTGTGGCAATTTTCAATAATGAGTTCTGTTAACCTATGAGAACGGGGTAAAAGTGCAGGATGCTTACGATCATAAGATAAACTAGAATTAGCAAGACGACCGCCCACCCTGAGAAGACCATCCTCTCCAATAAATGGGTTTAATTTACGAAAAGATTTTGGCAAACGAGTGTTATTTTCTAAATTTGTAATTTCATCTTTGAAATTTATATGTTGAACTCTTTTAACTAACACCAACAGTGCACTGTGAAGTTCAACTTGAGAAAATGGGTAAGATTTCTTTCCATGTGGATTTTTTAAGTTATATATAAAAAGGAGACAATAAGCGACTATACGTTGAATCTTTGGGAGAGAAGAATATTTATTTAAGAGCGAATCCAGAGAATCTAATGAAACGAAGGAAGTAAGAGAGATTTTCTTTTCTTCCTCCAAACTAATGGGAGAATTTGGGAGAGAATTACGTGGCCATGCGGCCTGGGAACCACTTAACCAAGTTGGACCCGTCCACCAAAGATGATGGTCGACGAGTTCGGAAGGCAATAAACCTCGTGAAGCGCAATCAGCAGGGTTATCTTGCGAGGAAATATGATGCCAATACATTGGAGAAGTTTTAGACTGCACATGGCTAACTCTGTTGCTAATAAAGGTTTTCCATCGGTGAGGAGATGATTGAATCCACGATAAAGCCACCATCGAATCCGTCCACGCGAAAATCTTATCAAAGCGTAATTTACTAGAATATGTTTGGAGGACAAAGTCCATTAAATTTGCCAACAAAACTGTTGCACACAGTTCTAACCGTGGCACGGAAAGAGTTTTTAAAGGGGCCACTTTGGATTTTGCGCATAGAAGTTGTACTTTAATATATTCATTAGAAAATAAGAAACGTACGTATACTACGGCAGCATATCCTTTCTCAGAACTATCAGAGAAACCATGAATTTCACAAGAGACAAAATTATTTTCACACAAGTGATGGGAGATACTTATACCAGAGAGATTAGGTAATTCCCTCTTGTATTGTGTCCATTTATCAACAATATAAGAAGGCGGAGTTTCATCCCATGCCAACCATAGAGACCATAAGTGTTGGATAAGGTGTTTTGCAAAAAAGATAAGGGAGTTAAAAAACCGAGTGGGTCGAATATTCTAGCAATGTCAGATAAGATAGATCGCTTCGTACACGGTCTACTTAACGGAGAGAGATGATATGAAAATGAATCTAGAGAGGGATTCCAATTTAGGCCTAGAATTTTGACGACGGAGTCATGTTCTGGATCAAAATTTAAGGCGGATTGTTGGCAATCAGATATTGGAATATTTTCCAGAAGAGTAGGGTTATTGCTTGTCCATTTACGCAATTCAAAACCAGCCCTTTTCATCATAGAAATTCTGAGCTTCAACCAATTCGTTACAATCAACATAGATGTCGGTTGATAATACCTTTGCAGCATATGGAAAATTATTTTTCTCATCAATAGCCAACTGCGATAAAGAACTAAGAGCTAAGAAAGGGGCAGATGAGACTCCGTAAGTTACGGTTTTTAGACGAAAGTCTTGGATAGGTTCGGATGGAGAAAATCTCCAAAGAATCCGTTGATAATCACGATGCCTTTCTGCCACCAAAATTTGTCTGTACATTTGCCGTACATCAGCCGTAAATACATATCTATGTAATCGAAAATGTAACAAAATGCTAGCAATATCCTTTTGCAACTTTCGCTCAATTAAAAGAGTATCATTAAGGGATAAACCTTGAGGTGACTTGGCAGAAGCATCAAATACCACTCTGAGTTTGGTGGTCGAATTATTAGAGGTAAGCACACAGTGATGAGGAATGTAGTAACATTTCTCTGAGAATGAAGTACTGTCAACAGGTTCCATATGATTACTACTTAAGTAATCGGCCATAAAGTTGACGTATTCCTTATATAAAGAGGGATTGTGCAATAAACGGCGTTCCAACGAATAAAAACGTCTTAGAATTTGAGGGCGAGTATCAGTAAAAGAGGGGTCTGGCCCGCTAAACGGGAGCGAAACCACAAAGCGACCAGATTGGTCACGGAAATGAGTATCTGTGAATATTTTTTCACATTGAATATCTTCTGCAGATAAGGAAATTTCATGAGGAACTTCCTCGAGTTCCCAACATTTTCTTAGGGAAGAGTCTATCATGAGTTCAGAGGAAGTGAGAAAAGTATTTAAGGAGGGAGAAGTGTTACAATTAACTTTACCCATTATAATCCAACCAAAAATCGTATTTATTGCAGAAGGTTCAGTGGAACTTCCGGACAGCCGACCATTTTTTAGGATAAGAGGGAATATATCAGCGCCTAGCAACATATCAATAGGACTAGTCACATTAAAATGGGAATCGGCCAACTTTAAATTAGAAATATGATCCCAATTTTGAATAGAGATTTTGCAGTTAGGCATTTCAGAACAAATTTTTGGCAAAGTTAAGGCATCAAAAGTTAAACATGGTTCCACCTGACCTTGGGGTTTTATAGTGCAAGTAACACTACCAGAAACAACCGAGGACATTTGCCCCAATCCATTAATGGAGAGTGAGACCTTAGATCGTTGCAAACCTAGCCGATGAGCACACTCTTCTGTGATAAAATTGGCTTGACTGGCAGAATCTAGTAAAACTCGTACAATTTGATAGTTTCCACGGGAGTCCATGGTCTCAACGAGTGCAGTTGAAAGAAGTACTGTAGAATTTGAGGGGATTACATTAGAGAGCGAATTTACTTGGGACGTAGAAGGAGCAGATGCAATAATTGGATTAGACTGTTCGGATACCGAGTTGTCAACTGTTGCAAGCGTTTGAAGTGAGGATGTACCTTTATTAAAATGTAAGAGGGTATGATGATTTTTATGGCACATTTTACAAGATGCACTTGAATTGCATTTTAGTGACGTATGTTTAGAGCCTAAACAATTAGTACACCACCTATTTTGTTTCATTAGATCATATTTCTCATTTGGAGTTTTGGAATTAAATGTGGGACACTTATATATAGAGTGCTCTGATTTACATACCGGGCAATTTGTTGTGGCTGAATTCGTATTAGCTAAACATGTGGAAGGAGAGTTAGAATTATTGGAAGCAGAGGGTTTTTTATAATGCAAATTATTATAAGATTTTTTACTTGGTTTTGCAAGTGCCATAGAGTCGAAAGAAAGACATTGCCTGTTTAAGAAATCAAAGAAGTTGTCATAAGTGGGTATATCAGAAGAGCTATACTGTAACTCGAAGCGCTTGAGAGTATCTGAATCAATTTTTTTACTAAGTAAATTAAATAAAATGAAATCCCATTGTTTTACCGGAAATTTTAAATTTTCTAAAGCGGCTAAATTATCGGAAAAGGTGTCTAATAAACTTCTAAGATGCCGAGACGATTCGTTTGAGAGTTTCGGAGAATTAATAATTTCTTCCCAATAGAAGGTGGCTAGTATACATTTGTTTTGATAACGTTTTATTAAATTATTATATGCAATGTCATAATTTGCACCTGAAAGAGGAAGATTTTTTATTAAAGTGAGTGCCTATCCGGACACCACTGACAATAAATATTGAAATTTCTCTATATCCGTAAGAGCTGAATTGTTATGAATTAATGAATTAAATAATTCTGAAAAGCTTGGCCAGGCCTTTAAATTTCCATTAAAATGAGGCACATTAAGTTTTGGTAATTTGACACTAGACTTTGCTGCCACGGCGGGTGCACCAACTTGAGCGCTTTCAACAAGGTTATAATATATTTCTTTAATTGAGAAGTATTTTTAATCAGCATCACGGCGCATCTGCTCTTCGGCTTCTTGGTCTGCATCCTTTATGGTTACAAGATGGTGCAAAACGTTATTATGTTGGGTATTAAATTCCGTATACACTGCTTCTAAATTTAAATATCTCATATTTAGGGCAGTAAGGAAAGTGTTATCCTCTAGTGCATGATGTGCTACCGAATACATATCAATTATACGAGAATGAGCAATGTCTCTATAAGCACGATATTGTTTAATTTTATTAGCAGCCATATTGACAAGAGCACAAAATAATAAAAAAAATTATTGAGAATTAGTTATTACTCAGTAGTACTAGCAAAACCCAATTTTTGTAAATTAAAAATTATAATGATCAAAATGAAACACAAACCACCAAAATATGCAACGCGTTCGAGAACTTCAACTTAAAATTAAAACGAAAGTTAAATATTAACCAATATATAAATCACAACTTATTTGAGCCTCCCTATATAATAAAATACGGATAAACAGTGCGTCTATGCTTTCGAAGAAAAAATGTACACAGTCGAAATCAATGAATAAATAGTCACTATAGAATTTAGCCCGACAATATAAATTTGATTTGTCTAAACTAAGATAATAAATTTCAAAATTGAGAACTGAAAAGGTAAAACCACAAATGAGAGCACAATAGGTGTAATACAAAGATAAATCCAGTATTTTCAAACATACAATTACGGCACAAATCTGTATTACTTATTATTTAAATAAAATAAATAAATGATTCCGCAGTAGCTAAGGGGTACGAGAAATGGTAAATAAAAGGTAAACAAGTATTAAAAGTGAGAAATTATGTGTTTATTCTAATTTGAAACTAAGCTAAAGTAACTAAAATGTTTAATTTGTATCCTATGGCGGTGTCAAATACTGAGAAATTAATAATACCAAACCTTGTCTGTAAAGAGAGAGATATAGAATAGGGTTATACTAATACCCTTTTTTAAACTAATTATTATCGTGTAATTATTATTGTACGTAAGGGAAATGATTATGAGAGAGTAGGGTTATACTAATACCCTTTTATAAATTATTTTTAAATTATTAATATTCTCAAGCAAAATTACCTATTATGAGTTATGTTATGACAAACTACTATTTCACAAATGTAAACAAAGCAGTGCAGCGAATTAGCGGCCTATCGGTCGCCCGGCAAGAACCCGTACCGTGACCGCGCAAAAAGTGTGATAAAAAGGACTCACCTATTTCTTGTAATTTCAACCGAGATTTTAACGATAAAAACCTTAAATATCATGGAATTTGGTGGGAATGGTTAATTATTATTTAACAAATTATGTAAAGCGGGACATATAATTCGGCGCGAAGCTGACCAAAAAATGATTCGTTAAGGGCCAAAGGTAGCTACGGAGCCTGGCACTTACCTGGACTTGGATGTTTGGAAGTCAAATGCTGCCGGCCCTCGTGGTTCCGTGGACTGTTTTGTAGCTGGGTCAATTACTTTCCCTTTGGTTTAACTAGTTCACTTATAATTATTATTAGATAAATTAATTAATTGAGAATTATTTTAAAGGGAAAAATTTAGCACAAGCAGTTTTAACAGCGGTCTTTACAAGCGTGTATTCGCCTAGGTTCTTTCTTCGAGCTTCTTATCTTTTCGCATGCGGAGTAGGTTTGTGCCAGGTTAATGCGCGCGTGATTAAATTAAATTACCGGAAATAGAAATTAATAGTATTAAAACAAGACTAAATATTATTATACAAAATATATACATATATATTAAAAATTAATAGGAAAAACGGCAGGCTTGAACAACAGAAAAAAGTCGAATTAAAAAACGATATGCACAAAATTTAACAATTTTTGCAGTATTGTAAATAGCTAGGTTTTCTTTTTCTAAATATATTTTGTGTTTTTAGCTGCAAAAAGAGAATAGACCTGTATGCGGACACAGAAAAGATGTAATGGCCGGGGGTGTTTAAATGACTCGTCCAATTTAACTTTTTAATTAATAAATTACAGTTTGTGTCTCCGGACGGGGTACTCTTATAAACTTTCTTGATTTGTCGAGAAAAATCATTCTTTATAAAAAATGTTGCTTGTCTTAGGAAGTCATAAACAGTTTGAGAAAAAAATGTTGGCACTCACAAGAGACTATTCTTTGACACAAAAACTACAAGTTTGAGAAGGTGCCAAGGGTGTTTTTTGAAATGCATCAGTTTTGGCTCCTTTTTGGCCAAAAGTCCAATTTTTGGCGAAAAATCTGGAAAATGGGCAAGCGGAAAATATTGTCATATGGTCTTTCAGCAATGACCATTGACAATGAAAATTTTCCGCCTGATCAGAAAGTGTTATACTACATTCCAGTTTTGGCTATAATTGATGTCACCAGTGCTGCCATTTACACGGAGAAAAAATGTTGGCATATATCGAATGTTGATCGCCAAAATACCCCCTTCAACTAGCACCACGCCCCAAAGTGTTATACTCTGTTCCCCAGTTGAATATTTTCTGGGGTGGCTAGCGCCACAACGGGCAGGGTTAAGATAAAATACTCAGAAAAATATTTGCTATAACATAACAGCAATCCAAAAATGTTATATCCCAGGCCTTTGTAGCTGTCTCCTAGAATATTATATCTGAGAACGAAGAACCCTTACGTATTTTGTTTTTTACAAGTTTTTCATGATTTCCCGATTTATGCTGAATGTAGTAAATCCGATATTTTTTTAGAAAAGGGATCTGATTCGTAATCAGCCGCCTCGAAAACCCCTTAAATACAGTCCTCTTGATAAAGTTCTCAAATTTTTCATTTTCAATTTAATTTTGTTAAAATTTGTTTTTTCAAATTTTTTCAAAAGAAGCAAGATTTCCGTGTTCCAAAATAAAGCACTCCACTAACAGAAAAATTCAATGTATTGCCAAATCTTAATTTCCTTTTAGTAATTTACCTACAGCGTACAGTTGTGAACAAATTAAACGACCGTAGTGAATATCAATTTTATAATAACATAACTCCTATCCTATCGAAGCTCAATAATTCTAGCCAGCCAGTCTGTGTGTCGCAGCTTTCCTTTGAAAGTGCAACATAATAAGAAATCATAATCAGTAATAAACTTCTGCACCCGAATGGTTACCGCGGTTATGTAATTTCTCCATAGCTATACATGTAGCAAATATGTAGAAAAGAATAAGCAGCAGCGATAACCTGACAACCAATTTCGACCGCTTCCTTTTAGATTCCATAAAAATCATAGCAAAAAATAAATGTTTGAATTATGGAAATTTCTTTATTTAGAAAATATTTTCCTGAATATTTACAGACCAGATAACTGACACGGAATTAATATCACATTTAATACTATTGATTTTCTTCTTGTTCTTATTGATAGACCAACCATGCATTGTTCAGATTGGCTTCCCTTCGCTTCCTAGTAAATCTGACAGCATCACAACATCTATCGCGATTGTCAGCCAAATACACGGCCACACCAAAGCTCCGTTCCATCAGCTCCTTGGTAATTTCAGCCCAAAGTTTTGGAGGGCTTCCTCTTTGCCTCTTGACATTTGGTTTTTTCTGTTTTATATTGTCCTCCCACTTGTTGAGGTGGTCAAAAAATGGGAGGATTCGGGAGAATATGATGATGGAGAGTCGCTTTGGTGGACGTATTTCTTGTAGAATTAAACTGTTGGTGTGATAGTCTGCCTAACAAATTGGTAACAAACGTTCCTATCTAGCATCAATACGCTATCTCTCTACCTCCCTATTAGTTCATGTCTCAGATGAGTAAAGAAAGATGGGTCAAACTAGGGGAATTAGCAAGTCTTATCTTCGTGCATCTCGTGATATCTGGATCTGGATTGTTTGGCGGGGGGTGAACTTGCGCGCACATGCACTCAGGCCTCATAGATGGGCCCATTGTGAACCTCTCATCCCTCAGGCCAACCAATACTTGTGATGTATTTGAGGAAAAGGCTAGGTGAAAAGCCACCTATGCTGGCCATACTGGGCTACAAGTCCCCCAGTATGGATGCTCTTCTCGTTGAGAGAGCAGGGCAGTGACAGACCACGTGCTCGGCAGTCTCGTCATCCAGATCACACCCTCTACACTTGAGGTTGTCTATGACCCCCAGTGTATGGAGGTGCTTGTTTAATCTGCAGTGTCCTGTTAGTAACCATAAATAAATGCGCAGATTACTCCTGGACATTTGGGGACAATGTTTACCTAGCTTACGACTGGGTGTGGCCAAACCCATTCTGCTATGTCTATGTCTATTTCTGTAATACACACTTTGCTCAACTGGCAAGTTGATGTTATTGAAATTAATATATTTCATTAATTAGATGACAATGTGCTAATAATATTTTGAATCATGGTCAAATTTCCATTTCTCTATCGATTCAAATCATTAATCATAACAAACTATTTTATAAAAATTAATTGTTTTATAAAGAATATGTTTTTTTAATTAATATCTTGTTTTTTTAATGTCAAATTATTATGATTTGTTTCAACATAACATAATGCATATAAAATCATTTATAAATCAAAGTTTCGTAATTCTAATATAATAATTAATTCTCATTAATAGTAGATAAAAATAATTGTTCACACAGATTTGATTGAAATATGTTTTGCTTGGCTATTTTCGAATATCGAATTTTATGTAATTAATATTGTGAGAAATTCCAGTCGAACGTGGTTGACTGCGAATCTCTGTTGATAAAATTTTTACTAGAATACGACACAATCAATTTTTGCGAGGTGCCACTGAGATTAAATATATATTTAGTCAAAAATTTTTCTATTTTTATTGCTGAAACAAATATTCGTAGTCAATGCCCAACTGCAACTGCTGCAAGCGGCTGGAACCTCCCCACCCGGTGGATCATTGAAGCTGAAAAGGGCCCAAAATATTAACGATCTCGTTTAATTATATATATTAAGTTGAAATAATTTTTTCATATTAAAAAAAAACTTACGATCGATAGGATTTGAATCTGCGAACTTCAAGTTTAAAATTTATAATTTCGCAAGCAAGCAAACAAGACACATTTATTTAAAATTTGAACTTTACAAAAATGTGCCTATCCGCCTGTGACGGATTTAAAAATTAACAATAAAATTAAAAAATGCTGTCCACTGGACCTAAAACTAATTCATATTAAACATAAGAACTAGTCACTAGTTGCAGCACTGAATAGTCTCGCGCTTCAGCACACTAATCCATTTAGAGGGTTACTTTAGGTTGTAAAATATATGATACACAAGAAGCGTGACTCTATTTATAGATTGTTATTTTGTTGTTTAATGTTTTTCACGGAAACCAAGTCGAAAAAATGCTTGTGTGATATATATCGTTGAAATCAGAATTTTATCTACTTTTCAATGATTCGATTACAAGTTTTAAGTTAGTATAAAATAAACAACTTGTTGTGCTAAAACGGCACTAACCGTAATCCGATCTCAATCAAAACCTTTTTAGATCTTCTGGGAGCACTGAAGAAACCCTCATTCAAAGTTTCATTCAAATCCGTTTAGTAGTTTCGTCGCTATCGTGCTAAAATACACACACATACATACACAGACATTTTTCAAAAACCACTCTTTTGGGTTCCTGGGACCTCAAAACGTAAAGATCTGATGTTATATCAATTTTCAATTTTGGACCAAAATTAATAACTTCTCACCGTTTTGTTAACTATCGTTAGCAGTCTTTTAAGAGCACATTTAAATAAGATCTGAATATTATACTCTCCATCGAATTATTGAATTTTATAATAATTGTTGAACATGCTATAGAATACTCTGCATTTAAAAAAAAACTAAGCTAATTTCTTGGGCATAATTTCTACGTATGTAGATGGTATCATCTCCCGATGATACCATCTTGATTGACAGAACGTTCATCAGAATACTATGCAGAATGATTGCAGAATTTTATCAAAGGTTACGAAACTTTTCATGTACATATTTTTCGTTAAATATCTTATAACTTTTATATTTACTGATAGATGTTTTTTCTAAACTATAGAGTTCTTCCTGTCTAACACTAATTCACTGCTCATATTTCAATAATATTGGTCTTTTACGTCTTGAATTGTTGGGTTTGCACGAAACATGACGGACGGCCGGCCGGACAGACATATAGTGCGGCAGCGTAAAGTTAAAAATAAATATTCCGCATGCTCCTTAGTGTTACAAGCAAATGAAAAACGGTGTTGGATTTAATAAAGTTTTCTTAATACGAATCTACTTGATGGACACTTGAGAAATGTTGCAGAGTGATTCTACGCCATAATTAAGGGTGGGGCGTATTGACACTGTATTCGCGCACTATACTGTAAGTGATTTCAATAGTTTTACCTATGTAGATATGTGTTTGAGTGAATTTCACAATTTTAAGAACTAGTTTATGGTGTATTGATCGAAATATTGATGTTTATAGTGAAAAATATATACAGTGTGTGCTATTTAATACTGCAACACCCCGTTATTTTGGAACGTGCTAACCGATTTTAATGTTTTTTTTTGAGATATAGTTCTCGGTAAGCTTTATTTGACTGTTTTGAAATATTTGTAATTTTCGCAATTTCAAAGCCTACTAAGCTCCTCTGAACTGGTCGAAATTTCGAGATCGACTATTAGGCAATTTTTTGTCGGCAATTTAGATAGCGTATTCGATTCGCAGTTGTCTCAAAAGTTTCTCACTTTTCGACTGGCCCTGTACAAAAGTCGTTTAGGTTTACTAAAAAAGTAAAGTAGTCATTCGACTTAAGGAACATCAGACACTAAATGAAGAAGAAAAAAGAAAAGTTATTCTTTAAATAAGTAGTGCTTCTATACATTATTCGGTTGCTGTACGTAGCTGCCTTAACGAAAATTTTTCAAACAAATGGATTGGATGGAATAGCTTTTCTTTTTTCTTCCTTATTTAGTGACATCAACATCAGATACTAAATATGAAAGAAAAAAGGAAAGCTATTCCGTCTAACCCATTTGTTTGAATAATTTTCATTACGCGCCTACGTACAGCAACCGAATAATGTATATAACTATTTATTTAAATAATAACTTTTCTTTTTTCTTCCTCATTTAGTGTCTGATGTTTCTTAAGTCGATAGACTACTTTACCTTTTTTTTAGTAAACCTAACCCTCTTTTATACAGGGCCAGTCGAAAAGTGAGAAACTTTAAATTTTGCTGATGAATAACAAACACCCTATATGAGGTATGGAGCCAAAATTTCGTATAAAGGTATTTGAGATAACTGCGAATCGAATACGCTATCTAATTTGCCGATAAAAAATTGCCGACTTCGAAAAAATAGTCGACTTTGAAATTTCGACCCATTTAGAGAGGAAAATTACAAATTTTTTAAAACAGTAAAATAAAGCTTATCGAGCACTATATCTCAAAAAAAAAACGGTCAACACGTTCCAAAAGAACGGGGTGTTGCGGTATTAAATTGCACACTGTATATTTAAATTCGATTTGCTCGATCAATAAACTTACATCCGTACTAAGAACTAATCGCAATACCTATGAGAAATTATTGTTTCGTGTTTTATAGATTTGTAGTGATAAAAACTATTTGTTTTTTGACACGTGCATGCCGTGGATTAATGGAAACGGCTTCTTTATTTTAGATTAAAACTATTTAAAAGATTGTAAGTTGTGACAACAGGGGAATATTATAAATTAACAAAATATACATTTTTGTTTTTTTTGCGACAAAGAGGGTGGGATAGATAATAAGCTACGCAAAGTCGTTACTGATATAGCTGTAATGTACTCTTCCAGGATTTCATGCTATAACCGGAACAGATATAGCAGCTTTTCAAAGAAAGGAAAAGTGTCTTGCTGGAAAACATTCTGTCAAGTTGAAGATGACGTATTGTTAGCCCTTGAGAAGCTAGGTGAAGCTGAACAAATTAGTAATACATACCACAAACTATTCTTGATAATTTAGGTGATGTTCGTTGGATCCTATTTAAAAAAAACAAGTTGAAGGAGAAAATTTGCCTCCAACCAAAGGAACACTGGAGCCTGCAATTCTTCGGGTGCACTGTCAAGCCGTGGAATGGCATAGAGATAAACTACCCCACCTTATGCTCCCATGGCCAATCAATTACTTTTGGAAAGTTGATAAAAATGGAGGTCATTCTCCAATTATGTGCTTACTACCTTGTGCTCCAACTAGTCTTTTAGACTGACAAATTGTTCATGTGAGCGAGGAAAATATCGTGCACCTTGCAAATGTTTATTAAATAGCATTTACTGCACAGAAATGTGCAAATGTCAAGCGTATGAAGAAAGCTGTGAAAATATCCCTACGGGATGATGATTCAGAATATATCACAGACTAGAGAATATTATTTAGGTATTATGCAAATCACAACTTACACACTTTTTATTTATTATGAAAATACCTACTTTCTGTATATTGTTGCTCTAATCTGGGCACGCTAATATACTAGTCAGGTAAATTCTCATTATTTGAGAATCAATCAAAACAAGTACTCTTCTAGCTAATACTGACGAAGTATTGAATTACATGATACGATTCTTAGCATTTTAAAGAAAAAAATATATTGAAAATACTTTAATCATTTATTCAAATTTAATCATTCACACTTTTTTATTTAATATGAAGTTATCTACTTTCTGTATATTGGTGCCTTAATCGGGTCACGCTAATATACTACTTAGGAAAACACTTTACAACACTCATTATTGGAAAACCACCAAAACAACTACTCTTCTAGCTAATACTGACGAAGTATTGAATTGCATGATAGGATTCCTGGCATTACTTGCTTCGGCTTCCACGTGTTCTTAATTTCAACAATTCATTATTATTATTATTACGATAATATTTGATGATCATATTTACATCTTTGAAATCAATTACTATAATCAGCGTTTAAGAGATCATTACTACAATAATTTTACCGAGTTTTATGTGTGACAACCTTTTAACCTTACATTCTTACATATAAAATTTCCCCTATGAAGCAATCAGAGAGTGCAACATGACTAATACATCTTGAGAATTTTCTTCACATAAACAATTTTATATTATAATAATTTTATGTTTCGAAATGTATCGCAATTATGGGGTTAAGGTAAAGAAAACAAAGTGTTGATAATAACAAACTATTATTTTACAGTTTTTATATTTATAGGAAAAATAGCGATGTAATTATTAATTATATAAGTATAGCTTGTTTCACTTTTTATCTTGACACTCTATTATTTCAGTTATTACTAAACAAATCTCTTTCAAATTTACATTTACAAATTTTTTGTCGCATTTCAAATCCAAATCCAAATATTTACTTTTTGATATCATATTGAAGATTGAAGACTGTAGAATATTTCTGGTTTTAGTTGAAAATAATCTCCCCCTCCCCCTTCGAAACTGTGGGGCATCGGGGATCTGAACCTGTACTATAACAATAGAAACGTTTAATTTGGAAAATAACAACTTCCGAATGAAAAAAGTAATATCAAAAGCTTCATAATGCAAACAAATTATTATGTTAATCTCCTAAAAGTCAAGATTGGCGTGGTTGTCAATGGTCAAAACTATCAGAAAAATGATTCTGTGCCAACATCTCAACAGTGGAAAGTATATATTTATCATTAACGATTTTCCTTGCATAAAATTAATTTGGAAACCCCTTGTATTTAATTTTTTTCCCTCAGTTTCCTGAGTCAGAGACGTATTCAAGTATTCTTTCCTTCATACACGTACATATCGTCTTCCTTATGCCATGCTGCTTCAACCTTTTTTTCAGCGTTTCTACCAAGTAGCGGGAAAATGCTACGTCTGCCGCCGACTTCTTCTTATGAAATGAATTAGTGCAGCTGGTTTTATATGGTAATTTCCATATTTTCAGTTTGAACTAGATTTTAGCTTTGCATGATCTCACGATATCGGCGATTGAATCCAGTGTAACTTGGCTTCGAAGGACCCCAGATCTCCTTCCACCACACAGAACCGTCTCCCAATGAAACTGCTTAATCGCAAGTATTTTCGGAGAGGCTGCATTTCTGAAAATAATGTTTGCGACATAAGCTTGAGAATTTTCTTCACATAAACAATTTTATATTATAATAATTTTATGTTTCGAAATGTATCGCAATTATGGGGTTAAGGTCAGAAGATGCATAGGTTGCATTGAAAAGTGGTGGTATTGCGTTTTAATATGTTTCTTAAGGGTGGTGATAGTTTTAATTAACATTGTTTTACTCGCTTGAGAACCAACAACACATGTTTTGTGCTAGGATGCGTGAGTTGTCCGCACAGTCTCTCTATCATGACGACTATTCTGTAATGCTGTGAAAATATGTTCTCATGAGAAAGTGAACGGGGTTTTCTTGAAAACCAAAATAGCCTATTCTCTAACTGTAGGAGCACTCGCATTGAGGCAAAAATTGGGAAACTTGCTTCTTCTGTAGAGATGGGCAAAGTAGCTATTTTTACTGATCTACTTCTTCGCATCTGACTCCTATAAACAAGTCGATTCAGTGAGTTGACTCAAAAGAGCTGCATGACTCACAATTCACTTAATACCCACATGGCTCGTCATACGCGCCTTGAAAAGTTATATGAGCGGATGGGGTGAAGATCTCATTTGTTGGCACAAACCAAAGAGGGATTCCTTTTTGGCACAAACCAAACCAGCTCAGGTCGGTTCACTTTAGTTGACGAATATTGCCACTACGGAGAGATATTTTTATTAAATTGTTGACTCGAAATTACACACTTTTGTAGAGATAAGGCGCACAAGCAATATTTTGATTATTATTAGTATATTAGTAAACAGCTTGCTTATTAACTATATTTAATAGTTAAAAAGACTTAAGAAAAACTATAATTATTTGAGTAGGATTTCATGTTTGTTAAGCAAATGGTAAAATTAGCGATGCTTGGAATATTCATGATAACCATCAATAAAATTTTAGGACGCGGCTTCTATTCAAATGACAACTACTGTCAAAATAAAGTCAAAAACAAAATTAAATCATATTATTATAATGATAACTCTGAACATTTTTGAAAACAATGTCAGATATAGAAAATATAGCAACTAAGGCTATATAAAAGCAAAAATATTCTCAAATTTACTTTATTTCCCTAGGGACGTTATGAAAAATAACGACCCGTCGCCAATGACAACAAGTATTTGGTATACAAAGCATCACTTACGAACTACAAAACAATGGAATTAGAGTATACTTATGAGGAAGGTATGACGAAATAGATATTTTTCTGAAATCGATCGGCAATGTCTACATTTTCGACGCGATTTCAGATCGAAAAATGCACAATTTCAGTATTTTAGTCCGTTGCTAACAAACTATCAGACAACAGACCGGAAAAGATCCGTTTCCAAGCAACGATCAACAAAACCGTACGGGAATGTTACTTTTCCGGCCTAGGCCGGGAAAGTAATATTCCCGTACGGTTTTTTATGTACATTTTAGACAGTAAATAAATACACGCAGACAAACCAACTCACATTAAAATTGCATTTATTAGTAAGCAGTTAGATTGTAATGATGAAATGTTATGCATTAATACAAATTCCTTAATTTATGATAATATTGATTGTGATTTCAGAAAAAATAGTATGTGTACTTCGGTGTGAAAGCACATTCCCGGACTTCGATGCTTATTCGATAACAATTTGCATCGTCGTCCGGGAATGTGTTGCTTTCACACCTAAATACACAATATACTATTTCAGATACCGCCATTCAGAAAGTATTCAGAAAATATTTATGTTTTATTTATCTCCTTTTACATTTATTAGGCATTATTATTATATTCTAATTCTAGATTTGAACTGTTTTATTTTGCATTTATTAAAATAAATATTTTTGTATTAGGTACTTGTTTTGTTTTCATTTTTAATAATAATAAAAGTAAATAATCAATTTAAACTTAAACATATACTAAACAGTGAACGTCGGTTCACCCGCCAATGTGCATGCACACATTGTGTTCATCTGTTCAATTGATTGATTGATTGATTGATTTACCAGCGTGCAGTAGGCATTGCTGCCATCTCAATATATACCGCTGGGCCGGCTACGTCAACACTTGGTTGTATTTGGGTCATGCTTGTTGTCAGCAGCGAGAGCCACATGACGTATGTTACAGGAGTGTGGGGTGGGCAGTGTTTATGCTCCTCTTTTTTGTGTTTCTGCTCCTACAAATCTTTTTGGGGACGGGTATTTGTATGGTCGTGTTCTATTCCTTAGGTAGAGGTGTGGTTTCTATCCATACTCTTTAGTATTTTTTAGTAATATTTAGTCTTTTTGTTTTAATAATGTTAATTTATAATTCCGGTAATTTTAATTTAGGTTCGAAAAGAACCAAGCTAACACGCGCTAAGAAAAACACGCTATCAAAATCCGCTGTTAAAAACGCTCTCGTGCTGAATTTCACTCTCTAAAATTATAATTAAATAATTTTTTTAATACAAGTGAACAAGTTAAACCAAAGTTATTGTGCTTGAACCAGCTACAGTCCACAGAACCACAAGGTTCGGAAATATTTCGAACCTCCAAACATCCAGGTTCCAGATAAGTGTCAGGCTTCGCGCTTTGGCCCTTAACGAATCAGTTAGGAAATCCCTGGACAGCCCATCACGCCAACAGCTCAATTTCTCAAGAAATATATTCCTCAAAGCAACTCTCTTGCATTGTGTTTTCCTGAAATCTCATTAATCGAAGAGGATAACATAGAATAGTTGATAGTTCGGGGAAAATCAGATGGCACGAGGCAAAGAGGACGCTCTCCATAATTTTGGGCTGATGTCATTGAGAAATATCTTTGGTAAGACCCTGCACCTAGTAGGCATCCGTGACAGATGGAGTGATCTTGACAGATGTGCCATACAATCAAGGGAGGCTAACTAGAATAATGCAAAAAATGGGAAGAAGAATATTCTTTTACTGCAATTAGAATTCTATACCAAAAAATATTGGAGAAGAGTTGAACATAATACAATGTTGAGAACATTGAAACACTAAGTCGAGAGCTGCCAGGAAGTATGTATTGTGGCAGTTCCTGACTACAAAATTAAATTGTAAAACTCCCGACAAATCGAATGTGCAGCTGCCTGAAGGTTTACTTAGATGACTCTAAAAATCTTTTCAACAAAATAATATTTCAAATAAAAAAAATCGACTACAAAATCATATCATCCGTAAAGATACATGAATCCACACGCAGGCATATAAACACACAGACGTGCAAACATACAAACACACGCACGTATTTATAACACCTTTTTGTGTCGGGGGTTAAAAATAGTAATAATAAAAGTAAACAGACCTTTTGTCAAATCCGGGTTGTTGTCTCATTAACACTACTTGTTCGTCGATCTTTCCATATAGAAACGATGTTGATGTTCGGTTTGACACGTGCAGGCTGAAAAGGCATTAGGATAAAACTCTGGGATATCATAAAATTAACATATAAACATATAAGCACACTACACATATTAGCCAACCTCCAAACCCAAAAGCAGGACTGTTCGGAAAGGATTATACTTTTGAAAAAATTCAGACGCACATCTATTATGCACCGGTATTGCTAATGTAGGAGTTGTGGATCTAACGCAGTACACGGAAGAGCATGCTCGCCATATGACACGCTCTAGCTCACTGCGATACCGTACCAGCATATCGTCCAGTACATACTCTAGAGGATTCGATAAATGCTCCGCAACATGCATTCCTTCTTGCTTCAGTTGAATTTCATCTTCTATCACATGCTCAATAAAAAGACATTAGTATCGCTCCTGCAACAAAACGGAGTAAGTCAAAAAATGTTTCTCATGTACCTAATGTGGAAGAGAAAAAACCGCTGCCCAAGGAATCACTACTTCCACATCCAGATTCTCTATCCAAGTCACTCACAACGAAAAAACTTTGTATGTGGAAATAATTGTTTATGGAACTTTAATAACATAATATTTGAAATCCTCTACCATTTCCAAAAACCCATAAAACGATACCCCACATCGGTAGTGGGGTGGGGGGTGGTGATAGGGGGGTGGTAGTGGGGGTGACTAATGCCAAACATTTTTTTGAGACCTTAACTTCTCTTGTATATACTAAATACCAATTTTATGGACTCTTACCTGCTTAATTTACTCATTTACCCCAAATTTACCCCAATTTACCCCTCAACCCTTCGTCGGAACAACATGAAAATATAATCTAGTTCCAGATCTCGTTAAAGTATATACGTGTACCAAATTTCAAGTCAGTATATTAAACGGTTCTAGAGTAAACGTGCGCACAAAAAAAATTACAGACAGACCGACACACAGACCGACAAACAGACCGACAGACAGACCGACAGACAGACAGAAATTTTTTTTTTCGCTCAAACTTAAAATCTCGATGTTTCATGACATTTTAAGCCTATTTGAACAACAAAAGTTTTAAAAATTTTTTTGTCGTTACTATACTTCCTCCACTGGATGTGGAAGTAAAAATGAGTAAAGGTATTTACACAAAATTTCCCTCTTCATTTGACACCTTTTTATTTATTTTTTCGGAAACGGTTAGACTTAAAAGCGTGAAATTTAGCAGAAATACTCTTTATTGGAATCTGTTATACACGAGTAAGACGAAATTTCGATTTTCACTTCTTGAAGGGGCGAAAACGGTGGTGGTAGATGGTCTATCTCTGAAATCACGTAAGTCAGAAACGTGATATTCCAGCGATGGGCACTTCTAAGGAAATAAGGAGACACGTATTCGACAGTTTTAAAAATCTCGAACGGGTGAACAGGGCGAGGGATGTTCTTAAGCATGAAATTTGACACATACCCGCACATGTGCTTTATTGTCGATGAAAATAATTATTTTTTTGTTTAACTCGCTCTAACACAAAAATAGAATAATGAATAATCAAGTTGCGATACGCAGTTGTTTCTTCGAGTACAATGGATGCGCAGTGGGTTTCCTCGAGTGCAGTGGATGCACAGTGGGTTTCCTTGAATGCAATGGATGTGCAGTGGGTTTCCCCGAGTACTATGGATATGCAGTGGATTTCCTTGAATACAATGGTTGCGCAGTGGGTTTCCCCGAGTATTATGGATGCGCAGTAGGTTTAAACTAAAAGTATATCAGGTTTTCTTCCCAGCAATTGTGACAACTATAGCCCAATATATTATTTTCCTCCTTTCTTTTCTAATTATTTTTTAGGGTGACCCCCCTGTCGTATATTGTTTACTAAAAGCATATCAGGATTTCTTCTCGATTAGAGTGTCAACTATATTCCAAATATTATTTTCCATCAACGCTTCTTAATTAATGACTTTTTAAGTGATCACTTTGCATATGTTTCACTAAAAGTATAACAGATTTCTTCCTTAATAGTTGTATTAGCGTGACAAATATTATTGTTCTCCGTCAAATTTCTTTCATTAACTATTTTTTTAGGGTGTCCACCCTGTGCACTTTTCACTAAAAATATATCCCATTTCTTCGTTGGGTGTAGCGTAAACTAAATAACAAATATATTTTTTTTTCATCAAATAGTTTTGTAGCGTCAACAGACAAACAGACACCAGACCAATAAACAGACAGACGGACCAATAATAGCCCTACGGAATTGAAAGACATTAATTATCGTAATCTACAGTCTGAAACGTGAAAATCCGCAGAAATTTTCTAGAGTTATTTTTTACTTCCCTTTGATACGCGAGGGAAGAAAAAACAATCATACCTCCTTTTTAAAATTTTTGATGTCGGTTGAAAAGATCGTTTGCGTAGAGAAAGACAAAACTTTATTCCTTTCGTAATAGAAAACAATATTAAATCAAAACCAATCAAAAATAAAAACAAACCAGTGGGCCTTACGAAAAATTACGAAAAATTAGCAAGATACCAGTTCGTCTCAAAATGTCTTGTATACTTACAGTTTTTTTTTTACCCGACGAAGTAGGATGATCGTTTATTTCAAGTCAACGGATGGTGAAAAACACAATTTGGATCGAGTTTTCTCAATAATGATTGGTTTTACGAAAAATTTGCAAGTCTGTTGGTATGTTCAGCTGAAAATCAATAATTACTTGATCTACAGAAATCTGATATACTTCTAATGAAAAACATAAAGTATAAACTCCCTGAATAAATTTAATCGAATTGTTTTTAATACTCTCGATTTTTGTTCTAGAAAATATTTGAAAATTTTCTTATTCTAATTTTCAGTAAATATTTCAAAAAAAATTACCAAATTAATAGTAGATTGTAGTAGCAACGTTATTTTAAAATTTTCTTTCGAATATTGAAAACCGCTAATTCCTTCTTAATGCAAAAAAATGCAAAATTTAATTGATTTAAACAAGGTTGTAGCCTCTCTTGATAAGCAATTAAAGGTGTTAAAGCATAACACCCTGTAAATCCATTATCTTTGCCTAACAATATACGTCATGTGAGAGAAATCTACATTTTTGATACTTACCGAACAATTTCACCTTGATATTTTATCGAGATATGTATAGGATACAGAAAATAAATAATTCAATGAATAAAAAATAGTAATTACCCTTTTTACCGAACAAAACAAAATTTGAAAAAATCGAAAATTACTCATAATATCTTAAGTCCTAATGAAGTTATATTAAAAAATTAAATGTTAAATGTTAAGGTTCTTTCAATGTGACATAGACGAGAAAACATTCAATATTGTTTTGCAACATGTATGTTTACTAATTATTATTGTTGTATGGCAACTGCCAACTCTTTGTGTGGGAACATCCTATTTAGACTATCCTGCGCTAGACGAGTCATGAAGTTAAAAATTGAAATCAGATGACTTGGTTCGAACATGCATTATCAAGGACTTCTTGGGAAATATGATACTTGAATATTTTTATTATGGAGGCGATACGGATGTACACTACGCCCTGTAAGGTTGGCCTAAATGTTACTTATTACATAAGTCCTATTGCTAAGTCATTCATATAATATAATTTTTCTGCTACCGTGCGTAAACTACTTACTTTATGCACACTGTACAGGGTGGACCAAATTAGACGGGATTTGAAGTTTTCTCTAAAACTATGGCAGATAGACAAAAACCAATATAGATGTCCTAAGCTCGATTTTCGAGAAACAAACAACGCGCAAACCGCGATCGTTTATCTTTTTCGGCTACCGAGCTACAGAGCGTTTTTGGAAAATTGTCATTTTTGGATGACCTCTATATCTCAATTACCAAGTATCGAATCGAAAATCGAGTAACACATTCTTAAGACACTTTTTTGAATAAAATCCGTTGTTGATAAGAAGAAAATTATGCATGCCTCAGTTTTCGAGATATAGACATAATTTGTGTTTTTTTAAACGGAACACCCTGTAAATTATTTCATTATTCGATCACAACTTTAATTAGCTAACTCTAGAAAAAGTGGTTAATTTTCGAAAAATTTAATATACTTGTAAGGAAGCCATGGAAAACTATTAACAACAACAACACTTCTCATAATATAAAATAATTTTGCCAAAAATAGGAAAAACTAAACTACAATAATTCTTCGAATTGTGTTCCATTAACATCTATGCATTTTTGACACCTTCTTCTTACAGCATTTGTTGCATTTCCAATTATGACAGGTTAATGTCCGAAACGCGGCTAATGTTTTGTTTTCCAATTCTTCCATGTTATTAGAACGTTTTCTATATATAATATTTTTTAAATAACCCCCAAGCCAAAAGTCGGCGGGGATTATAGCGGGAGATCTAGCTCGCCACAAAATAGGACCATTATTTCCTAAAAATTAAATAATATCTAAACTACTTTACTGTTTATTAATGTTCAGTTAGCTAAATTAATTGTTAGTTATTAATTTAGTTAACTTGGCTAACTAGACATTCATGAACTAGTCCTAAGTGATATGTAGATAACTATCCAACCAATCCTCCCAAAATTGAGCATTTAAATAATTTCGTGTTTCATTTGACGTATGACCTGGAGCGCCACTGTGTTGGTAAATTAATCTTTGAAATTGTCTTACACGAATATTGTTTACAAAGGTGCTCTACTTTTTGTCGTACAAATTTCGGTGTTCAAATTACCGTGAAAAAAATGAAGACCTATTATTTTGTATCTAATAATACCACACCACACACCAAATCCAAATCGTCCTTGACAATTAACTATACCGGTTACGTGTGGATTTTCATGAGCCCAATGGAACCACCATTGGCGATTAAAAATTCCGGCACTACTTATATGGGCCTCGTCTGTTCATATAATTGTTCCTTCGAAACCTGGCACTTCATTGCACTGACGCAAAAACCGCTGTCAAAAATCGAGACGTCTTTGAAACTCATTTGGTGCACATGGTGACTAATCCTAATATTGTAGGGTTTAAATTTATTCTTTTTTTAAGCAACGCGACGCAGTTGTTTTTGAGATTCCTAAATTTTCCTGTATTTCGCGAGACGATATATCAGGATTTTCTCTTACAGTTTTCTAGATATCTAAAAATTTGTTTAGGCGGCAATTTTGGTACAAAGTTTTGATGTCTATAACTTACCTATCAAAATAAAATTTGGAAGCTAAATTTGAATCTTCTCCGCCTTTTATAAAACACTTAATCAGATCATATTTTTCACCATTACTAAATTGAACCATTTTTATCAATGCTCACTCACAATTAACTTACAAATTAGTTTTTGACATTTACGATTAATTTGATTTTCTTTTTTTTCCCCTATGGCATTCTCACTGAATATTAAAAATGCTATAAATATGCATAGATGTCAATGGAAGACAATTCGAACATTTATTGTGGTTTAGTTCTTCCTATTTATGGCAAAATTATTTTATATTATAAGAAGTATTGTTGTTAGATAGCTAATTTAAGTTGTGATCGAGTAATAAAATAATTTACAGAGTGTTCCATTTAAAAAAACACAAGTTATATATACATCTCGAAAACTGAGGCATTGCTAATTTTCTTCTTATTAGAAACGGATTCTACTCAAAAAATTGCCTCAAGAATGTGTTACTCGATTTTCGATTCAACATTTGGTAATTGAGAGGCAGAGCTGGGTAATTCCTGGTGAAAAAGTAATTAGCAATTACAATTCCTTTTTTTCGTGTAATTGTAATTGTAATTGTAATTAAGTACTTTTTTTTTATTAAAGTAATTTGGAATTGTAATTGCAGGAAAATTGCTGAAGTAATTGTAATTTGTAATTATATTATTTGAACTATCTAATTACAAATTACTTCTATAAGTACAATTACCTTTTTCAATTACAATTACCTTTTCCAATTACAATTACTTTCTCTAATTACAATTACTTTCTCCAATTACAATTACTTTTTCCAATTACAATTACTTTAAGAACATGCGTATGTGGTTTAACAAACGAGAATTAAAGCAGAATTTTACAGTTGCATAGTTTAAAATAAATCTGAAAAGTTCAAAAAAAGTTACTGACTAAAAACGAGTTTTTGCCGTGGTCCGCTGCACATTTATGTTTTTTTATTAAGTACACAATTTTGTATTTTTGTTCAATAAACTTTTAAAAACTAAATGGGTTTACTGTATATTATTATCATTCTTATTATTATTAGGCAATGTTATTATAGTGGAGTCGATTTAGTCAATAAAATACCGAGGTTGGGAAATTTTTTAAGATGGATGCAGACCCGGCGGAAATTGTTTGTCATGGCGAGTATAACAGAACACTAAAATCTTGCGCTGACGCAAGAGATGGCTTTATTAGGACGACCTTTCTATCAAATCTTGGGTGGAACTGTTTTATTGGCCGAAAAGGGTTTTTTTGGATATTTTAAGGGTCAAATTTGCAGTTTTAATTTTTTTTTTGACCACTTAAACAATTAGTTAAGGAACGAAAATAGTATCCTTTTATTATTAATATTAAAGGAACCTCCAGTTTCAATTTGGTGAAGATCAGACCATCCTCACTTACAATAAATGTTTGATGGTAATCTTGTTGATCGGGTTCGTTTCTTAATTTTTGTTCCACTCTGGCAAACAAGTGTCTGCTTGGAGGACGTCTGTTGGGATATCGTTGCTGATACAGTCCTGCAGCTGCAGTTGAATTTTTGTGACACTCTCCATATATCAGTAACATATCGACCTTTTCATTTCTACTAAAATTATTCATTTTCTTTAATTTTTAATCAAAGAGATTTCCGCAACGCTTTATTTTTTATCTGTCTGGCAGCTGATATTGTTTAATTACATTCAATGGCTACTATGATGTTTCCAATGTTATTAGGTTACCAGATTTACACAGAAATGTGTCATTTTAGTTTCCAAAGCCCACTAATCTATTATCTATTAGCCGCATGTTTCTGAAAGCTTGGTTGCATTGTATTTTGGCTGAAATTTCAAATATTTCTGAGCGGATTTTCAAAATTTTGGTATCATTAGATTCGTATGAAAATGAGGTATTTAAAATTGTTGGTGAACGATTAACTTCCCATTTAAAAAAACCGAGTTAGTGGGTAAAAATCACATTTGAAAATTTTAAACGCCTCTAGACAATTAAGTAATGCAATCATATTGCTTTGTATTTTTATAGTAACGTAGCACACAAACTAAAATATGTTTTGGGCACCACAGCACTCTGGATTCAGAAATAGATTTTTTAATAAACTTTTTAATGTTTATCAAAAAGTGACCAAAATGGATGTACTGTATTCAAAATTTCCTCTAAATTCCAAAAATGTAAAAATATATAGGGTGTTCTATTTAAAAATCGAAAGTTGTGGGCATTTCCGGTCAAACCGGATGTGCACCAAACTTGATTTTTTATTGAAAAGATGGCATTTTAGTCGTGTAATAAGCCCTCCACATTTCAATTTTCTATTCCAAATATTTTAGGAGATATCGGGGCGAGCGCAATTCGTAACTCACCCGGTATATAACATTGTAATTGCTGTACAGTTGTACATATTAATTACACGTTTAATGAACATAATTTTTGTTGTAACTGAATTTAATTATTAATTCCTAACTAGTTTCTTTTTTAATTTTTAAACTTTACAGGGCGGTAGCGACCCCTAAAACTGAGTTAAAAAATCCGAAAAAATTACAGTAATTCTTTTTAATAGAGTAGATCAAAATGGCAGGGTGCCCCAAAGAAAATTAAGAAAAAAAATTTTTACCCTAATTTAAGGACCACCCTCTTTGTATTAAATGCTAAAAATGTTAGGAATTTTCTTTGGTTAGATTCAATAATCATGCAGCGGCTATCATAAATTGGATGCCACATTAAAGGTCCATATTCGAATTTGGCACGTACAAATGAATGATATAGTTTTCAACTTAGTAGGTATTGTTATTAAAAGATTTATAATTTCTAATGATAAAGCCTAAAGTTTTTGTGCATGATGTACCCAGATTACTTGCATGTTCAGAAAAATTTATATATATATATATATATATATATATATATATATATATATATATATATATATATATATATATACAGTGTGTCACACTTTTCATGGAGCCACCCTCATATCTCGTTCATCTGATATCCGAATATTTTGAAATTTTGGTGGTGTATATATACCTACAATGTGAGTCTTTAGACGTAACCACATTTTATTTTAGTCAGAGGCGTTCGATTCTAGAATGGAAAAATATATTATCGATTTTTTTAGTAAAAAACTAGTGAGATATTCTTAATCGGCACCTTTAAAAACCAATTTGTACAAGATTACATCGTAGTGGGTTCAAAGATGTTTGAGATAGGGGCCGTCAAAAAAGCGAATTTTTCAACTAAAAACAATTTTTATCTGCAAAACGGATTCTCAAATAAAAAAGAAATTTCATTTTCTGTTCAGAATAATGTATTATACTAGTACGAATTGATTTTACAACAAAATAATTATTTATTTAAATAAGGCAAAAATTAAAAAATAAAATAAATGAAACTAAAATAAATGAATAAATAAAACCAATTGACACTCAATAATTTTTGCTTTCATGGCTTACTTAGGTCTTTATTGAAGATTATTCGTTAGAAAAATGGTAAGCATGTACGAATTAAAATTTTTGTTTTATTAAATAAATAATTATTTTGTTGTAAAATCAATTCAAGCTAGTACAATACATTATTCTGAACGAAAAATGAAGAATATTTTTTTTCATTTGAGAATCCGTTTTGCAGATAAAAATTATTTTTAGTTGAAAAAAAAAATTGCTTTTTTGACGGCCCCTATCTCAAACATCTTTGAACCCACTACGATGTAATCTTGTACAAATGGGTTTTTAAAGGTGTCGATTAAGAATATCTCACTAGTTTTTTACTGAAAAAATCGCTAATATATTTTTTCGAAAATTGACCCTCTTTTTCTATTCTAGAATCGAACGCCTCTGACTAAAATAAAATGTGGTTACGTCTAAAGACTCACTTTGTAGGTATATATACACCACCAAAATTTCAAAATATTCGGATATCAGATGAACGAGATATGAGGGTGGCTCCATGAAAAGTGCGAAAAAAATGGAAAAAATTAAATTTCGGCTATCTTGATCAGATCTCAACCGATTGGGCTGAAATTTGGAGTGGAAGTAGTCTTTACCACACAAAAATTATTTACCAGATTTCAGCCAAAAATATTAAGTAGTTTGGCTGAAATTGCAGTTTCAGTCAAATTTTCTGAAATGTTCAAATTGAAATATCTCCGGACCTAAAAGACGGACCGAATTTTGCTTTATGGCAAAAGGTAGGTTATTTTATGTAATTTTACAAGAGTCACTTTTTTTTACATTCGGTCGTTTTTTAGTCATTTGCATTATATATATAATATATGTGTACTCAGTGACTATGTGTGCGCGCACTGGTATAAAGCAGGAAACAATTGTATGTATTGTTTATAAAAAAAAAACATATATATTTTTTATTTGTATAGTTGTGCCTACTGCTTTGACTAGGTATAGATAAATGTATATTATATTATATATGTGTGTGTGCGTGTATTTATTTCTGTAAGTATGTGAATGTGTTACAATTTTTATTTATTTTTTTTTTATTTTTACGTGACTCAGGTAGCCGCTTCATGTATAATCGAAGAGTAACCGTGGTCTATCTTTTACTTTTCAAAACGAGTATTTTGATATTATACCTCGCCTACCTTTTGCCACAAAGCAAATTTTGATCCGACTTTTAGGTCCGAAGATATTTCGATTTGAAAATTTCAGAAAATTTGACTGAAACTGCAATTTCAGCCAAACTATTTAACATTTTTGGCTGTAATTTGGTTAACAGTTTTTGTGTGATAAAGACTACTTCCACTCCAAATTTCAGCGAAATTGGTTGAGATTTGATCAAGATAGCCGAAACTTGATTTTCTCAGTTTTTTTCGTATATATATATATATTAATATCAGGAGGGGGGATGGTCAGATATCTTCCCCAAATTTAAACTGAAGGTTCCTTTAATATTGAGAATAAAAGGATACCATTTTCTTTTCTTAACTAGTTGTTTAAGTGATTAAAAAAAATTAAAACAAAAAATTTGACCCTTAAAATGTCCAAAATACCCCTCTTCGGACAAAAAAGCATGGTTCTACCCCTTGTTGGAAATTGAAATTTTGGGATTTTATTATACTCGTCATGACAAATAATTTCCGCAGGATCTGCATCCATCTTAAAAACTTTCCCAATCCTTTCCTAAACCGACTCCACTATTAAGCTGCCTTTTCTATATGTTTATTTAATTTTTCCTGATTACTCTTAAGGTCAAACATTATAATAACGATTCTAATAAATATTAAAACGCAATATTACACAACACGTTTAATAAAAATTTTTAACTTACCTTTTTGTCTGTTTGGTCACTATAATTTACTTTATCATAAAAGTAATTAGAAAAGTAATTGCTAATTCCTTTTTTAAAGACATGTACTTTGTAATTGTAATTAGTTCCTTTTTTAAAAAAGTAATTTGTACTTGTAATTAATTCTTTTTAAAAAAAGTAATTTGTAATTGTAATTATTTTTAAATTACAAGTAATTACCCCGCTCTGTTGAGAGGTCATTCAAAAATGCCAATTTTCCAAAAATGCTCTGTAGTTCGGTAGTCGAAAAAGATAGACGATCACGATTTGCGCCATTGTTTGTTTCTCGAAAATCGAGTTCAGGACACATATAGTAGTTTTTGTCTATCTGCTATAGTTTTAGAAAAATCCCAAATCCCATTTAATTTGGTCCACCCTGTATAACGTGTAAAGTTTAACTTAGGCGCACTAGTGTGTAAAGTAGAAAAAAGTAAAAAACTGCCTATAGGCAATAATATATGATTATTACAATAATCATATATTATTTTTAAAAGTTAAGAACCAGTTATTTTACGCAGTCCATTTATTTATTATTACTGGGTATATTATTACAATTACAATTATTATTACAAAATATACCTATTTTTAGTGTTCTTTAACAATAATGCTTGAATTATGTATAATATTGATGTTTCATTAAAATTCTCAAGATTTTGATTAATTTCACCCATTTAAATTTAGGTTGGCCATGGCGATATTAAGATTTTCAAACAACTACCTTGCTATTTTATTATTTCACTTTACGCACTAAAGTAGATTGTTTATATTTTAATTTATACATATATTTTTTGGTAACCATTTCAGTAGCAAAAAAAAAATTGAATGTAATTCGTGCGTAAAATGCCTTTTTTCACTCTTGGGATTGATTGGACAAAATTTCCATCTTTGAAAAAGTATCACTTTGTACACTTGTTGAATAAAATAGTACATTATTCAACGAGCGGTAATGTTGGTAATAACTCACGCAGATTAAAGTTTACAGCACGAGCCGTAGGCGAGTGCTGTAATTCGTCAAGTGAGTTATTACCATTGCCGCAAGTTGAATACTATACTTTATCTACGATTATAACAATAAATATTAAATTGAGAAAATTTTGTTTAAATTACCGAGTTTATTTATTAATAAAATTAACTTTAAAATTTAATTTTTGTTCACCCTTTTATATTTGTTGTCTTCAAAGATTTAGCCACCTTCAAGCGGAGGTAGAGTGTGATTTTTAATCGAAATTGTGCATAAACTGCTTGTAGACAAAAAATCAGCTTTGTAGATTAATATTACCCGGCGGAAAATGCAAAACTTCTCCGCGAACTGCAATAGCCCGGAGCGCATATTCGGTCAAAAGTCTTGTTTTTTATGTTAGAGAGAAAATTAAAAAAGCGTCGGAAAGCTCAATCAATTCTCTTTACATAAGCTGTCTACAAATTTTTCTAAAAAAACGATAGTTGTCGAGATATTCGAGGAAATGTAAGAAATTACACGTTTTCCTATAGAGCGTATGCAAATCTTAAAAAAATAATTTTTCTCAGAAACCTTTGTTTCGAAAGGCCAAGATTAACGGAGCGTCAAAGTAGTACATCATATTAAGTGAACATCGTATATGAGATCGATTTCAGTTAATTACCGATTAATTATGGTGACAAAATGGAGAAAATTTACCGAAAAAAAAAGTCCCAAATCCCGCCCCCTCTAATTCCTTCATTTTTGTCAGAATTCAAAAAATAAGAAAAAAGAATTTTAGCAAATTTAACTCTACTTAAGTTAACTAGAGTAGTCTTTTGGCGTAGGAGCCAAGATTAAAAAGTTGCCAACTGTAGAAACTCAAAATTTGCGATTTTTTTCCATGTGGCCAACATTTCAGTAATCTCCGAAACGAAAAAAAAAAAAAATCAAAATTCTTATGGAAGCAAAAGATTCGTAGTGGAAAATACTCGCTTGACCTTATTTTTTATTTCGAGCTAACTCCCACCGTTTCGGAGATATCTGCGAAAAATAGCAAAAAACAGTTTACATTTCGGAGCCAAAAAATTGCAAAAACATGCAATCTTGACACGTTCATATTTTTCTAAAAACACCATTGGGACGACCGTACGATGTCGTGACGTAAAGAGGAAGCCTTCCAGATAAACTTGATCGTAAATTGCACGGCGAAATTCGAAAATTCGGCTCGGCACGAACAAATAAAAAGTAGCATTTTGTGACATTTCAGAAAATCTTTATAGATATTAACGCGAATAATCTGTCACTACCTCCTTGGCTCCACCTTCGTGTGTCGCGCGTTACGTCGATTGGACAGGCTAGGCATGAAGATAAAGGTGATTGGCTCTGTACCTAGCGTGAGTTATAATAACTCACGCTGTTTGTTTATGGATACTAGTAATTGATCAAAAGCAGTTCATTAATTAGTATATAACCTAATAAGAGTAGATAAAAGTATTTTATTTATTCAAAGTCTGGTATAGTAGTTTGTGCAACAAGAGTGGATACGATATCCATATCGCACGATAAAGAAGTTTGAGCACGACGCCGTAGGCGGAGTGCTTTAAATCTTTTGAATGCGATATGGATAATCTACTAGAGTTGTACAGTATACTTTTTCTACGACCAGCTTAAAAAAACTACAAAATTTATTAAACATTAATATATTACACAAATACACACTCACAGTACACACTGACAGTTACTTTGACAGCTTACGCACTAATTTGATTTTAAAACAAATAGTTGTCTATTACTTAATACACGAACTGTGATTGGTCGGTTTCATTTCATAGCCATCCTAGAACTGATATGAAATATATCCGTTCAGTTAACTGGAATTGCATACTTATCCATTCTACAGACTGCACAGAAAACAGCAAATTTACATAAGGGAGTAGAAAAATATGAATACCCCTGTCAAAGAGGAACAAGTTTCGACGTTTAACGTTTAAATAACTGATAAAGTTTTGAAACTTGGCAAAAATGTTCGTTAAAGTTTACTTACTATTAAACATACTAAAAGTCCTGAACTCAAACTGATGCCATTTTGGAAAAATAGTGCTCCAATTCAGTTTCTTGCTTATATCTCGTTAACCATTGGCCAAAAGGCTCTAACCCGATTGGGCAGATACAAGAAATTAACTTTGGTCTGGATACCGGGCCACTCTGGCTGGAGGGCAACGAAATAGCCGACTCAGCCAGAGAAGGTGCGGTATCAAAATTTATCGGACCAGAACCAGTGCTTAGCATATCGGCAAGCACTGCGAAAACAACCATCTGACCTGGATCAAGAGGAAAATCCTCCAGTACTGGCAAGAACTAACAGAATTAATTCATTCAAAGGAGTTTATTACATATCCTCTGAAATCAAGAACTAAAAAACTATTAGAGTTAAATAGGTCACATCTAAGAACACTAGTGGGCCTATATACTGGGCACTGCAGACTAAATCACCACCTACACAGACTCGGAATAGCGGATAACGCTGAATGCCGACTGTGTTTGGAGGAGGATGGAACGGCAGCGCACGTTCTATGTACCTGTCCTGTTGCAGAAAGAACCGGGTTCTCATTTTTCGGCAAAGGGCAACTGCTGCCAGAGGACCTGGACAACCTCTAAGGTAGTCGGCTTTATCAAAATGTTGAACCTATTGGGTGAAATATAATTAGGAGTGAGCCACAATTGACCAGATGGTCGCAGTGGAGGGTCTGTTACTAGCCCACTCACATTTCATCCTAACCTAACCTAACCTAACCACTGGCGATATCGGAATTATGTATATATAAATAATATAGCTTAAAATTTTCTACAAAAAATATATGCATTTTTCCCCTATTATTATACTCTTACGAAAAAAAGTATATTGCCTTTGATCAACACATTTCTGAAACCGTAAATATCGCTCGTGTACAAAAAACTTTCATATCATTGTGATAGTCATAGAATTCTAAATAACATTTAAAATGTCCGTCTTTTATTCGTTTATCTGTCAGTCTGTCCATCTGTCATATTTTTGTAAGCACGATAACTGACGGGAGAGAAGACAGTAAGTAAGTATTAGCCAGGGGAAGATCACTAGCGTCTATGCAAAAAATCGATATGCAAATATGAAGATCTTGAAACGTATTCAGAAAAATATGCAAGTGAAGAGTGTCGTAACTTTGATAATATTGTAGGTTTAATTGCTCTTCTTGCAATTTTAATCCGTTCATACCAACTTGATTATCGAAACGCTAGCCAACGTTTCAATACCAGTACCTTTACGTTTATAGAATCTTATCAAAGGTGTTACAATACCCTTCACGTGCATATTTTTCTTAAAATGTTTCATAAACTTTATATTTAGTAACCCATTTTTTTCAAAAACGCCGGAGTTTTTCCTCTAGCTCACACTAACTTACTGTCCTAATTTCAATAAAATCGGACTGCTCTCTCTTAAGTTGTGCTTACAAAAACATGACAGACGGAGAGGCAGAGGGACATACTCATAGGCAGACTGACAGACAACGAACATTTTGAAAATTTATAACTAACGCAGTGATGTGAAATTTTATTCCTTAAGAACGATATTTACAGTTTTAAAACTGTGTCGATCAAATGCAATTTTCGTGTTTCCTAATATTATAATAATAGATACGGAAAAATGTATATAACGTATTTTGTACAGAATTTTATAAGCTATATTTTTTGTGTAAACATAATTCCGATATTGCTAATGGTTAATGAGATATAAACAAGAAACTGAATCGAAGCACAATTTTTCCAAGATGTCGGCTCGATCGCACCAGTATTAATAAATAGTAAGCCTAAACGAACATCTTCTCCAAATTTAAAAATTTTATCAGTTATTTCTTCTTATTTTCCCTATTCGACTGGAGTATAAAAGCTTTTTGAATACGGAACATTGTTATCAGTATTTTCGACTTATATTAATATTTTATTAATGGACTTTAATTTTTATTTTAAATTTTTTTTTTTATTTTAATCGCCTTATTTATTTTAACGTCCGGGCGAAGTTTAGCTAATGCTACTCCATCATTTAACCAGGACGGCGAGATGCGGATTGAAGTTATATAGAATAGAAGAGAAGAGAACAGATCATATTAGAATAGACTAGTTAATTATCTGTACTGTTTTTTTTTATTATAGTAATTATTTTAGAAAATCGTTGTTCTACCAAAAATATACTAGAGTGTTTTGACCTATCTTGCTTAGTTTTGAAGATATTGACGAAAAGGCATTTTGTTGCTATTGATGTTTAATAACCAGAATCAACAAAATCCAACACATAATTATGTAAGCACTGTTAGCATAAAACAGCACGACACGAACTTGTTTCTTGAACCAACTTGTCCGGATGAAGTGAGGAGAGTAATAATGAGGCTACCACCAAAATTCTCTACCGGCTTCGATCAAATTTCAACATCAATCATTAAAAAAGTTGCTAGTATTATAAGTTTGCCTCTAACTGATACAATTAATGAATGTTTAAGCACAGGCACATCACTGTCATTCAGATCAACAAGAGTAGCCTCTGAGGCGGACCAGTGGAGTAAAAACAATGCTATAAAGTTTAATGTGAACAAAACGGCCCTATTAGTATATAAAAATCATTATAATGAATCAATGTACGTTAAACTTGGCGGTAAGTCTATTGAATAAATAAACGAAACCAGATTCTTAGGAGTAATTCTGGTCAGTGATTTGCGCTGGATTGAGCATATAGAGATTTTATTGAAAAAAGTTAGCAAAGCAGGATTTGCACTAAGATGTTTAAGAGACCAACTTCATCTAGACAGTTTGAAACTATTCTACTTTGCTCATATACAATCAGTGATACAGTACAGCATAATTTACTGGTACCATTTCGTGGATAATGAAAAAATCTTTCTCAGTCAAAAAAAATTAATGAGTACTATGCTCAATCTCTCTTATAACAATCCTTGCAGGGAATACTTTAAAAATCTGGGCATAATGACCATTCCCTGTCTATATATATTTAACATAGCAATGCATGCAGTTCTTTTCCCAAAAATAGAGATTTTTATACCAATATGGAAACTAGACGTGAAAACGATTTAAATATCCCAATACACAGAACAGCATTCTTTGAAAAAGGCCCATTCTATAACTGCATAAAAATTACAATTACAATGCTTTGCCTAGAGATATCAGACAAATACAAGTATTGTCAAGTTATAAGTATAACCTTAAAAAGTTATTAATAGACAAAGCATACTACTCCCTAAATGAATATTTTATTGACACGTAATCGTTGAAATTTTTTGTTATATGTATACTGATGTTTGTTGTATTATTTTTTAGTGTGTTTTACATATTCCTAGTTATATCTCTGTTTACTTATTCTGTTCTTTTCTCCTGTTTTGACGTTGTTAATATTTCTCTGGAAATTTATGACAATAAATGTATTATTATTATTATTTTTATCTAAAAAAGAGAGGTTATATACCACACAATAAGTACTCTAAGACAATTAATATTTTTATGACGGCGACTTGTGATGTCTATAGATACCCCTTGGATTTAGTTAATAAATGGTTGGACTAAAAGAGATCAATCGTGATGCACATTGAAACTTTTCTCTTCAAAAATCTACGAGATATATCCCACAACGCACCAATAATATCTAAATTAATTTATTACACGACACAAACAAAAACAAGATTAGACTTACGACTTACATAATAAATCTATTAAAAATGAAGAAATTTTAACATAAAATTTTATTTCCTAAAATGTTATAGGTATTTAACCATAAAAAATTTCTTAATAGCGCGTTATATATCATCTAATTAATAAAATTAAGATAAAAAACGTTTCCATGATTCCTTAAGAAATAAGGATTAACTTAAGTAATTAAGAATTTTTGATCGCCTATCATAAAAATAGGTTTAATAGTGACTAAAGCGGATTTAGTATTAATGTATGCATTTTTAGTCTAGAAGTAAATATATAATGAGGTGAAAAGCAAATCCTGTTGAGAAATAAAATGTGGACTTAGCTAAAGCCTCGTATACACCAGCGCAATGGAATTACAAACCGAACGATGAACTGACTGTCTAATCAAATATCATACCGAAGAACAAACCATACGGCGACCTTTATCTGAATGGTCCAGTTCGTAGCTTGCCAGTTTTCCATTTTTTGCTAATAGTAAATTCTAACTCGGCACTGTAAGGTGGTCCTTATTTTGCGACATTGGATTTTTTTCGGTCTCACCTCCGAAAATGGTTCCGATTATTAAAAAATGAACTATAAATTTCAACTCGATCGGATAACGCTAACCTGTGCCTCAAGATCATTAAAAGTTACTAAAATATGCAATTTTCACCTATTTTCAAAAGTATTCTGTTATCAAAATTTTCTGCATTTTTAATCGAATAAAAATTTCATTTTCTAAAACTTCGTTTATTTTTCTCTTATAAATAATAATTTTTGAAATAATGGAGTTTTAATTGGCGTAAACAGGTACTAGAACATTCATATTCTCGCTATTCACGTCTTAGCAGATATTTTAGATCCCATGAATTATTCGAATTGGTTTCTCAATGATACCTTACAATCGAAATTTTGTACACTACTGGCCATATAAAATGGGTCCCTCAAATTTTGATAGTGTAATTTTGCTTTTAAACATTATTTGTTGTATGTTTCCGAACGACCTCAAACTGATCTCAAATTTATATCGCTTGAAATTACAAAAATCTGTTTTCAGTTATTTATCTACATCAAATCTAACTGAAGTAACACGCACAAACACGCACACCATAAACGCACACCACATATAACTAAGCAACCCCCAAATCCAAAACCAGGGCTGTCCGCAGACATACATCTAGACCCACTGGCATTGCTGGTGCCGCACAACCTTTCCAAAGCTTTTCCCATCAGCTCCTGGCTGATATCAGCACAACTTTCAGCAGATCGGCCTCTTCGCTTTTTGCTATCTAGTTTTTCTGAAATATCAACTGTTTTATATTGTCCACTCTTCGGTTGATGTGACCAAAAAATGAGAGTTTGTCTAATTTTCCCCAAAAGTTTTCTTCTTTTTTAGCTGTACTTTCAATCCCTCTCAAATGTTTTTTATAGACATCTTTGTCTCGAATATAAGATTCTACTTCTGGACAATATTACTTATTGCACGTTAATATCCACACTTTTTGCTAAAATCTTAATATTTCGCAAATAATATGCAAATACAAATTGTCATTTTAACTTCTCTGAAATTGAAATAAACTCGCTTAAAACTTCTGCTAAAGGGCAATTTACTGCCGATAATTTGATTAGTAAAATCTACTGACGAGAACTTTCCATCCAATGATGTTTTTGGCCACATCAACCGAAAATGAAAACATAAAACGGATAATGGTTCATGGAAAATTAGATGGCAAATGGTGAAAGAAACTTAACACCGACTCAGTGGTTTAGTGCTTACGATGTTAGCATTGAGACCACGGGTTTCCTGGTTTGAGGGTTCCTGGCTAGAGTATGGATGTTTAGTGCCGTTTTAGCGAGTTAACGAAACTGTAGCAATGGCCTAGACCCCGATTGAGTGAAGCAATGTGGTTAGTTGATTTTATCTCTACTGAGTTCGAGCCTCAGCTACAGCAGATGGCAATATCGCAGGGAATTGTTGTTGTTGTTGTTAAAAAAACGACCAATGGAAAAGAATTTGTTGAGGTCGTACGCCTAGCGACAGATACCGTGTTGTTATAAGACATCCCTTACAATAAAGGGAAGCTAATTCGATTCATTCATAGGACACAAAATGTGTCCTGGCATTTCAACGAGAACATGAATGTTCTGGTGCCTATTTATGCCAACCAAAGCTCCATTATTCATATTCAACTATTAAATGCATGAAATAAATGCAAAGAAATGATGTTTTATAAAAATAAATTTTCTTCCAGTTATGTCTGTATAACATTTCAATCACCATGTTTACGCGAAGAGTTAAGCTAACTTTAAAACTGTTAAGAATGGTCTTAACATTGAAATTCTTGCCTTATTAATAGTGTTAAGTTAACAATCTAACTAAGCAAAACTGAGTTAAGGACTTCGCGTAAACGCTTTAGATGGCTTTAGCGTGCGCTACAGCGCATGTCAGGTCTAGAAAAATATAGACAGAATACATCTGATTGGTTGGTTGTAAAAAATTTAATATCAAATCAGAAATTCAACTAACAACTTTAGTAACGGACTGACATCTGGTGCATAAATCCAAAATGAATCTTAACGCACATAAACGCTCTTAAAAACTTCTACTATCATCGACGTTAGAACTTTTAACATCTTCGCGTAAACATGGTGTATGTAATTAACAGCTCACGAGATCGATGAAAATTGCGTTTGATGGTGAGTTTTAGTTGCCTTGGGGCACGGATTAGCATCATATCGAGTTAAAATATTGTATACTTAATTTTTTAAATAATTAGAACCACTGGGTGAGGCCGAGAAAATTATAAGAAAAAAATATCGTCAAGCATAGCTAAAGACCACCCTGTCGGCAGACAAATATATTTATATGTGTTTTGCCTTTGAGAGTGTCCGTAGGAAATACAGACACTGGTGGTAAACGCAGTTGTATATTAGTAGAACAGTGTCTGAAAAAAGTATTGAATGACTGAAGGTCCAGCAATTGAATAGACAATTTTCTTATTTTACTAGGATGCAAGTAAATAACAAGTAACTGGCCAGTTAGTCCGGTGATATTAGGAAAATGCCTCGGAAAGTTTTGGGACAAGCCAAAAATTAGTCTATCCCCTACAGAATTCCTCAGGAATCGGAAAAAAATAGTGTTGACCACTCAAAATGGCGGCTTTAATGGTTATTTAACTTTTTTGTGAACAAAATGAATTTTGCAGCTTACTTGTTTGCTTATATTTTCGCTTCTAAAGGTCGTAGAAAAACGTTCCACCCGTCAATTTCTACGTCATGGGTTCCCCTATAAGGTAGGTATATGCAAAGAACGAATTTTTGATTGTTAATAACATTTTATGACAAGAAACTGAAAAAATTGAATTTCTCGATCGTCGAACTTTGAAGTACTGTAGAAACAAATATAAAATCTGCATGTTAACAATATTATGAGAAATAGTACATATTTTTACCCTTAATAAAATGCACTTTGTCCCGTTGCAAAATATGATTTTTTTTTGCAATTAATTTATAAAAAAAAAATAAAACTGTTATATTAAAAGATCATATTAATATTTTACAGTTCTGTTTCAGTAGAAACATTGTATTTGACGTACATTTACATAATCAAAAAGAATATTGCAAAAAAAATTTAATTTGCGACTTTTTTACACAAAAAATCAATTTTGCAACTTAAACAAATGTAAATATCTCAGTGGATTTTGCATAAAATTTATTGCAACTAACGGCATTTTAATCGTCATAAAAAAACACGAATTTAAAAAAGTTTTTTGCGATTACGGCGAAATTTGAAAATATTTTTACTTGAAAATTTAACTGAATATACCTCAGAGTGTGTTATCACTTACAAAAAGTTCTATGTCTATATATCTAGATGGGCCATGGAAAAAAAATTAAGAAAATTGCATCCTTGGCGCTCGCGCTCACGCTAGACGCCAAATTCCCCTCCCCCTTCACTGCTATTGGCAAACTTGGACAGTTTTACCGTTTTTTTAGAAGTGAAGATATAAGCAAACAAGTAAGTTGCAAAATTCATTTTGTTTACAAAAAGTTAAATAACCATTAAAGCAGTCATTTTGAGTGGTCAACACTATTTTTTTTCGGATTCCTGAGGAAATTCTGTAGATATAGACTAATTTTTGGCTTGTCCCAAGACATTCCGAGAAATCGTTATTTTTGAATCTAAAATCACCGGACTAAGTAGGTAGCACAACGGGTTAGATCGTTTCGTGTGATGAATACACTTGGTTATATCGTTCGTTGTGTACTGGGTTCGATCTTCAGCTCCAACACTAGCAATATTGGTGTGATGGTGGGTAAAGAATGGTCTCTGAGCTCTTTCTGATATTCTTGAATTTGGATTTGTGGGTTGTCTAAAATGTGTGGTGCGTTTATGTTTATGTATAATTATTGCGCCCTTATATACGAGAGATATGGGGTGTTCAAACTATTTGTAATACGCTAGCACAATTTCCTTTAATAACTCATCTGTTAGAAATGTACGATTAATTTTGTCAATAAAACTACAGATTTCAAATGTCAAAAAAAAAAGATAATAACAAAAAAGTCGGTATTTGAGAAAACTAATTATATATTTTATTATAAAGAAAGTCTCTCCACCATATTTATAGTGCTCCATTTAATATTTGGCGACCGTGACAGGACAAGTAATGGAGAATATGAATAAATTAAAGAAGGAGAGGACACAGTTGAGGCGTATGTTTATGCCGAGACATCGATAATATCTTTAAAAACGATCAGATTCACAAGGAAGAGGTTGTAACTATTTCTAAGCAATTAGAAGACAAAAGTGCTACGTTATTTGCTATTGGTGATAAGCTAAAAGAGTTATTATTTTCATCTGAAGTTGAAGATGATGAAATGGAACAAGAAATAGACACGATTGAATCTTATAGAGAAGAATGTATTGTGTATCGAACAAAATGTGAATGTTTTTTAAAGATTGATGTAGCTGGATAGGTGAAAGTTGTGGAAACTACAGTGAAAAGAAGAAAATTCCGATTACCCAAATTAGAATTTAAAAAATTTAATGCTGATGTACGTAATTGGATTGAATTTTGGGGTCAGTTTAAGAAGATTCATGAAGATGTAGATATTGATATTGAGGACAAATTCCAATACTTGATACAGGCTGCCGAGCAAAGTTCTGCAGCCAGAGAGTTGGTTGAAAGTTTGCCCCCATCAGGTCAGAATTATGAAAAGGTCATCGATCAATTGCGAACCAGGTTTGCTAGAGATGAATTTCTCATAGAAGTATATGTTAGAGAGTTGTTAAATAAAGTTCTTCAGCAAGCAACAAAAAATAGAACAAGTCTCAGTTTGACAAGTTTATTTGATAAGTTGGAAACACAGTTAAGAGCTTTAGAGTCATTAGGTGTAACCAGCGATAAATATGCTGCTATGCTTTACCCATTAGTCGAATCCGCTTTACCTGAAAGTGTTTTAATTGCGTGGGAGAGGCATCGCAGTACTTATAAAGAGGCTTAAAACAGTCGATTCAGATAATCGTTTAAAAATGTTATTAGGTTTTATAAGAGGAGAAGTGGAAAGTGAAGAAAGAATTCATTTAGCACGCAGAAGTTTTGGATTTGAGAAAGGACAAGATAAAAAATCCACCCGTCAGCGAAAGGTAGAGGAGCTAGAAGAAATATCTACAGCAGCTACGATATTTACAGCAGGTAAAAAGGGAGGCGAAAAAACTTCACATTCAAGTCAGGATTGTTTTAAAGCGCGAAATTTGAATTAGATGAAAGACGGAATGTCATTAAGAATAAAAGATGTTGTTTTGCATGTTTAAAATCAAATCATAATATAAAGACAAGTAAAACATTTATCAAGTGTCTTATTTGTGAAAAAAAAGCATTATGCTATTATGTGTCCTGATCTTAATGTTGCAAAACAATCTGAAACAAGAAATGCAGAAAAAGCATTTACTGAAAATAAAAGGGTTGAACATGTACTTACAAGTAACAATCATACAGATACCTTATTACAAACAATAATTGTTCGACTTGTAAGTGATAATAAAAGAAAGTTGTGAGAGCTTTGCTAGATTCAGGATCACAGAGATCATATATTTTATCGAAATGTACCGTCGATATGAATTTTAAAAAAATTGGTCAAGAAAATATTATTCAAGGAGTCTTCGGAGGAATACAATCTGCTGTAAATATACATAATTTATATGACGTTTTAATTGAAAACTTGGAAAATTCTTTTAAATTCAACTGGACATTATTAGATCAATCAAATATTTGCAATTATATATCGAGACTGAAGAATTCAGCATGTCTTGATAATTTAAAAACTAAAAATGTAATTATTACAGATGTTGGCTCTAATGTTCCTGAAATTTCATTATTATTAGGGGCGGATATCAATGGAAAATTGTTTACTGGAAATATAGAAAAAAATGATGACAGTTTGGTTGCCATGGAAACGTATTTAGGTTGGACTGTGAAGGGACAGTATCATGGGACAATTACTTTAGTACATCTTTCTTGCTTGAATAATATGTCTTTATCGAATTTGTGGAATCTAGATGTCTTAGCAATTAAGGATCCTGCGGATGTGAAAACAAAAGATGACTTAGAAGCTGATGTGTTAAAACATTTTAAGGAAACAGTTAAAATGAATGAAGAAAAAAGATAATAATAAAAAAGTCAGCTTTTGAGAAAACTATTAAAAGTATATTTATTATAAAGAAAGTCTCTCCACCATATTTATAGTGCTCCATTTAATATTTGGGAAGGTGAGAAGTTTAAACAACTGTGTAATTCTTCTGCTGAAGATGTTGTTTCTGTGTTAGGTTTACGATGGAATTTTACGCAAGATACACTGTTCTGTGATATTCAGGCACTAATTCAAATGGATACCACTAAAGTGACTAAAAGAATGTTGTTGTCAGCTGCTCAAAGAATATTTGAACCAATAGGGTTTACTACACCAGTAGCACTCTTACCAAAACTTCTACTGCAGGAAACATGGAAACTAAAATATAGTTGGCATAAAATTTTGCCGGAAGACATAGTAAAACGATTTGCAACATGGCTAAAACATATTTCTTTTGTACAGCTTTGTATGTTGCCTAGAACCATAACGAAATTTGCATTCGACAATTCTGTAGATTTTACCATTCACGTGTTTTGTGATGTTAGTAAACTAGCTTATACCACTTGTATTTTTCTTAGAGCTGAAGTAACAGAAGTAGAAGTAGTTTCAGTGCAGTTATTACAATCTAAATCAAGGATAGCTCCTATGAAAGAAATTACTCTCCCGAAATTAGAATTGCTAGCAGCTATTATAGAATGCAGACTATGTAAATCTGTAAAAGAAGTGAAAGAATTTAATTGTTTAAAAACAAATTATTGGAGTGACTCTATGGTAGCTTTGGCGTGGATAAAAACAAAAGGGGCTTGGAATACTTTTGTGGGTAATCGAGTGAAGGAAATACATTCATGTTCAGAAATTACAGATTGGCGACATGTTCCAGGAAAACTGAATGCTGCCGATTTACCATCTCGTGGGTGTAATGGTAAAACGTTGTTTGAGTCAAAATGGTGGAAAGGGCCAGTGTGGCTCAAGGAAAAACCTGAGATTTGGCCCAATTCTAAAATGATTTGTTCAGAAGAGAAAATTAACGCTGAAAAAAGGAAAACTATTATATCAACTTTAATTTACCACGAAAAAGACAAGATGACTGACAAATTTAATTATTTTTCTTAGTACCATAAAATTATAAGAATGATTGGTTGGATTTTAAGTTTCTATAAAAATTTGCGTAATAAAGAAGGTAAAGTCCAAGGTGAATTATTTTATGATGAGATAGATGAAGCTGAAGTTAAACTTTTAAAATTAATGGAAACAGAGAGCTTTGTTAAAGCAAAACTTAAATCAATTAGAAATATATACATATTTTTGAAGATGAAAATGGTCTTTTCAGGGTAAAAACCAAATTAATATTAGGTGATGATGCAAGTGCCTTTAAATATCCCATATTATTTCCATTAAATCATAATTTAATTTTTAAACTAATTGAAGAACAACACAGACTTTCAGGATATGCTGGAGTACAAACATTACTAGGAATTTTACGAGAAAAGTACTGGCTATTGAAAGACAGAAAAACTGTAAAGCAAGTGGTTTCAAAATGTGTCATTTGTAAAAAAAACTCACTACAAAGCCTGCAGAAACACCTTTTGCACCTTTGCCAAAGAACCGCATAAAGGATGCGGCGGCTTTTGAGGTTACTGGGGAGGATCTGGCTGGTCCATTGTACCTAAAAGGAAAGGAAAAGGCTTGGGTGGTCCTATTTACATGTGCGATATACAGAGCTGTACATTTTGAACTGATTACTTCACTTTCAACAGATGCTTTCATTTTGGCCTTACGAAGATTTGTAGCAAGGAGAGGAAGAATATTAGTTATATGCTCCGATAATGGTACAAACTTTGTGGGTGCCAATAATAACTTAAAAGTTGAATTAGGATGACATTCTAAAATACTCGTCAGTAAGAAGAATTAAATGGAATTTTAATCCTCCTACAGCTGCTTGGTGGGGAGGATGGTGGGAGCGCATTGTTAGAATGGTGTAAGAACTTTTACGACGTAATTTAGGAAAATCTTCGATTTATTATGAAGAGCTGATGACGGTACTGTGATTGCGAAGCCATAATAAATTCACGTCCATTGATTTATGTTTCAAATGAAGCAGACGAGTTAATTCCTTTAACTCCTTCGATGTTTCGGTATAGTATTGCTGCTTGTTATGAGCTACCTGATTTGGATGCTATTGACAGAACTCATTTTTTAAAAAGACAAAGACACCTTCAAAAACTTAAAGACAATTTACGCGAGCGATTTCGAAAAGCAAACCTGGTTCATAGTGGCAAAAGAAGAGTATCAAACATTGAAAATAATAATTCTAAACGAGTAAATTGGCCATTAGCTAAGGTTATTGAAATATACCCTCGTAAGGATAATATTCCCAGAGTGACGCGTATTAAAGTAGCTGGTGGAAAGTTGGTTCGTTCATTTCAGCGACGATAGTGAAACATTCGAGCAACTCCCAAAGAGTTGTATTACCTGGTGAAACTAGAAATGAAATATTTCAAGTCAGGAATATTCTTGAAGGTGAAGATAAGTGCAAGATTACCACACGAAGTGAACGTTTAGTTAAAATACCAAATCATTTTAGGCATATAATGTAAACATTCTGATTATCCTTCAATCAATTATTAAATGTTTGTTTGCAATTTTTATCATTTAAATTGCAAAGGTAGGAGGATGTTAGAAATGTACGATTGGAGTATGGAATTAGCAGGAGGGTGGTCAAAAACCACAGCACTTAGGCCCCATTGGACCCCTTGTACATCCTCCCTCTGGGCAGACACTCGCCTAGGCCTCCAGCCAACCTATTCTTTCGAAGTAGGTGGTGATGTTGCCTAGGGGCATCTCCCTTACATCGGCCAAGGTAGGCCAACGCTCTCCCAAGATGGATTCTCTAATTGATGAGACGGCTGAACAGTCACAGAGTACGTGTTGAACCGTCTCATCTTCTTGTTCACAACCTCTGCAAAGAGGTGTTTCGCTTAATCTCATATTGTATAGATGTTTCCTTAGCGGACAGTGTCCAGTCTGAATTCCTGTTATAAAACGTAGATTCCTTCTGGTCATTGCCAGGTAGTCCATTGCTGTTTTCTTGTTGGGATACGTGAGTAGTTCCCTAGCAAGCTGACAGCTGCTTGTTTCATCCCACAGCTTCTTAAATTCGTTGTGGGTGTTCTCCTTAATTAATTGTATTATCGCCGTAATCGGTAACAGACTGGCCGGGCCTGGTCCAAAAATAAGTTGGCCTGCTGCCTTCTTGGTCAGTTTGTCGGCTTTTTTGTTGCCACTGCACTGTGCGTGTCCTTTCACCCAGCATACCGAGATGTTGTTCGTACTGGAGGCACCCACAAGTGCTTGATGACATTCCCATACTGCTCCTGTGGTTATTTTGTAACTTCTCAGGGCTAGTAGTGATTGTCTACAGTCTGTGTAGATCCTGATTGTTTTGCCCGTAGTTTGTCTGCGGACAATCTCTTTTGCGGCTATGGTTATGCCCGCCAGTTCAGTTTGTACTATGCTGGCTCGCTCATCCATAGTCCATTTATATTGGATTTGCAGGCTTCTGGAATATATTCCACATCCTGCCCCCTCCTTCTTCCTTGATCGGTCTGTGAAAATGTTAATCACACCTTCACCAGCGGTCTCGTTTTCACTGTTTGTCTGTATTGTGTAGGGTCTATCAAACACAAATCGGGGAGAGATGCCATCTGTGCATGCCTGTAGAAGAGGCGTCTTCCTGACAGCCTCGTTCCACAGGCGACTTCTGGTCTCCCCACAGCCTACATTTGGTTGTAGGCCAACGGACTTGAGGCGTGCCATTGTTATTAAGGCCACTTCTCCTAGATGTAAATCCAGTGGTGGCAAACACAGCATTACCTCCATTGCTCTCGTCGGCGTTGTTCGCATAGCTCCTGTTATGCTTAGGCAGGCAACTCTCTGCACTTGGCTGAGCTTGGCTCTTGCTGTAGTCTGTTTACTCTTAGGCCACCAGACCACAGCTCCATAGGTTATCATTGGTCTTATGATGGCAGTGTATATCCACATGACCACTTTGGGTTTCATTCCCCAGGTTTTCCCCACGGTCCTGCGGCACTGCTCATAAGAAATGTAAGCCTTTTTTAGTCTTCTGTCTAAGTGAAGATTCCATGTTAGTTTGGCGTCGAAGGTTACCCCAAGGTATTTCACTTCTGATGCGAAACTTAGTGTTGTGTCCAGGAGAACTGGTGCTTTCAGTGCTCCTGGTTTCCTTTTTCTTGTGAAGAGAACCATCTCCGTCTTCCTGGGATTAACAGACAGCGAGTGTTCTCTGCACCATTCTTCAATTATTCTTAGAGCCCCCTGCATCCTTTCACAGAGGACTCCTTCAAATTTTCCGTTGAGCAGTATTGTTACATCATCTGCGTAGGCGATTGTGTGGAAACCCTCTGAGTTGAGGTGGCGCAAGAGGCTGTCGAGAACTAAGTTCCATAGCAGTGGTGATATTACACCTCCCTGCGGGCAGCCTCTCGCGACCATTCCTCGTACAGAAGCGTCTCCCACACTGATTTGTACAGCTCTTTTGGAGAGCATGTTGGATATCCAGCTTCCCATAATCGTGGGGACGTTTCTCTCCACTAGGGCTGCCGTGATTTTTGGGAAGGTGGTTTTATCAAACGCACCTTCTATGTCTATGAATACACCTAGGGTGGACTCTTTATTGTCCAAGGATTTCTCAATCCGACTCGCGACCGCATGGAGGGCGGTGTCGGTGGATCTTCCCAATGTGTATGCATGTTGGTTGGGATGCAAAGGGTTGTCTTTCACTACGACATCCCTTATGTATCGTTCACATAGCTTCTCCATCGTCTTGAGGAGAAACGAGGTTAGGCTGACAGGCCTATATGCTTTGGGGGTGGTATAATCCATCCGCCCTGTCTTTGGAATGAACACAACTTTCACTTCTCTCCATATCTCTGGAATATGAAGGTGTGCCAAGCTCGCCCTAAATACTCCGACCAGGTGCGGCAATAGTTCATCCAGTCCCCATTGCAGTAGGGCGGGATAGATGCCGTCAATGCCTGGTGATTTGAAAGGAGAGAAGCTCTGTATTGCCCATCTTATCCTGTCTTCGCTCACTACTTGGTTGGCCATTTGCCAATCCAAGTCTGAGGGCTGAGTGTCGACTTCGTTTGGCCATTCCTTCCGTTCTGTTATCACAGATTCCGGGAAGTGAGTTTCCATAAGTAACTCTAGGCTTCCACGAAGGTCGGTAGTTCTTGTGCCATCGTCCTTTTTTAGTAGGCAAAGGTCATGGTCTTTATCTTTGGCGAGGATTTTGCAAAGCCTAGCGGTCTGTGAGTAGTCTTCGATTTCCTCACAGTAGGTTCTCCACGCTTCTCTTTGTCTTTGTCTGACTAGTTTCTTAAACTCTTTCAGGTTGGTTTTGTATGACTCCCAATCTGATTCCTGTCTAGTTAATTTTGCTTTGTTGAACGAGGCCCTAGCCTTCTTCTTGAGGTCAGTCAGCCCCTGACACCACCACTTGGTGGCCTCGTTGGACTGTTGCGAGGACCTCAAGGGGCAGGATGTCTCAAAAGCTTGTCTCATTGCTGTTTGCAATATTTTAACATATTGCTCTATTTCACCACTACTTCCGGGTGTCCTTACGCTAACTCCTTCCAGGTTCTCCCTGAGTTGACATCGATATACGTCTTTGTCAGTCCTCCGGGGATCTCGGAAGGGTTTTTTCGGTGTCTTAATAAGGTTGATTTCAAAGTTTATCCATTGGTGGTCTGATAGTGTTACGCAGTCAGACACATGCCAGTTTTGGATTAGGCTGGATATATGCCACGTTGTTAGTGTTATATCTATTATGGTTTGACTTCTGGAGTTTATAAATGTTGGTGTACAGCCCCTGTTGCTTACAATAAGGTTGTTACCAGTTATATAATCATAAAGTGACTTACCCCTTGCATTGTTGTCTTCACTGCCCCAGGTCACATGGTGTGCATTGGCGTCACAGCCCATGATTAGTTCCCAGTTTTGATTGCGGCAGTGTGCTACCAGTTCCTCCATTTCTTTTGATGGTGGAAGAGTGGCCGAGTCCTGGGGGAGGTATACTGATGCTAAGACAACAGTTGTTAGTTTGTTTGCCACCAGACATTCCACCTTAACGGCCGTTAGATCAGATGTTGAGAGGTGTTGGAGTGGCTGGGTTTTGATGTGCCGAGGGACGTAGATGGCAGTCCTCGGTCTCTCTGTTGTTGGTGAGCTGAAAATGAGTCCACTTAGTCTTGACAACCCTGTTATTTTAGTTTGAACTATCCAGGGTTCCTGGATTAGTGCCAGTGTATCCTGCTCCTTATCCAGGCGTCGGCACAGTGTTGCCGTTGCCGCCCTGCTGTGTTGCAGGTTACACTGCACTATGCTTACCTCACTTACCTTATTTAGTGTCCCAGCCATCGTGGGATATAAAAGGAGAGTTAATTGGTCGTTCCCTCCTCTTCCGTTAGAGGGGAGACGACTTCCATCCTGGATGTGCTGGGAGTTGGAGTGGTGGCATCCGTCTTACCGGATAGCTCATCCTCTCCAACCTCCACTTCCATCTTCTTTTGGGGTTGGGGGGCTTCTGGTTCTGCCTCCTGTTTTTCGGCCTTTACCCTTAGGGCGAGAGATTGAAAAAGGTAATGTACCCTCATCGATCTCGCCCCCAGGGTTTTAATGTCCTCGTCTCCGATGCCGAAGACGAGCAGGAGTCCTTTCGGTTCTTCTTTGGCTTCGTGATGGAAAAGGCACCACTTGCGGACGCTCAGCGCTGGGTTTTGACATGCCAGGCGACCGATCACGACCTCTTTTTCCTCGTGGTCGCTTTCGGCTTCCACGGGGATCCAGAGGGTGGCCTTGGTCAGCCTTGGCAGTTGGTCAACGCGAACGACGGCAAGTGTCGCGTTTTCCCACGGCCTCAGGTTTTCCACCGAACTCACTAGCCAGCCCAGTGTGTTATCGTCTTCGCAGACAATCCTGATGATTTCACCAGAATGTGTCCACGAGCGAAACATGGGTGGCTGCATTGTGCTTGTTCCGGGGGTGGACAGAATAGTTTTGTCCAGCTCTCCCCTCAGCATTTTCTTGACAAGGACCTTCTTATCCTTTGGGATTTTCCCATAGGGGTTGTCCTTGTCAATTATCGCTACCTTAAGGTGACTTAAGGCAGCGTCCTTGTAGCTGGTCGGGGGAGCAGCTGCAGATCCGGGGATCTGTCTGGCCCTCTTGTACCCCCTCGGAGCAGAATCAGAGGAGGTTCCCGACCGGTTTCTCTTCTTGGAAGGTGGCACACCTTGCGGGTGCTCAGCCTTCCTGTTTTCCGGGGTGCCCTTAGGGTGTCCAGCCTTCCTTGGGGGATTTGAGTCCCTTGTGGTGGCTGGCACACCTAGAGGGTGCCCTTTTTTCGGTAAGGGCTGTGCCGGGGGAGGTGCTCGGCCGGAGAGGTGGGCTGCAGCAGCAGCGCGTTCCTCCTCTTCGTGGGCTTTCCTCCTCCTTTTGGCTTCAGCGCCACATATCCTTTTGCCTCTACGAGGCTTTTTCCATCCTCCCTGTGGGGGGATTGTTTGCAGCGAGCCTTGTGGCTCAGCCGCATTGTGTTGCAGTGAGCGTGATTGCCCATCCGCTGGTTTTTGTGGCGAGCGTTGCCGCTCTGCCACAGGGTTTTCTTCGGCATTATTGTTATCCATTGGTTTGTTGTTTTTATTCTTCCGCTTAGCTCCCCACCCACCGCGGAGCCCCACATCGGGGATGTCGCACGGCAAGCCCATGCGATCATCAGGGCTACTAAGCGGATATAGCCCCCAGAGACAGGCAACGTCGTGAGAAGGTTATGCATCCCCGAATGACGACGCCAATCATCATCCGGGTCTGCAATCCGGGTCTGCAGCCCCCTACGCGCCCCCTGCCCCAAAAGGACTCACCCTGCCGGCCCTCTGACGGGACGACACAGCCGATTGATCGAGAGTGGGTTAGTTCTCAACCGCCCGTCTAGCCGAACTCCGGACCGAAGTGATGTGTTGCGGGCACGGCCCGCTCAATCACCAGGCACTCTTCGTCCGACGACACGGGTCGCCACGCACGGCACAAACACGTGGGAGCTGGTCCGCGGGAGTGTTTTCGCATAGTCCGACCAGGATGTTAGTCCCAGGGAGTCCGCTTATGGCACTCCTTGCCACGAAGCCTGTAAGGGCTCCATGGCGTACCCCTATCCGCCACCTGGGGACGCGCCCGGTAGGTAGCTCAACCTCCAGGGAAATGTACGATTAATTTTGTCAATAAAAACACAGATTGTAAATATCAAAAAAAGATAATAACAAAAAAGTCAGTTTTTGAGAAAACTATTAAAAAGTATATATTTTATTATAAGGAAAGTCTCTCCACCATATTTATAGTGCTCCATTTAACATAATCGAAATACAGACAGCCAGAGTATCGTGAATCGGTTTCTCGTTTATATTGCAGGTTCGTTGATATTTGGCCCAGCTTTGCTTTATTCGGCATTGTTTGCCATTCTGTTGCGCTGCGCTGGTCTGCACAAGGCTTAAGGAGCCCTTGAGATGGTCCACTCCTTGAAAATAAGAAAAATCATGGTGATAAAAATTTAACAATTTTCTTTTTATATATTGCACACCCCGCTAGGTGTGTGTTCTATTCGTGTTCAATGCTCTAGCACTCAGTTTCACCGATAAAAGTAATTTTTAATTGGTTCATTCTGCAATAAATCGATTTAAATTATAGCTTCTTCTGTCCAATTTCTATACTGTGCAACTTTAGCAAAATTATTACATAACAATATCTGTCATCACGTCAGCAATAGACTCTCACCGTATCATCACTGCTTCATGAATGGTCGATCCACTACGACTAATTTAATTGTTATCCCGCAATTCATTGCTACATCTATTAACATGCAGGCTCAAACTGCTGTTGTTTACATAGATTTCTCTAAGGCATTTGATAGACTTGACCATAACATATTGCTGCAAAAGCATACATTATTCGCTTATAATGGCTATTCGTGTCGTATCTTTCTCACAGGAAAGAGTTCGTAGTATTTAGAAGTTTCTGTTGAACATTTTGCACCTTCAGGAACTCCTCAAAGATCTGTCCTTGGTCCCTGCTTTTCAACATCAACATATTCATTAACGACATCGTCAGATTTAGATGTGAACTGCCTTCTCTATGCGGACGACTTAAAAATATTTGATGTGGTTACGAATGTTGAGGACTGTGAAAGAGTTCAGCTCAATTTGGACAAGATTTCTAATTGGTGCTCATTAAATAAATTACAGCTTAATTCACAAAAGTGTAACGTAATGTCTTACACATTAAAGATCTCTACCTTGACATTCAATTATACTCTCGAAGGTACAACATTGGAGCAACCTAATATTCTTCGCTATTTAGGTGTAATTTTTGATGAAAAACTATCATTTAGTAAGCATGTTGAGACGATAGTGTGTGAGGCATACAAATCTTAAGAATTTATAGCACGAAACAGCAGGGAGTTTGCGAACCCTAATACCATTAAAATTCTTTATAACAGTTTGAGATCTAAACTTGAATATGCGCTATTGTATGGCATGCACAAATAGACTGTTTAAGGGTGGAATGTGGAATGCGACAGGCACACAAAGGCCTCAGCTCTACCTCTACCCTATACCCGTCAATAAGTTCACTATTCCATATACAGTCGTGGTCCCTAGATGAGACGACTGGGAACGCGATAAAATTAATCTTCTGAGTCCCGGAGGTCTGGTATGGTACATATACGGATCAAAGACTCAGAAGGGAACCGGTGCTGATGTACACGGATGCAAGCCAAGGGTTCATATATCAGCGCCACTAGGTAAGTATCCTAGTGTATTTCAGGCTGAGATATATGCCACTTCACTGTGTGCAAGCGAAAACCTCAAAAGAGATTTCGTCAATAAACACATTTATATATGTAGCGACAGTCAGACAGCTTCGAGGGCCCTTGCATTAAACTAGGTGAGCTCTAAGCTGGTGCTGAACTGTCAAAACATTCTGACTAAGCTGTGTGAACACAACTCAGTTAAACTTGGACGCAGCGGAGTCGGAGCTAGCCTTCGGTCTGCCAAGAAGTTTGATTCAATTAGAGCTGCAAGACTGAGCTATGGCAGTTTAATAACTATTGGGCTCACACCCCCGGAATGAGGCAGTTGAGGTTCCGACTAACTCCACCGTAAAGTAGCTGCTTGGGCTCGATAGAGAACGATTGACATGGATGATAGGCCCGATAACATCACACAGTCCTCTGAACAAGCACCCGTATACAATTCGGCTGAAAGATGATCCTACTTGTCGGATGTGTGGGGTGGACGATGAAACCATCATTAATATTTTATACCATTGGCCACCAATAGGAATATAGGTATTTCGGAAGGCAGTATCTACAGCCGGAAGAACTACGAAATCTACCCTGGAAAGGACTGTGCTCCTTCGGGGAGAGCACTGGTCTTTTCTAGGGGATCTTAAATATCGTGAATGTAAAATGGGCCGATAGGTATGAAACGGAGTATTCATACCTATCTTCAGATTTACTCGCGTTTCTAATAATAATAGATATTAATATTAATTTGTGGAATGAATCTCATCAAAAATTTTGTTATCGTTATTTTATATCCTGGCGGAGTTTGGCCATAGCTATTTCATCACTCACCAAGACATGCACATACAGACAATAACACAACAATAATTTCCTGCGACATTGCTATCTGCCGCAGCTGAGACTCGAAATCAGGAGAGAGACAGCTACTAGCCATGTTGTCCCACTCAACAAGAGACTAGGTCACTGTCACCGTCTAGATAACACATTAAAAACGCCACGAAACGTTCATATCCTAGTCAGAATTCGAATCCGGGACCCCGTGGTCTCAAGCCTAACATGTAAGTACTGAGACCACTGAGTAGGTTTCTACTATATAAATTTTTTAATAACTTCAGTGTCCAATAGTTCCGCTATTGGAAAATTGTTTATAAAAAAAATAACTACAAATATAAAAAGAAATAATAATTTGACCAATGAACTAATCGATATCGATATCGTGTGTTTCAAACAAACTCATTATTTTTGTATTCTTTACTATTATCTCGATAAAATATTTTCGTATGCATATTCGGTGTACTCAAAAATAAGGAAGTAACATTAATTTTCAATAAACTTCCTTATCCTCTGACACTTCTAAAAATTTACTATGATGTTGTTGGTAAATTATTGGCACTCACATAACTAAATCACATTAGAGAAATATGGCATTCAAATAAGCATATGCAATCGGCAAGCCTGAGTGAAATTATTACCAGTTTGATTTCTCATATACTTATTTATATCATTAAATATGTACACCTACAAATGTTCTCATAGCAATGTATATATAGTATATACAGGAACTTGTTTACAAATAGAAAAATATCATTAATACCTTTTTATCAACTCACTTCCCTTTTGTTTATTAATCATAAACAAGGTGTGGAAGTACATTACAAAATAAACGAAAGTTACCTAATAATAATAAATGATCATGTATTTCTGAAAAAGCAGCCCAGCGCCCAAGAGATGTAACCTATCATTAAAATATATGAAACTATTTATGTACGGATATGTGTGTGAATTTTCGTCTATACTTGCTTCGCGCTACATACCTTCTGACAGAAGCATATAAATAACTTTTTAATCGAATTTTAAATGAAAACTGTTGCATTACGAAGAATTAATTAAATGTAGAATTTTCCGATCTTTAAATTTGATCTAATGAATATTTTACGTAATCTTCGTATTTAGATATACGTTAAAATTCTTTTTTTTTTTTTATCAAATAGGTGCTCAAATGCCAACTTTTCAAATTTCATTTATACTACGGGAGCCCACCCTAAGTGTCCATGCACCCCCCTCCCGCTCCTTGGGGACAATGTTTTTCATAAAGAATAAAGCCTAAGGAACAATTTAAGACATGTCCTAAAAAAAAATTGGCTGAACTTACAATATTTGGATAGGAGTTACCATTTTCCAGATAAATGATTCAGCTCTTAAAATAAAATATAAAATTCAATATGAAACGTAATACTACTAATTGTATCATAAAGACTAAAGCCTAAGGAACAATTTAAAACCGTACTTTCAAAATGGCGTCCGTTTTAAAAAAAATGCATATATTGTTTTTGTCATTTAACACAAAAACTAAAAATGGTGGAGAAAAACTTTCTGCACAAAAAAACAAAGTGCATAAAATTTTCTACAATTTTGTTCCTATACAATATTTGGATAGGAGTTACCATTTTCCAGATACCATTGTTACCGTTTTCGAGATAAATGTCTGCAAATTATAATATTATTATAGTTATTAATTTTTTTTTTTGTTATGTTAATAATATAAAGTTATAGTAATTGTCACAGTTATTTCCTCTAAGTGATTTATCGATATATGAATTTCCATGTTTTCCTAATTTTGGACTCATTTATCTGGGAAACAGTAACTCCTTCAAAATATTGTACAGGAACAAAATTGTAGAAAATTTTATTCGCGTTGTTTTCTGTGAAAAAGTTTTTATCCATCTTTTTTAGTTTTTGTGTTAAATGACAAAAACAACATTGGCAACAGTTTTTTTAATATATGGCCGCCATTTTGAAAGTACAGTCAGTTTTTTCTTAGGACATATCTTAAATTGTTCCTTAGGCTTTAAGCTTTATGAAAAACATTGTCCTCAAGGATCGGGCGGTGCACGTAGGATCAATATGTCTGGATGCTGGGTTAAGCGAAAACTACTAGAAATGGGACACAAAATATAAGGCATCAAAATTAAAAATAGAAAGAGATAGATTTTCTATAAATAAAATGGAAGTTATCACTTCATGAAAGTATTTTAGTGATACGATCAATCTGTATATTTTTCGCAATATATTACTAAAATTTAAAAAAATAGTCTCGAAAAATAAATAAATAAGTAAAATAATCAATAAAACGTATTGAGTTTGAATCCCTCCAAATAAATTCCCTAAAATTCTTACCTTTTCCAGAGAATTAAGGAAAATTATCAAGTACCTCCAAAACAACAAAGTTTCTAGACTAGACAATATACCAAATACCCTCAGTAAAAATTTTCTTCAAAAACCTTAGCTTAACTAACTTATATCCTAAATTCAATTCTGAAACTGCAGCATTTTTCGAAGACTAGAAGATTGCCATTGTAATACCAATCCTGAAACCAAATAATTCGTCCCACAATTCAGCAAGCTTACCCTTTTTTTTGCGAGGAGAGGAAATCTTTTAAAGACACCTCACCTGATGGTGTGCGGTGAGGTAGTGTGGGATTTCCACCCACTAAAACCCCTCCTCCTCTTGACTCTACACCACCAATCCTGGAACCGCTTTCGCATCACTTCAGGACGGGGTTGTCCTATTGTTGATCCTGTATATCCTCCTTGTTAGGCCACTTGTATACAACTTGCCTTAATTAGGGAATCAGGTTCCTGACTCACGCTCTTCAGTTTCTTTTACATGAAGCATATTGTAGAACATCCCCTTTATAGTACAGGAAACGAAAACCGAAAAATCCCCCAATTCGGAAATAAATAGTGCTCAACGGATTATTATTTTAAGTTGTAGGGTTGACCCTTAGGAGTAACATACAAAAAAGATCCTATTAATTTTTTCGCTAGGGGCAGTAGTTAAGGGCATATGTGAGTTTGAAAATGCGAATAGCTGGAAAAACTGTGTATTGTGGGAGGTAATGCTTAACAAGTAGAAAATTTTATAATATTACAAGTATTTACAAGGCCATATTAAGTAATTGGTCGAGTTCATCGTGAAGATCATCATCATCATCGTCACCGTTGATACTGACGATTGGAGGGCCGTTGGTACAGGAAGCGCGGCAACTGCTGCACACAATCGAGCAGGGTACGCCTGCTTTGCAGCACCCGCAACGGCCCCCGCAACCAGTTGTGCACCCGCAAAATATGTTATGTAGGACGGATTCTGGCGCAACTGGGACCGTGCTTGTGACGGGGGTAAGGAAGCCATCCGACCCGCTCATCCATCCCCAATCAGTTGGCTCCTGCTGCTGATCTCCATATAGCTATTGCTGAATCTGCAAACAATAATTCGTCCTTTGTGGTTTGAAAAAATGCGACACAATCTTGTCTAAGCACAATACAAAACATAAGTTAATGTAAACAAGCATATATGATACAAACCTGCAAATGAACTCTAAGGGAGTGTTGGCAAGCAGCCGCTTTGGTGGGTGGAAGTGCCGCAAAATCAGGCTTTGGCTTTGTCGAGGCTTTAACAAAGGTGTGGTGTCGTATCCGGTTCAGGTCTGCTCCTTGTACGGCCTGGTACAATGTCAAAAAAACTGCTCTCCTGCATCAGCTACCATGTCCTGTGTTGCTGAGGGATCACAGAAGACTTTGTAGATGTCTGTGACCTGCTTCTCGGCTTTCAAAAATACTTTCACTACACATCCCTTGCTCTTGTTGTGAATAGCGGAGGTAGTATCACAACCGCTGAACGAATGGAGCCATTTGCGAAGACCATTCTGTTGCTCCAGGGGGTCGGATGGCTTCCTTACCTCTGTCATAAGCACGGACCTAGTTGCGCCAGAATCCGTCCTAATGTTCTAATGGCCATCTTCAATTACCCCTTTCCATTATTTCTCCCTCGTCTTCTGTGACCACGACTACTGCCAGGTCATCCGCAAAGGCTATTAGCGTCACTCCATCTGGTTGGGGTACCTGTAGTACTCCATCATATAGTACATTCCGCAAAGTGGGACCTAGTACTGAACCTTGTGGTACACCGCTCGATACGTTTTTGTCTATTACTGTCTCTTCCGTCTCTAATGTTCCTCTGGTGCAGGTAGCTCCTTATTGGACGAAGGATAGATGGCGATATCTCTCTTCTTCGGAGTATTTCTTGCCACGATGCGATACTAAAAGCATTTCTTATGTCTAAGGTAACTACCACACAGAGCTTTCTCCTGCGCTAGTGACCAGTAGCCGCTTTCCTGGTTATATCCAGGACAGCATTTACTGCATCAACTGTTGACCGACCTTCTCGAAACCCATACTGTCTTTCGGACAACCCTCCACCCATCTTTGTTTCTGTTTTAAGCCTGCCTAGAACTAGGTGTTCCAGTAGCTTACATGCAGCATCCAATGGGTATAGCGGTCTGTAAGAGGAGGACTCCTCCACAGGCTTGTCTCCCTTCCTCAGCAGAACCAATTTCGCGTACTTCCAGATAGTTGGGAAGTGTCCTGATCTCAGAATGCCGTTCATGACTCTAAGGAACGTGCTAGGCCGTTCTTCAACCGCAAGCTTAATTATCTCCGCTGGGATACCATCTGTGCCAGGAGCTTTCTTATCCTTCAGGCAGTCACCTGTTGTAGCAAGCTTGGCCTATTTTGTTGCTAAACACCATATTCAAATTCATATAATGCTGAAAATAACGTAAATGAAAAATATGTAACTGTAAAACGTGCAGCCTCGTAATATGCAGGATTTGGCTCCTGCCGACCTACTATCACAGCTGTCATGCGGCTGCCCTAAGCTTGGATTTTCAGCTTGAATGTTCAATTTCTAGTCAATTTAAATTATAGTCCATTCTCATATAGCCAAAAATCCCGTGTCGCTTGGATGCTCTGCCAATTTTAAAAAACCTCCAGAACACGAAAGTACTCCTCTGATGTAACAAATTTTTTGAGGTTGGCATTCTGGAAAATTGTTGTAAAAAAAATATGGCGGATCAAAGATGGCGGCGCACGACTTTTTTAAACAAATTCTATCTCCGTTATTTCTTAACGGATCTTAAAGAACAAAAAAAAGCAAGTACTCACTTTAAGTACACCTTTTATAAAAAAATAGTGCTGTCATATAAAGTCATGATATTTTGTAAATTTTTTAGATAAATGAAAATATCAGAATTAATTTATTAACTTATTTACTTTCAGCGGAAAATCCATTGTAGTATATGAAAAACTCTTCAAATATAAGTTGTAAAGGATTTAATGCTGATTTTAAATGTCTTCACTTTTGCGTTTACTTTAAATAATAATTGTTTTAAACGTCAAAAACCTTGCGCGAGTCGTTTTCCAAAACGAAATAATCTGACGGTGTAGTAGCGGTTATGGATATATTTAAAAGGAACAGTTCTAAACTTTTCAAAACAAGTTACTTCTAACAGATGAATTATTATCTATTATAGTCGTTATGCATAATGTAGTATTATGAACTATATATTTAAACGAAAACATAAATAATAATTGTTTTTACAGTTTTAAATTAAATATTTATAATTCAATAATATGCGAACAACCAGCAAACATTAAGAGAAAACTATTAAAATAACAGATGAAAGGGATTTGTTGCATCGTCTGATTAAAGTGTCAAGATCAAGAAGCGATATTAATTTAAGAGATCGCATTGGTAAATATGAATTTGGAACTATACCACGATCTTTATTTGCTGCCGATGGAAGTTTGTTGTTAGCAACTGACAAATCAAAAATAGTACCGAAATTAGAAGAAAAGGCTAAACGATTTAAAGATCCTGAATAGCATTGAAAACCCCATTGATACAAAAAGAAAAGTTTTATTTTGATTGCTGGCATTCAATCCATGAACAAAGCACATGTGATAAAATTTTGTAGAGATTTTGCACAAGCGTTTTTAAAAAAAGTAGAAAATGAGTATTCTGTTTATAACAATATTTATATTGTGTTCGATGTTTACAAAGGAAATTCATTAAGAAACCAAATGAGAGAAAAAAGATAGAGGAAAAAACACATATTATAGAATAACTGATAATACATTGATCAAAAACGTAAGTCTCAAAGATTTCTTATCGAGTATTAAAACAAAAGATGAGTTATCGAAATATCTTGGTCAAGAAATTATGAAACATAATTTCAATTCAAACAAAAATATTGAAAATGTAGTCGTTTCATATGGAAATAAAACATATTCGAAATCTTTTGATATTCCCCCTGAAATTCTAGCAGACAATAACCATGAGGATGCTGGTTCTTTACTTGTGCATCATGCAATAATTATTGGAGAAAAATACGGTAACAGCATCAGTTATTCTGTAGACAGTTCCGATACAGACGTTCTTATTATTTTATTAAATTATTATAAAGTGTTGCCTCAAGAAACAAATATATTAACAGGACGTGGAGAAACAAGAAGAACGATTTGGCTGAAACATATCACCGCTACTTTAGGTCCGGGTATTACAGCTATCTTTGGATTCCATGCATTTACTGGAACCGATATAACCGGAAAATTTTTCAGGAAAAGCAAAGAAATGTATTTTAGGATATATTTAGGCTTAAATGAAGATGACCGTATTTTAAAATCGTTTTCTTTACTGGGTTCGGAGGAAACACCAAATGATCAAATGAATAGGGACTTTGAAATATTCGTTTGTATGCTTTACAAATTTACAGCGATTACTTCTGTCAAGGAATTACGATGGAAATTATATTCTATAAAAGGACAGCAAGGAGAGGATTTGCCACCTACGCTTAATGCTCTTGAACAGCACAATCTTAGGTAAATATATTAATTTAATCAAATACTGCGCTATTTAGTAATGTTGGGTTTCTTATATAGGGCAAATTTTATAGCGAGGGTATGGAAGTTAAGTCATACCAATATTCAGAAACTTGCCAATCCAGACCTATGTGGATGGAAAAAAATGGAAGGAAGTTTATATGCGGCAGTTCCAATTACAAAGCCACCTGCTCCTGAAAGCCTATTGTTTTTAATAAAATGTGGCTGCAAAAGTTGCAGTTGCAAAAAAAAATTTATATTGTATCGAAGCTTGTGCATGTACAGAATTTGAATGTTCCAATATTGAACCAATGCTCATATCTGACATAAATGATGACGACGATACGGAACTTGATATATCTGAAGGTGAATCGGGTAAGATCAATATATTTTAGGTAAAAACAATAGCTAAAGTAAGAAAACGATCTTTCAGAAGACTTGCAAAAAATTTCAGTCTGGCTGACAGCTGAAAAAACTTTCATATACAACATTGCTGAAAATTTTATATTCATAAAGTATATTGTTTTTATCTGTATTTAATATCTAATAAATAATGTTTATTTTTCTCTCATACTTTTTTTTTAAGAAATGATTCGTCACCAAAGTAAGGAAAACATTTTACCATATTTAATAAGCGCCTCTTTTGAAACGTTGAGAACTTCTGTTTTTAAATTGCTAGTGTCCATACCAGCTACTGAACTGTGGTAGGTTCTTTCGATCGCAAAGTGACACGCGCAAGGTTTTTGACGTTTAAAACCATTCTTATTTAAAGTAAAAGCAAAAGTGAGGACATATTTAAAATCGGCATTAAATTCTTTACAACTTATATTTGAAGAGTTTTTCATGTACTATAATGGATTTTCCGCTAAAAGTAAATAACTTAATAAATTAATTCTGATATTTTCATTTATCTAAGAAATCTACAAAATATCATGACTTTATATGACAGTACTATTTTTTTTATAAAAGGTGTACTTAAAATGAGTACTTGTTTTTTTTGTTTTTTAAATTCTGTTAAGAAATAACGGAGATAGAATTTATTGAAAAATGTCGTGCGCCGCCATCTTTGATCCGCCATATTTTTTTTTTGTAACAATTTTCCAGAATGCCAACCTCGAAAAAATTGTTATATTACGGTAGTACTTTCGTGCTCTAGAGGTTTTTTAAAATTGGCAGAGCATCCAAGCCAATGTCAATATGAGAATGGACTATTATTTTGATTATGCTAAGAGTACTATAGCGTTAATAGCTAATAAAATAATATAGAAATCAAATCGTAAAGGATTTATTTGTAATGCGCACATTTGTAAAAATATAAATTAATAAACATTGTTTTTGTTATTTCTTGATATCCATAGAGATGGTTATACCATGCGTGTAATCACAAATTAGACATGGGAAGTAAGAATTGCAACATCGCGTGTGCCAGTTGACTAAAATGAAACAAGCTAAAAACGTACCCTTCGCCAATTTACTGAGCTTTTTATATATAATTGTTACACATTCTATAGGATACTCTTCGCAGTTTTCTTGTAAATAATGTTAGTTTTTGGACATCCTAAATTTTGTGATATAAACTTTGTTGTGAAAAAAATTGTATGAAAAAAAAAATCCAACCTGTGGGATTCGAACACGGGACCCTTGGATTGCAACGAAAAGCTTTAGCCGCTGCGCCACCACCTGTTGCTAGGAAAATTGATTGTCTGTAATATATATCTTTCGACATTCATACATATTTCACTTCTAAGAAATATTAGTAAACTTCATACACAAAAAAAAATTTGTTATGGAAATAATATCTCGCGATTTCCATTTTAGTACAAGCCACAAAAATTAACAAAAAAATTTTTTTTTTAAATTAAATAATTAATAACTTTTTTATTTACTGATCGATTTTCTTCAAAAACAATAGCTCCCTCTAGCTAACACTAACTTATTTTCTAAATTTCAATACAATCGGACTTTTCTTTCTTAAGTTATCGTGCTTACAAGAAACGTGACGGACGGACAGACGGACATTTTGAAAGTTGTTCAGAATTCGTTCACTAACACAATGATATGAAAATTTTTTCTCTACGAGCGATATTTACGATTTTAGAAATGTGCCGATCAAATACAATATCCTCTTCGTTTTTGCGAAGAGTATAATAACAGAGCTGGGATACTTCAGTAGTCGAGTGCCGACAAGCGGGTTTTGCTGTTGCTGGGTTGTCATATCTCTCGCGCTACATGGATATACATGTCTAATCCGCAATTACACGTGTATATTAATATGTAGATGAGTACGCTACATATCCCCCCCCTGCAACAGAGAAATCAACCTACCAAAGTATCAATATTAAAAAGAAAAGTCAGATATGACAAAATAGCATGTTGTTCAATAAGGAAAAATCATTAATGTGCGATAAAATATTTGCAATGATATTTTCATTTGTAATATGCACATTTGTAAAAATATAAATTAATCATTATTGTTTTATTTTGATATCCATAGAGATGGTTATATATTAATATGTAGATGAGTACGAATTTTCGAAAAACGCTGTATACTGAGATCCTTTACCTCCGCCGTAAGTACTCGAATCATAAAAGATATTCATAAAATTATCTAAATGGCGATTTTATTAAATGACCCTATTTCACGCAGTATTTTAGTTTTTAGCTCGATTACTACTCGACGACAATTTTACCTTAACAGATTCTTATACAGGGTCAGTCGAAAAATGAAAATGTTTAAAATTTGGCCATTGAGTAACAAACACCCCACATGAGATATCGAGCTAAAGTTTCCATGTATTTGAAACAACTGCGAATCGAATACACTGCCCATTTTGCCGATAAAAAATTAGTTAACAGTCGGTCTCGAAATTTCTACCCTTAGTAGAGTCTGAAAACGGTGAAAGTAAAAAATTTATCAAAATGGTCAAATAGTCAAATAACGAGTATTATGTCTCAAAAACAAATGTATACACCGGACTACACGCGTTCCGCAATAACGGTGTTGCGATATTAAATAACACACACTGTATGATTTTTTCCCTAATTTTACTTCCACATCCAGTGGAAGTATAACGGCAAAAAATATTTTGAAATTTTTTATTGTTCAAATAAGCTTGGAATGTCATGAAACGTCGAGATTTTAAAGAGCAAAAAAATCTGTCTGTCGGTCTGCCCGTTTGTAACTTTTTTGTGCACAAGATTACTCTGGAACCGTTTAAAATCTGGAACTAGATTATATTTTGATCTTATTCCGTTGAAGGGTTGGGGGTAAACTGGGGTAAATGAGGGTAAATAGGTAAATCAAGCAAGTAAGAGTCCATAAAATTGGTATTTAGTATACATAAGAGACAAAAATTACTTGCATTAGCCACCCCCATTACCACCCCAACCCCATTATTAAAGAGGATGAAAAAATAAAATTATCATTTAGTGTGTGTACAAGAACCAATGGCCTCAATTTTTTTTTTACTTTATCCACCCCCACTACCACCCCCACCTCCACTATCGATGTTGCATATTGTTTTATGGGTTTTTGGGATAGACGATCTCAAATAGTATATTATTAAAGTTCCATAAACAATTATTTCCTCATACAAAATGTTTCCGTTGAGACAGACTTGGATGGAAAATCTGGATGTGGAAGTAGTGGTTCCTTGCGGGCAGCAGTTTTTTGGCTGCTCCCTCGCGTGCTTGTGGTATTGGTATGGTATCGGTGTGGTGTCGGTGTTCAGACTTAAAGTGATGTGGAAATTGTTACTCCACAGATTTGACTGCTATAATTATGTTATGTATTTTTGGTGTACGGCTGGTCTCAGTCTACACTCATTTTCTAGATAACTGGTGGAATTTAATTTATACTTGGCCTGAATAATAGATATTGTAATTGTTCGAATAAATAACTACTTCAATAATAAATATACATAGTCATAACTTGGCAAACAATTGTCTATGTTAAAAATGAACAACAATTATCAACACCTTTATTGAATTTATAATTAATTTATAAATACTAAGTATAAAATTTATAATTATTAGATTCTATTTTAATTTCAGTTTCTTGTCCCAATATTGCTTTGTATTACGTAATATCCCTCAAAGATATTCAATCATGTATGTAATTAGTTGCTGAACAAATGCAAATGAAATGGGAGGAACAGTATCGAAGTTGGCCGTCCTTAGTATTGTCCATATTTTCACAACTTGACATTTTAATAATTACTATAATCCGATTATTTGAGAAACAACGAGTAACCATTATGCATAGTTGTACCCAAGACGATTGCAACTTTATGGAGATCTGATTAAATAAATTTTTACTTAAAATCTATTTACTTTACTACTTCATTTGGGTTTTAAGAGATATACACTTACAATGTATAGGGTAGTCATCCTAGAGAAAAAATAATGAATACATGAATGATCCTAATAGAGAAGGAAGTTTTCAAATTCAAATTTATTTTTGTATTATATACATTACATAAACATGATAATTTTGAGAACCTAGCAGCTGAGTTATGAACAACTTGTGTTTGCCAGAGAAATCTTAATACAAATTTGTTGTAGTGTACAACAGAAATTAATACAAAAAATATAAACAAGAAATAAAGAATGGAATGTAGCAAACTAATTAAAAAAATAAAACTTGAAAAATAGTATTGATTGAATGAAGCAAAACGGTGGAGAATAAAACTCACGCAGGCGTCTGAAATTGGCTAAACATGTCTTGGTGTTCAAAAATATATTTTTTAATTTCTTTTTTTTTATTAAGTATTTTTATGTTTTGTGAGATATTGTTATATAGTTTTGGTCCAAAAAAAGTGACGAATCTTTGAGAAATATTATCACAATTTGGTATTTTTAACTGTCTGTCCATATTTGACCTAGTAAGATAATTACACAGCAATACAAAAAAAAAGTTCTGTGCAGCGGAACAAATTATATGGATATAGTGTATTTTTCGACGCTGAATCCGAATCCGTAGTCAAAAAAAAATCTATCGTGTCAGTTTTGTTTTTTAGTCAAAAACATCCCTTAAAATGGTGTAAAATCATAGAAATAATGTAATCACTCTAAATGAAGTGTGAAAAATGGCAGATGTTTTGTAGTCGAGAGTAGATAATATAAATTCGAGCCACAGTAAGCTATTTCTATAAATTAAACCGAAATCCGCCCTTATGTGGCGTGAAAACTACCGCTTAAACTCAAAAGGCGCAAGTGAGTGTGAATAACATGTGCAAAGGCCAAATTTTTATATATCCTAGTGCAAAATATTTGACTCTGGTGCGACAACTCTCAAAGGATAGAGAATCAACCCCATAGGTTTCAAAACGGGGAAAAAAATTGAGGCTTTTGTAGTTTTAAGCACGGTGAACAAATATGGAGTGAATTCGTTCCAACCATCGACACATGACTAGAATCTACCCTTAGTAAGTGCTATTCTCAAATGATGCATATAGGTGCTATTGAAATTCGGAAAAGATCAAATACTTGTAGCTCATCGTGCCAAATATACGAATCTGGTACGACAACCACCCAATCTTAATAAGGTTGAAAATTACCCCTATTGGGGGGAGGGATAAAAACTACCACCACAGACGGAAGGAATTCATTACTTCTAATATCCTGGAACAAAAATTCAGGCATTTGTAGTTTTAGGCAGGATAGATAAAAATGGAGTAAATACGGTTGAAAATTACCCTTATTGGGAGGAGGGCTAAAAACTACCTCCATAGACGGACGGATTTCATTACTTCTAATATCCTGAAACAAAAATTCAGGCATTTGTAGTCTTAGGCAAGGTAGATAAAAATGGAGTAAATTCATACATTAAGCATTAACCAGTTGTGTTTTATTTATTATACCATATCTGCTTATTCAACTGTTTATCTTAACATTTATCAACTTATCTACCTTTTAATCTATGTAAAGCTATTCTTTGTCCTGTTTATATCATATTTTCGACCATCAATCCAAGTACTTTCTTTTCTTATGATTTTTCTCTCCTATCTTCAAAATATCTTTTCCGTGGTTTTCTCTTCCTATTTTTTTAGTCATAGATATAGGATTTTATCTCTTCAGTGACCATTTTTTTCTATCTATGTAAGCTATATACCTAAATTAACTAAATAACCGTCTATTTTTTTCCGTCCGTATGTGGGGGTAGTTTTTACCCCCCACCCCTATAGGGGTGATTTTCAACCTTATTAAAAAGATTGGGTGGTTGTCGTACCAGATTTATATGTTTGACACAATGAGCTACAAGCATTTGACCCTTTCCGAATTTTAATAGCACCATGACTAGAGACTACCCTTAAAGGGTGGTAAGAGCTACCCCCATTTGAGCATGGGGGTAGCTCTTACCACCCTTTAAGGGTAGTCTCTAGTCATGTATTGGTGGTTGGAATGAATTTACTCCATATTTGTTCACCCTGCCTGAATTTTTTTTCCCGTTTTGAAACCTATGAGAGGTGGGGGTAGTTTTAACCCTACATAGGATTGAGTGTCTACCCTTTGAGAGTAATGGCTGGTTGTCGCACCAGAGTCAAATATTTTGCACTAAAAGATATACAAATTTGGCCTTTGTACATGTTATTTACACTCAACTGCGTCTTTTGAGTTTTAGCGGTAGTTTTCACCCCCTCACAAGGGCGGATTTCGGTTTAATTTATAGAATTAGCTTACTGTGACTACAAAACATCTACCATTTTTCACTTTATTAAGTTATTACATTATTTCTATGATTTTAGACTATTTTAAGAGATGTTTTTTACTAAAAAACAAAATTGACACGATAGATTGTTTTTCTGACCACGGATTCGGATTCAGCGTCGAAAAATACACCATATCCATATAATTTGGTCCACTGCACAGAACTTTTTTTTTGTGTGGCTGCGTTATGATCAGAATGCTTTCTTAAGCATGGAAAATGAGAATGAACTGCTTTTAAACAAGCAGTAACATATAAATTTCTTATATTTAAAATATTATTTAAATGATATATTTCATTGGTTGTAAATCTAAAATTCACCTAAACATTACACAGGTCTACAAAAAAAAAAAATTCTGCTCCAAGGACTAAACCTATCATGCCTTAAGTACTTTTGTGTGCTGAATCCAAATATTCAATTAAAAAAATTTTCTACCGCGTAGATTTCGAGTAAATCCCGGTTTTTATCGTCAAAATACGTTTTTTTGACAATAAAAATAGGAATTTACTCGAAATCTACACGGTAGAAATTTTTTTAATTGAAAATTCGGATTTAGCACACAAAAATACTTAAAGCATAATAGGTTTAGTCCTTGGAGCAGAATATTTTTTTTTGTAGACCTGTGTTATTATACTCTTCGCAAAAACGAAGAGTATATTGTATTTGATCGGCACATCAATATAATCAGTAAATATCGCTCGTAGAGAAAAACTTTTTATATCGTTATGTTAGTGAACGAATTCTGAACAACTTTCAAAATGTCCGTCTGTCCGTCCGTCACGTTTCTTATAAGCACGATAACTCAAGAAAGAAAAATCCGATTGTATTGAAATTTGGAGAGTAACTTAGCGTTAGCTAGAGGAAGAACCCTATTGTTTTTTAACAAAATAGATTGGTAAATAAAAAAGTTATTAATAATTTAAAATTTAAAAAAATATTTTTTACATTTTTTTATGGTTTGTAAAAAATAGAAACCTTGCGAAATGTTATTTCCTATCACTATTTTTTTTTAATACATTTTACTAATGTGTGTTTCCTAATAATCACAATAAATTTTCTAATGGTATATATTACACTCATTAACAATTTTAGTAATAAGAAATGTTGGTATAGCGGCAAGAGTTTCGTCTCGCAATCCAAGGGTCCCGGGTTCGATCCCTCACATCGTGATTTTTTTTTTCACAACAAAGTTGGTATCACAAAATTTAGAATGTCCAAAAACTAACATTATTTACAAGAAAAATTCGAAGAGTATCCTATAGAATGTGTAACAATTATATAAAAAGCTCAGTAAATCGGCGAAGAGTATAATGCTTCCTCTAGTTTTTAAGATTTTATTTTGACAAAGGACACCGCACGTTTTGGAGCTATCTATCGGAGAAACTGTCCATAATTTGAAGTTTTGTCAAAGGAACTTATTATTCAGAATCAGTTGAATACAACTTATCAAAAATTCATCAAATTTAACAGGCCACCAATTTACCTATAAAACGTGCAATGTCCTTTGTAAAATTTTTAGATTTTCTCCCCAGATAATAAATCCATATTGCAGAATCGATTCTGCTAAGGCATTATAAAGAAGTGTAATGGTTTTCTTATTCATTATGTCTCTCAGGATATAAAATCAATGAAAAATCTTTCTCACTCTCGAAGTTAGATATTGGATACGTTCCTTCCAATCCAGGTACTAATCTATAATAATTCCTAGATATTCAATTTTAGTTGTTCTTTCAATACCTTTCTAGCATATGCGATCGTCTACGCTTTTAAAACTAGATTCTTGAATAAAGACATTTACAGATTTTTTTTATTAATGATTTTAGGGTGACTATCCTGTACGTTTTTCATATTTTTCTTCGTTGACAATTGCCTTATAGTATGCGTCAATAACATTTTATTTCATTATTTTTCTGGGTGACTTTCCTGTATATTTTTTTCACATTTTTCTTCTTTAACAGTTTTGTTATTATTAGAAACACGAGCAGATCTAAAGGTCCTCAGTATTCAGGCCTATCGGCCCATTGTACATTCTCGACATTTAGGCTCCCCTAAAAAAGACCATTGCTCTCCAAGAAGGAGAGCAGTCCTTTCCAGGGTAGATTCCGTAGTTCCTCTGCTTTCCGAAAAGTTCAGCCTACGACACTTGATATTTGTACGCATCAACATGTGGCCATCTCTCCCACTTTCCGTCGCTGAGGGCTATGGAGTAGTTACCAGTTTGAGCAGAGAACAAGCATTGAGTTCTCGACGACCTCCACTAGCGACTAGATGCGCCGAAGCAGGATCCGGAACTAAGTAGGTGTGGCAGCGAATGTTTCTAAGACAGAAATCGAGAATAATTTGAAAGTCTACAAATCCGCTGTGGAGAATTATCCTTGCAAGTCGTGCAAGTATCCTTATTCCGAAAATATCACAAGTCCAGACTACGTTATCACCAATCAATCAATCAAATAAAATTTATTTTAAATTAGTAGTTACAGTTATGCACCTGAATCAGATCCCGGTCCAGAGCCGACCACACAACCACGGTGCGCAGCGTCATGGTAAGGGTGCGGTCGAGTGAAGCGGGTCTGAATCCAGTTAGAACGACAGATATTGGGAGTGGGTTAGAACTCCTGCTTAACGTGAAAAGCTTAAATCTAACAATTTGTGAACATAACTAAAGGGGAAATTTTAAAATACTTAAAGCTACACTAGGTGGTTTTTGTTTAATGCGCGCATATCGCGCACTGTTTTTAGAGAACTCTGGTTGTTAATACGGGAAAAAGCTCAACGAAAAAACCCGTTCAAACTAGTGACGTCATTCGTCCGGTGGTCAGCCTGCCTCCGGAAAGGAAGTTGTGGTTTAAATGGTTTTGATTATCAAGAGGTTATTGGTCGAGACGGGATTTTGAAAAGGAACCAAAAAGGACAAACGAACAAAAATTAACAAAAAGGAGACGATTAGAGGGAATGTAAAAGGTGGTGAAAGGGAAGTTGTAGTATAGGAAAGTTTTGGCTAGGGAGGTTGCCGAAAGATAGGCAACGCCTGGTATGGTAGGGGGTGTCTTATATCAAAAAGTATGGCATTATGCTGTCTGATTCGTGTTATATCGCGGGTTAGCGGACTATCGCCCAGTTTGAATTAATAGAATTTCTGTAATATTTCCTGGACGAAGTCCGCTAGTGGGGTTATGTCGTGGCAACGTGCGTAAAGGTCTCTGAGGGACGTGTACCTACCGGAGTCTGAAATGAGGCGCATAAATTTATGTTCCAAAACTCTAAGTTTCCGCATTGTCGTGGCCAGGATGCTGCACTACACCGGCGCCGCGTATGTGATGGCCGGCCTGATCACCATCGTATACAACAATTTCTTATTAGTCCTGTTTAGTCCGCTACCTCGCGCGAGGAGCGGATACAGACTCCTGGACATGGAGTAGACCTTTCGTACGGTTTCGTTAACGTGAGTGTTGAACGTCAGTCTTCTGTCCAAGTTCACCCCCAGATACTTCACGCACCTTTTGACTGGAATTTGGCGACCCCCCGATCGAAATTGTTAAAATGTGTTAAAATGCTGTTCTCTGTGAACCGGCGCGTGAAGAGTATGGCCTCCGACTTTTCGGCGTTGATCTGAATCTTCCACTTGTCGTAATACGCCGTGGCACGGGCCATGTGCGCTTTCAGCAGCATGTTCGCCGCTTGTGCATTGTGCGAGTGCACGTACATGGCCGTGTCGTCGGCGTACTTGGCAAGGTTTATGTTTGGAAACTCCGGAAAGTCGGAGACGTACATGTTGTACAACTTGGGTGACAGGCACGACCCCTGGGGGACGCCCGCGCGAATGTCCCGTCGAATTGAAAGATTGTTATTCACCCTGACCTGCAGTGATCTGTCTGTCAGGAAAGAGTGAATTATTTTTGTGATATGCGTAGGAAAGTTCAGTGAATTTAACTTGTGGAGTAAGTCCGAGATCCACACTATATCGAAAGCTTTCTCAATATCGAGCAGCACTGTACCTTGTACGATCCTGACGATCTGGTGCACAGTGCCCCTGCCTTTCCTGAAACCAAACTGGCATTCATCGTCGATGTGGAGTTCATCCTGGGCAGCGTCTAGTCTGACCAGGATGACCTTCTCCACCAACTTGGAGATCGCCGACAGCAACGAGATCGATCGATAGCTGCCGGAGAGTTTGGCGTCTTTGTTCGGTTTCAGGATCGGCACGACCACGGCGCACTTCTACTGGCTGGACCAGTGTTGTAGCCGCAGGATCGAGTTGACAATGCCTTTCCGCGGAAGACATTTGAGCAGCCTGTATTCGATACAGTCTGCCCCCGGGGACTTGTCTTTCGGTAAAGTCCGGACGATGCCCGCGACTTCCGAGGGCTTGGTCTTGACTTTTAAAAATTCCTTTCTAGTCAATAGGATGTCGTAAACAATTAGTTCGTTAACGTCGTTTTCAATGCGGTCGTGTCCCGGATCGTTTGGTATTTGTGCGTTGTGTATGTCCGCAAAATGGTTCGCTAAGTCTTCCGCTTTCTGGGCGTCTGCATAGCCGTCCGTCCGTTGGCGTTGGTCAGCGCGGGTATGGCCTCCCGCGTATTTCTCATAGCCCTCCACAGTTTCCACAGCGAGTTGTCCTGAGGATTGAGCGCTTCCAGCCTATCCCGCCATTTCCGGTTTTTGGCGGTGTTCATGGCGGTCCTGATATGCCGTTGCAGCCTGCCCATCTCGGCCTTAGCGTCGACATCATAATTTCGCTGCCAAAGCCGTCTGAGTCTATTCTTTTCTCGTATGTCCTGTATGACCGCCGCGTCGAGTCGGTCTTTGTAAGGATTTATGGTTATTGTAGTTGCAACACTTTGCTTGGCGTCCTGCACTATCCTTGTGAACTCTCCCACTACATTTTCCAGTTCGACGGGTGTAGTGATATCGTTTGTGAGTGTAAAGTGTGTGTTAATGTGTGTCTTGTGGAGACGCCAGTCGGCGTCCCTATGACTTTTCGTGTGATGTCTTCCCTCGACATGTTATTCAATTCCAACAGAATTAGATGTGGGTCGGATGAGAGTTCCTCCAGCGCCACTGGTGGTGTGGAGTTCCTCACAATCTTGTTGACCACAATGTCGAGAGTGGTAGGACGTTATCACCAGTGCGCAGAAGGAACAGAGTTCCCCTATTCTGGCTTTGGTAATTTTATTCTAGAGCCCGTCCAAACCGCCAAGCATGGAGATCAGTCCACTCACTGCAACCGGACCAGCCGGACGTGCCAGGCGCAACAGAAAGTAAGAGTAAGAATAATAATAAAAATAGTTAACGGCTTGGCTGATACTAGGAACTTGTATTTTTCTTTGTGTTTATTTACCTATTTTACCGCTTTATGACTACTCTGGTGTTCTCGGGATATTCGTGTTGATCAGGATATGTTGTGAACATAAAGTAAAAGGTTTCTAAGATCTCCGTAGCATGTGTTGATGCAGAAAAATCAGAGCTAACGTTTAACACTTGTACCACTATTTGTGTTATCTATTGTTTTCCGTTAGCTCTTGTGTGCTCAGGGTATGGGTAATATGTGCTCATTTGCATACGCTGTGAATACAAGGCAAGCGTTCCTGGGATCTCCGGGGTATGTGTTAAGTAAGAGAAATCAGGACGTTTACTGAATTTCAGGTCGAGGGTACGAGTTCAATCTAAGGTGTCAGCATTATTGTTCTTATGGCTAGCTCTTGTGTTTACAGGGTATTCGTAGTATGCGTTGATTCGGGTACGTTGTGGATACAAGGCAAACGTTCCTGGAATCTCAGGGGCTGAGTCGGAGAAATCAGGTCGTAAGTTGTGTTCTTTTTTTACATTATTTCAGGCCAGGAGTTGAAGAAAGCGTTTAACTAATCATACCTCTTTTCAGCTCTACGAGTACTGCGTATTAGCCAAGTCTGACACCCAGAGTAATCAATTTATTGTTGCATTATTTGTTGTTTGCTTGCTCCTTCCTGGCATCTAACGACTGAATAAAACCTAACCGATTCCACCGCCTGCACTGGTAACCTGTCACACCCGTCACTTCGTACCGTTAACCGCCCATCTCCGTCATTATACCGAATTAACGTTATACCACCGCATTGCTTCCGTCTGCCATAGTAACATCACCGTAGCATCACCGCCACTGTATGATAGCCTGGGTTTTCTTTTTGTGTATATAGAAGTAGTATTAGTGTAGATATATTATGGTTTGTATTGTCGAATAAAGAAAATAAATACATTGTTGTCCGAATTGTGCGTTTTACTGCTGTGTGTGTGTGTGTCTAATTTTCCCTATTTGACCCACTGAAATTTACGGTTCTCCACTGTAGTTACTCCAGCCTTACTCTACAGGCACTCTGAAGGACGTGACGTTTCACCACGTAATATAGGAAACTGGCATCCAAGCAACCGAACCATGAATACTAGAGACGAGGATAACGCGTGCCGTGCTTTCAACATGCCCGTGAAACTGGAAGAAAGAAGCGCACGTTATAGGTGGTTATAGGTGGCGCAGTTCTCATTAGCACATTGGAATGCGAGCTGCTCATTGGCTAATCACATTTTTGCTACTGTTACTAGCCCCACCTGGATTCTTCACATTTTGCGGATCGGTTTTCATCGGAATTCCCATAAACGCTCGTAATCCTTGTCTTTATTATGAACCGAACTGTAAAGACCGCCGTTGCTAAGGTGCCAAAAGTGACACTTCTCGACGTCACCGGAAAGTACTTAACAACCTCCATTTTGATATCTTAAGTGTTCGGGAGTGATAGTCCAGAAACCATTTTCGAGCAATTTTCCCACTCCTCCCCACCGCGATCACAGCCATCGCGAATCTCTAGTTTTATTCTTGACGCCAAAATGAATGTCCTTTTTCAAAGCTTTCCGAATGATTTCCGTAAACTCGTCATATAACATCCAATTTTCCTAAACTAATTTGTGTTTTGACGTTCCAGTTATTTCTGAAATGTATTTATTTAAATATGAAACTGAGGATAGTCGTCGAAAAAATATTATGTGAAACCCATGCATAAAGTGTAAGTGTCTTTTTTCCACTCAAGAAATTGCCGTACTCGTTTATTTCTAAATCGTGAAAAAAAGTACCGCTTTCTGCACTTGTTTCATAAATAACTGCACAGGTCTAAAAAAAAAACGATATTTCATATTGTGAGATTACCTACTATTACGAACGAAACATTAATCTTGTGATGTGATAATTCAAATTCTGTATTAATAGATTCTTTAGTGGATAGGGTAATGAAGTAGCTTCGCGGTCTAGTAAATAAAACACTTCTTAAAATTCAGGCAGCATGAGCTTATTTTTGTGTGATAACTAATTAGGAATATTTTAATTAATTTTTTATATTTTTAGTTTAGGTAAGTAAGTACTATAAATTCAATATAGAGTAATTTGTAATCAATTTACTTTTGTTAATTGCTTAATTTTGTATTATAAATGGAAGTATTAAGTTGTCTATTAATATTTATTGTTAATTTGTTTTTAAACACATTTCATTAGAATTTTAAATAATAATAAATATAATTTATCAATAAATATGAATTTTGTATCGATATTAAGTTTTAGAATTTGATGGCTTCCATATGACATATTAATTTAACGTGTTGTATTATTCAGATAACTTCTCTGTATTAATATTTTTCGAACGATTTCAAGTTAATTTATGACATTTTAGGTAGGTTATGTGATGCTTCATTTGAAATATATTTTAATTCTAAGTATAATTCATAATTAATAATTAATTTAATTACACAGGCACACAAAATAAAAAAGTGGTCTTTTTCTGGTACTCCATTGGGTAACCCATATGTATTTCGACGTGCTGAACACAAATCAGGTGTCCGTTTAGCTCCATTTGCCATCACTTTTTTGTAAATCATGAAAATAACCTAAAAGAAAACTTATAATTTAGGTTATTTTCGCGCTTTACTAAAATTGGTGGGTACGGAGCTAAACGAATGCCAGATTCGTATTCAGCATGTCGAAATACAGAGGGGTTGCCCAATGGAGTCTCAGAAACAGACCTTTTTTGTGTGTGTGTGTGTGTGTGTGTGTGTCTGTGTAATATATGAATATCACCGGATCCTCTGCCATTTTCTAGAAAATTGCGGATGCAAATATATTACACTGACACAAAAAAAAGTGAAAAGTGATCTATTTCTGGGATCCCATGTATTTCGACACGCCGAATACGAATCAGGTATCCGTTTAGCTCCGTTACCCACCAATTTTTAGTAAATCGCGAAAATAACCTAAATTATGAGTTTTCTTTAGGTTATTTTCGCGATTTACAGAAAAATGGCGGCCAATCATGTTATTTTTTTTTTTTTTTTTGAAAAAACCGATAATGGCATATCGAGGGAGCAACCGCTGAGGGGAAATAGTGTACACTGTACACATCGAAGGAATTAGGAAGGAATTGAAGGTATTTCGGACGGAATTATTAGGTATTAAAGGAATTACAGGGGAATTTGGAGGAAATAAATATTATTACGAGGTATTAGAAGGGAATTAAGAGGAAATAAAAGATATTAGGAGGGAATAAGAGGTATTAAATGAGATTTGCGCATGCTCTCATCTACATCAGAATTTAAATGAGGTTATGTTGTGTTAAAAACGTTATATTACGTTAGTTAAAAACAGGTGCGTTGTGTCGTCTTGTGCTTAGGTAAGTAATAAAAAAAAAATCATTTAGATTAGAATTGTTAGTCGACTGCCGACAACTATCAAAATATGTAGTTACCTACCAAGAAGGATAGTTTATTACCATATGAGACCCTCCTATTTTGGTTTTTCGATCGGCGCGTATAAGGTATTATTATTTTATCTTAACTAAATTGCGTTTGAAATAGACAAAATTAATTGAATATTGTGATTGTATTTTACGGTATTTTGTCGTGTATAATGTAAAAGTTGTTTTATTGCTTTATAGGTACATACTTGGGCGCGTAAAAATATTGAAATGGAATGTTTATCTTGAAGAATTACATGCCAATTCTTATAGAAAGGACATTAGCGCCGAGATTAGCACTAAAAATAGCAAGTAAAGAAAAAATATTCAATTTCATTAAACTACCGATGAGACAATGGACTTCTATTCTAGTTCAGTAATATACCTAACGATTTATATCGGACAAAATTCATAAAGTTTTGAAAATTGGTAGAAATGTTAAGGATAGCATAAGAATTACTAAACCGAAAAGTTCCCACCCCTAAATAGTGTGCTTCATCCCCTAGGACGCCGTTTTCACCCCCATTTTGAGATTTTCTAGATTATCTCGGAACGGTGCACTTTTTGATAAAAATACCTATATACAAAATTTCTTAAAAAATTCTCTATAAAAAATGTCTCTACACTTTTTTTCCTAAAATTAATAGTACTGTGGGAAATAAGGCGCACACATAAGGGTTGGTTCCTGTCAACACAATAAATTGTAATCTTTACTATAATCTACTTTAAAGTTCAATGCTTAACGCTAAAGCTGTAGCTACTAAACTTCACCTAAAATTATAATAAATGTACCACTCCCACCCTCTCACCCCTATAAAATTACGCGATTTTTAAAGAAGCGAGAATATTGTATATTGTACTTGTTTCCACGCCACCCTAGAGGTAAAGTACTTGGCGTGTGATGTCCCTAGTAGGCAAAAGGTTACCTACGTTAATTAATCTTCGTCGTCTTCCATAGATTCGACATTCATGCATGCTTGTCCGTGGTAATGGTAACACATTGTGGAGCAACGAAAGATATACTCTTCTGCAACTGCACCCTTGCATGAACAAGAAATTAGTGTTAAAACAGATTCGGGAGCCGGTTCTTTTATTGTCATAGTTCGGGTTAATATACCGCCAACTTTTTTCCATCCCCAATCAGTAGCTTCTAGCGCAATGTTTTTCCATGTTTGAATTTGGTAAACAACGCGATATGAGTGTTGCCGAGCAGCAGCAGAAGTTGTTAGCAGTTTTGATAATATTACAGTATTGTTCGCTTTACCAACAAGTTTGTTAAAAATCATGAATCTGTATATATCTAGACTTTTTTCTGCGAAGGTAGAGTTGTATAAAGCTAGAACAAATCGTTCTCCTATGTCTACAATTTCTCCATGACTAGCTTTTTCATTATTAAAACTTTGCACGATGTCTTGTAATACTTCAGTAATATAACAGTTAAAATTGTAATATATCGGACAAAATTCATAAAGTTTCAAAAATTGTGTGCTTGATCCCCTAGGACGTCGTTTCCACCCCCATTTTGAAGTTTTCTAGATTATTTCCGGAACGGTGCATTTTTCCATACAGAATTATTCCTTATAAAATTCTCTATCAAAAACTTCTCTACACTTTTTTCCTAAAATTAATAATACTTTGGTAAATGAGGCGCAAATGTAAGCGCAGGTCATATAATTCGCTGAATATCCATATGGGTATTATAAATATAAATATCTATGCACCGCCACAATGTAAAAAATTTCAATTTCTCCCACTACCCCATCTCAGACGACCCAAGGTCACTGCATTATTTTAGAGCTTGCTGTAAACGCTGTTACTGTTCAGGGCTGCCAATGTGCGGGATTTTACCCAAAAAACGGGTATTTTAAACCCACTTTCGGGTAAAATCGCCGGTAAAATTTTTATAAATTTTTATAAATCTTGTTTAATGTTAGTATCTGAAAAGATAATATTCCAAAGGTGCTTGCAGACCAATTTTTAACAATTTTGGCAAAATCGCAGCCTTCTATGATTAAAACTAAAAATTAGAAAATTTATATCATGTGAAAATCAAAATAGTATTTGAGGGTCAAATCATATGTATTTTGGCCAGCAGGATCCAAATATACAAAAATATACAGGTTGTTCTATTTAAAAATTTGATTTTCATGTCAATTGCATCAAAACCGGAAGTCGGCCATTTTGGTTCTTTACATTATATAATTGGAAATTACATCCCATATCACTACACCAAATTTGAAAAAAATCTCTTCACCCATTCAAAAGTTATTAGGAGGAAAAAAAGGTATTAGGAGAATTACAAAGAATTAAAGCGGAAATAAAGGGTATTTTTCTAGAATAGATATTAGGTGTACAAAATTTCGCCAGCAGTTGCCCCCTCGTGGCATATTATTAGATTTTTAAAGCACTCTTAGCGTACAAAACTTGAGCAAAATCGTTAGAGCCGTTTTTAAAAAAATAGATATTTTTGATTTATTCGTATCAGTAAACTACCCTTAATCGTAGGATTAAGCGAAAAATGAAAAAAATGGCTGGAAGTATTTGTTGCTTCAATGTAAGTATCGAATTTTAAATTGATTTCGACGCTAGGTTAAGCGACGCGACGGTTAAACATATATGGGTGATTTTTTTAGTTGGTACAGCACCTTTTCTTCGCTTGTTATTAAAGATATAGTTTTGAAATTTTGCAGGCATACTAGTGACATTTTTTGCATTTAATGCACTTTTTTAAATTTTTCTGCTGTTTCCCGTCTAACCGGAAGTGATGTCAACTTTCGATTTTCAAATGAAACCCTATAGTTTTTCTTTCAGATTTCAAAACTAGTTTTTTTTCTGCGTTAGAATATGTAAAAGAAGTATTAGGTTAGAAAGGAAAGTTTTTGAGATAATGCGATTTTAAAGTTTTAGGTGTTGAGAAGCACTAAAAATCGAGTTACCTATGGAATGATTTTGTGGCAGATTAACATTGCCGTCAAAACGCGTAGTAGGCGCATGTCAAGTCAATAGAAGTTTGCGTTGTCGTCTTTGAATTTAGCATTTCAAAGTTTTCTGGCGTTAGTTCACAAAAAATTAGTGAAAAAAATGGAAAATGATTATACAAACGAAGATTTCTTTAACATCCTTATGATTTTTAACCAAAATGGTCAAAGATATTTACCAACTTATCCTAGTTTCAATGCAGAATATCCCGAGAAAAGAAGACGTCGATTTAAAAAAGAAAAATAATTACATATTTAAGAACTTCGGGACAATTTCAAGTGAAATGAAACAGAACTTGCTATTGGCCGTTACGGAAAATTCAGGTATTTCAATTCGTCAACTAGAAGTGCAATTTAACATATCAAATTCCCCCATCCAGAAAATATTGAAACTATACGGGCAACATCCTTACAAATTCTCGGTACATCAAAAGTTACTTCCTGGAGATTTTCCCAGACGAACTGCGTTCTGCGAATGGTTCATGATAAAAAAAATCAAGAAGATTCGGGGTTTTGGCGCAAAGTAATTTGTACGTCACCAGTTTTACAAATAACGGCATTTTCAATCGACATAACGCATACTACTGGTCAGCGGTTAACTTTCATTTAACTAAATCCAGCAACTTTCAGACAGTTTGGAAGTCCAATGTTTGGGTTGGGCTTATTAACAATCAACTGATTGGGCCTGTTGTTTATGATCAAAATTTCAATGCAGCGGTTTATTCCTAAAACATATTGCCTTCCTTGGAACAAAATTATCTAGATAATTTACCTTTGGCAGCACTTAGAGAAATTTATTTTATGCAAGACGGAGCCCCACCTCACAATGCAAGGGTGGTGGACGATCTTCTAACAGTTATTTTTGAGGACAGGTCGATCGGAACCTCCGGGCCGATTAGATGGCCAGCGAGGTCCCCGAATCTCAATGCATTGGAATTTTTTTATGGGGTCACATTAAAGATAATGTTTATGAATTCGAACGCGAAACAAGAGCGGCTTTGGAAGCACGTGTTCGTGAAATCTGCCAAGAGATGAACCCCCCAGTTTATTGAAAACAGAACAGAAAGTGCCAAGAGAAGAGTTGAAAAGTGTTTAGATCAAAATGGTGGCTTATTTGAAAATTATTTTTGATAATTTCCTTGTTATTGCAGCTTCATGTTTAAATTTTTGTTGGAAATAAAAATGTTTACTGTTTTGTTTATTTTTTATTGTTTGAAATGCTAAATTCAAAGACGACAACGCAAACTTCTATTGACTTGACATGCGCCTACTACGCGTTTTGCCGGACATTTTAATCTGCCACAAAATCATTCCATAGGTAACTCGTTTTTTAGTGCTTCTCAACACCTGAAACCTTAAAATCGCATTATCTCAAAAACTTTCCTCTCTAACCTAATGCTTTTTTTACATATTCTAACTCAGAACAAAATTAGTTTTGAAATCCAAAAGAAAAACTATAGTGTTTCATTTGAAAATCGAAAGTTGAAGTCACTTCCGGTTAGACGAGAAACAGCATAAAAATTTAAAAAAGTGCATTAGATGCAAAAAATGTCACTAAGTATGCCTGCAAAATTTCAAAACTCTATCTTTAATAATAAGCGAGGAAAAGATGCTGTACCAACTAAAAAATCACCCGGTATACACCCACAGACATTTTGTCTAAACTATTATTTTAGTATCTAGGAGTGATATAGAATCAAAATTCGTGAAAAACTCGAAGTCGAATTTTTTCACGATTACAATACTTCTTCACTCCAAGCATCGCGTCGTTCGAAAGTAAAAACGGCTCAAATTGATTGAATTTTTAAAATTTTTGAAGTTTGTTGAAAGTAAATATAACTTGAGTGATGATAAAATGACTTAATAGAGTTGAATTTTTTAAAAATTTTCAACCACTTTCACTGATAAGGTAGAGCTTTAGACGTCTGTCTTTGGTATTTTCATGTTTTCTACGACATAATGAATACAATAATTTGAAAGGTAAAATGATGTAGAACCATAGACTTAAGAATAAATAGACCCCAAGATCCATTGTATGTTTTCTTAAATACCTGTCTCCAAAGTTTACACATGCGTTATTAGCTCTGTCGCCTTCATATACACTATAAACCACATCTTATATCTCTCTTTGGGATTATCTTCAGCCGGAATGCGCTCTTACTTACGCGATGATGTATCCGCCAATAGGAGTCGGCGTTTGTCAAGTTTGGGCGTCTGGTCAGAGAACTATTATTCCTAGAAAGTCTTAAGCACCCTTTGGCTGCAGGCCTGACCTTTCCCTGGCTTGACTAAAATACATCGGTGAATTTGTGTCTTTCTCCAATCGTGCAGGAACATTTCTCTATTTATTTTCTCTAAAATTATATCTTCCTTTAACGAAGTCGTTGTCCAAATATTTAGAGGTTAGAACAGAAAAAGCTTTGACAACAAAAAACATCAGTCATTTGATCATGTCTAATACCAGTGCTAAACATAAAGCATTTTTTTGCGAGCTTACCACAACTAACTATAGTAAGGTGTAAAAGATATGGCTACATAATAACCAATCCACATCTAAATTATATATAGCCATCTCTTTTACACCTTACCACAGTTAGTTGTGGTAAGCTCGCGAAAAAATGCCAGTTTAATTGAAGTGAGAACGAAATAGAAAGAGACAGTTGCTCATAATCCCAAAGAGAGACGGCTTTATATAACTGCTACAGTATGAAAGGAGATGGAGAGAGAGCTGAACGTCGCCGTCGTAACTATTCTGGCCCCAAGGAAATTAATTGTTTTGGAGTCTATTTCTTCTAAGTCTATGTGTAGAACACATTTTTTTTTTCAACTTTTAATCGGTGTCAATTGACGGGGTTACCTCGTTGATTTTTTGCTTAACATAACATAAACTACAATACTTTCAATATAAACAATATACCTAAAATGTCATGAGCACGCTAACTATTATAAGTTGAAACTGTTGAAGTATGTAAATGATTTAAAAGGTTATTTAATATTGGTCTAAGTTTTATGAAACAAACATCAATTTCAAATATTCCCAGTTTTTAAGAAACCTTGTCTAATATAACATGACTTTCGACATTAGCCTTAGAATTTAAACATGAATGAAACTGCATATAATTATAAAATAGTTTGCATAAAATTGATTTACAAACGTTGTAATCAAAACAGTTGTTTATTTTACAGGGTGGGCCAAATTAGACGGGATTTGAGGTTTTCTCTAAAACTATGGCAGAAAGACAAAAGCCAATATAGGTGCCCTGAGCAGAATTTTCGAGAAACAAACAATGGCACAAACCGCGATCGTCTATTTTTTCGATTATCGAGCTACAGGGCATTTTTGGAAAATTGGCATTTTTGGATGACCTCTATATCTCAATTACCAAGTAACGAATCGAAAATCGAGTAACACATTCTTAAGGCACATCTTTAAGTAGAGTCCGTTGTTGTTAAGAAGAAAATTATGCATGCTTCAATTTTCTAGATATAATAATAATAATAATAATAATAATAAATGTCTTTTTATTTACATGAACATACAAAATGTTTACATATCATGTAATTCAGCGAAGTTCGCGCTAATGCGCGCTCTTCCACTTAACCGAAGAAAAAAAAGAAAATGGTATATATACATACATACACATATTAATATAACAAATATATAATTATATAAACTAACATATAGACATGTATAAAATTATTGATTCATGGGAAATTATTGTTGACCATTTCTGTTTTTAATTTTTGTTATTTCCTCTATTGCCTTAATATGTTGAGGAATGCTATTATATATCTTAAATATATTATATGAAAACGATCTTTCAAAGAGAGTTGTCCGATGCACAGGTGCCGTTAGAATATTTTTGTGACGGGTATTCAACTGATGGATATCATGCCTAAATTTTACTTTATTATATAGATACCGCGGCGTTTTAAGAGTAATTATTTTGTGAAATGTAATGCAACTACTGAGTAAACGCCGTTCTTTCATTTTTAACCAGCCCAGTTCTTTAATTGAAGGAGAAATAGATTCATACTTTTTTATGGAACAAATAAGTCTAGCACATGCGTTTTGGATACGTTGAATACGGGAGCTATCATATTCTGCTAAACATGGATTGTAGACTACATCTCCATAATTAAAGTGGGATAAAACCAAAGTGTCACATAGCATTACCTTTGTTTTTTTATTAAGTAGAGAATTACAGGAAAATATTAATTTAAAATTACTGTATGCTTTTTTTATTGAAAGGTTAACATGGTTGGTAAATCTAAGTGATGTGTCAATATTAAGTCCTAAATTACGTACCACCTGTGAAAGTGTTAGCTCTTCATTGCCAACAATTACTTTTAACATGTCTTGACATTCATCTCTTTGTTTCTTTCTTCCAAAGAGTACAACTGAGCTTTTTGAAGGATTTACGGTTAAACAATGATTTTCTGAGGTCTTGATAAGTGAGTTTAGATCAGCATTTAAGATGTCTACGGCATTAGCTATAGTGGACTTAGGAAACGACAAGTAAATTTGCGTATCATCAGCATAGAAGTGCGCGCCACAATGAGTTAACGAATTTTTTAGATTAGTGGTGTATATAATAAACATAAGTGGTCCTAAGATCAAGCCTTGAGGCACACCACTGGAAATATTGCTTAATTCGGAAGTTTTGTTATTTACGATAACTTGTTGCTGACGTTCCCTAAGGTAACAGTTCAGCAAGGCTTCAGCATCGGGACTAAAACCATAGTAGTGTAACATTGCCAACATCAGAGAGTGGTTTATCCTATCGAAAGCTTTCGAGTAATCTAATAAAACCAAGGTAGTTAGTTCGTTATTATCTGCTGCCAATAGGACATCATCCACTACCCCGAGCAGCGCAGTCACACAACTATGACCCGACCGGAAGCCCGATTGTGTTTCAGGTATTATATCAAATTCGCTTAAATGAGACCTAATTTGAAAATTTAAAACTTTTTCCATAAGCTTAGACATCGCTGGTAATATCGAAATATTTCGTAAATCCTTCATTTCACCCGGATTATCCACCTTGGGGAACGGAATCACCAAAGCATGTTTCCAGCAGTTGGGAAAGTAACTACGTAATAAACATTCATTTATTATGTGTGTTATATAAGGTATTAAATTTGGACAACACAAAGACAACATAGTGATATTTATTTTGTCAGCCTCTATGGCTTTGGTCTTAATTTCGCCAATGTATTTACATATTTCTTCATTACTTGTCAGTGAAAAATTAAATTCTGTGATATTGTCTTTAATATTATTCCTATAAAATCCATAAGTATCTCTATCAGGAATATTTCCTGAAAGTGAGGACGATATAAAGTAGTCATTTAACTTATTTGGATCGGCAAGGTCATCTGGAATGCCTCTATTTTGACACTTACTATAAATATTCATAGTTTTTAAATCTTTCCATAGATTTTTATAATTACTAGTGTTTATTCTATATTGGAGGTATGCTTTTTTTTCACGATTTATGGCATGTTTGGTGTAATTACGCAGATCTTTATAATATTGCCAGTGTTGTGGCAGACGTGTCGTTTTATATCTCGTATGTGCTTTGTCTCTAATTTTCATGAGCATTTTTAAGTTGTCAGTTAACCACGGCGCATGCTTCTTTGTGATTCTAATGGTTTTAAGGGGGGCACGTGTATCAAATAGTTTTAAAATTAACCGGTTGAATATTTTAATTTTTTCATCAATATCATGAGCATACACTATTTGATGGAAGTTAGTACTATTCAGGTCTGCTCTGAACTCTTCACTATTAAAGTGTTTGAAGTCACGGTAGCTATAAAATATAGGTTTTATTTTTTTATTTACATTATTTTCAATACATACCGATACCAGACTATGGTCTGATATATTCACATCGGATACATCACAAGATTTAATTTTTATATTGGTAGAACATAGAACTAAATCCAACATGGTAGAACTAGTTAATCCAATTCTAGTCGGTGATGTTACTACTTGTGAAAGATTATAGCTATCAACAATATCATACAACTTTTTAAAAGAGTTAGTATTCTGATCCAAAAAGTCAATATTAAAGTCTCCTGCGCAAATGATTTGTTCATATCTTGGGGCAACGATGCTCAGACAGTCCTCAAAGTTATTAATAAATTCATTAAGATTTTGTTTAGTAGGGCGATATACCACACCAATAGTAGTTGGTATTCCATTTAAATTTATTGAGATCCATAGTTGTTCAATACTAGTGTTTTGGTCTAAATTTACAATTGTACCTTTAAGTGTATCTCTGACATATATAGCAACACCTCCTCCTCTATTTTTAATATCACGATCTTTTCTAAACAAATGGTAGCCATCAATTTGAATAATATCATTGACAATATCCGAGTTAAGCCAAGTTTCTGTTAGTAACACTATATCAAAACCTGATTCATCAATAATTTCCCTGAGCTCCGCAAATTTTGGGACTAAGGATCTTACATTCAACAAAGAAATTTTAAATAATTTCGCACTATTCATAACCATATCGGAATTCAATTACTTAATTTATTAAAAAAAACTAGAAATAAGTTATAGTAACAATAACAATATAATATAATAACAACAATACTTAACTAGATGTTTAAGACACTTTATTGGTAGTACAACTACTTTCTTTTTGAAGAGCATTCGCTAGTAGAAGTTTTTGTGGTTGCCCGGGTATATCTCAAGTTTTTTGGTGGTTCCTGTAGAGTTTGTTTATTCGTTTCTTTTTTATTAATTTCAAACACTTCCTCGTTTATTTGGTTCTCTGCAGTTAGAATGAGTGTCGATGGGGCACTATTACTTTTACGATTCAGAGAAGGAGAAAGGGTACTAATATTTATATCATCATCGTCTTCGAGTGGAATATCTTTCAAATCTTGATAGGTATAAGTATCACCATTGACAACGAGCTTAAAATTTCTTATCTTTGCAGGTATGTTACTGTTCCTAGCTCTAATTAAATGTTTTGTAAGCAATTTCCGTTCTTGAAGATCGTCAGAAGTTAGATCATCCCTGTTATATATACCAGTTCCCTCGAGTTTACTACCTTGTGATATGATTTCAGATTTTTTAATATACGAAATCAATTCCAAACGAATGGGGCGTATTTTATTATTATTTTCCTTGATGCCTATACGAAAAACGTTATTAATATCTTGCACTACTAGATTTATTTTTAAATTTTCATTTACTAGTTTCAGGACCGTATTTAGGATATTCTCGTTTTGGGTTTCTTGATAACCATGTATAATAATATTATTTTTCTTCGTCGTTCTCTGTATATTCCTAATTTTTGATTTTAGTTCGCTGTTCTCCTCTTTTAATTTTTCATTTTCAACTTTTAATTCATTCAGTTCGGTGTCCAAATTATTTTTGAGTGACTTTATTTCCTCTTTAATTTCTCTATTTTGATTGGTGAGGTTCATCAAAGCTTGGTAGATCTCTTCATTTGATATATTTCTCTTCTCACCCATACTTGCAAGGAATTTTTATAAGTATATAAGGTTTTACTGGTCTATCCAGCGTTGAAATCGCCGTTAATAAGAGTTCGTGTCCTGACCTACTAAGTTGATTGAATTCCCCCGGATTGAAGTTAGGCTCAAGCTTAAAGCTCAGATTGAAATTAAGCTCAGCTTAAAGCTCAAAAGCTCGGGGTTTCACGAGTCGCTTAAGCTTCTTGAGCTTTAAGCCCTGTCCAGTGCAAGTGTATGGTGAGCTTAGATGTACTTTATTGATGTGTTGTTTCCTTATGTTATGGTTTACATTTATATTATAATATTGTTTCCTCGGTTAGTTACTTATCATGTTTTTGTTACGAAGTTTTTTGTTGTTGTAGTTTTTTGTGGCATATTTTGTTTATTTTGCACACTGTACTACACCAATATGATGATTTAAATGCACGTTTCTTAGTAAGTTCAACGTTTTACACTGCAGTTTTTTTACTAGGTTTGAGTACTGGGTGACCCTCCTTGTTCAGCAAAAATTCAGATTTGTACTAGTCTTTTTTACCAACCAAAAACCACTTTATTTAGGAGCACTATTTAAGAGCACTATTTAGTTGAATGATTGAAACTCAAAAAAATGACATAACATGACATAACAATGACATAACTTTTGTTTTTTTAAATGGATTTTAAATGATTTCATTATTCGATCACAACTTAAATTAGCTATCATATGTCATATTTATCTCTAAAAAAAGTAGTTAATTTTTGAAAAATATAATATATTTGTGAGGAGGCCATGGAAAACTATTAACAACACTTCTTATAATATAAAATAATTTTGTCAAAAATAGGAAAAACTAAACTACAATAAATGTTCGTATTTCTAATATTTAGTCAGAAGGCCATGGTAAAAAAAAGAAAATCGAAATAATCGTAATGTCAAAAACTAATTTTTGAGTTAATTGTGAGTGAGCATTGTTAAAAATGATTCAATTTAGTAATGGTGAAAAATATGATATGATTAAGTGTTTTATAGAATGCGGAGAAGATTCAAATTTAGCATCCGAGCCCAAATCCCATCCAATCTGGTCCACCCTGTAGGTATACTCTATGAAAAATAATAGTCTGTACATTTTTAAAGCATTTACGTAATTCACCAAATCTATTTTTTATTTATTTATTATTCAAAATCTTTTCCATATATGCATATTACTTTTTGTTCTACAAAAATTAAATGTAGTAAACAGCCACCCACGAAAAAAACCTAGTGACGCCTATGCAGCATATTTGTTTAAAAATTAACAGCAGTGATTTTGAAAATTGTGTCAAGAGCATCAATAAGCAATACTGTTTCAGTCACAGTTATGTGATATTTTGTATCATTTTACGCCCGATAGTGTTTTTTGACGAACTTACTAGCCCAGTCATCCCAGATCAATTCAAGGCCTTGGGGCATAATCTGAAAATTTGTACACACGCGTATTTCAGTCTCTTTCAGTTGGTAAAATTAAAAACTTTCAGGCCATTTTGAAAAGTATGCCCCTTTTTGCAGTTTTCGCAAATTTCTCGGAAATTCTTGAAATTATCGAAATGAAACTCATTAGAAAAATGAAAATTTATTAAATTACGACCAAGACAGTTCCTTAAGTTTATAACAAATAAATATCAACTTCAACTTACTTTCTCGCGTGATTTAAAAAATTTCGTTTTATCAGTAAATTACCATTATGTGAATTTTACAGGAAAAACCAATAATGACATATTGTTAAGATCGTAGTGTACTATTAACCTACAAAATTTGAGCAAAATCGTTGAAGACTTCAAGAAAATCGAAATGTTCTATTTTATTTGCATCAGTAAATTAATCTTATGTGATTTTTCTGGGGAAAACTATTAACGGCAAATTATTAATTTTTTTTTTTATTAATTATTTAACGTTGGCCTGTTTCCGTTGCCAAGGCCTATTACTGACACCAGGAGACGAGCCACCCCAAACCTGTAATTTTTGCAGTTCTTTGTGGAAGAATAGGAATCTTTAACTTGCTTAACATTTAATAGACAAGGGAACGATTACTTTACGTCCCCTCCGAATGATGATATATTCACTACGTAATTCTCGTTTCAAATTTCATAGCTTCTTCGTATACATTGATATACAAGCCGCTAGAAGATGGGACGAGATCGCCGTGTTCTCCAGATATACCGTACCACGGCGTCAAAAAATAGAGACTCTCTCGTTGTGTCAGTAATGCTGTTAAAACGTTGCAGGAGATGGGGATGAATATGTATTTAGAATTAAAAAAATATGGATATTATCCAGAATTTTATGCTGAATTCGATTCCAGAGGGCGCCGCGATGTCGGCCAAGATTGCGAAATTGTAAAAAAAGTAATAATTTCGAAAAAAAAAATTGGAACTTAAATGTTGCATTATCTTTCGTTTACATTGCATTTACGAGCTTATTTATAAAGATTTTTTAATAATTCTTATATAAATCGAAAGCTTAATGTTTGTAGTTTCATACAGGTGTAATAGAGAGACATTATTTTCATTATAAACAACGCTATAGATTGTTTAAACAATATGTGCTCGGAAAGTGTAGTGTAATTTTCGGCATCGAGGTACTTTTGTTATTATTGCAGATAGATGTGTAGTTATTTGAGACGAAATACGTAGAATAGACCAATGAACATTTTTTATTAAAACAATTTTTTAATTCGCTGAATAATTTAGGAAATATGATTTTTTAAATGTAGGGCGCACGGCCGTAGTCATAACTTATCATAATAATAAATATAAGCGTGGCCTCGGGTACGCGATTTGCCAGTGTGCATTTGCCGTTCGCATTGTTTATTAGTTCTAGTCTGACAGGCGAAGAATTTGCATGATATCGTTTTGTTTTTAAATAGTAACGATAAATACAAGCTACTCATACAGACATTTTTGTGATGGCACTATACTATGCTGCTGGAATAAACATAAATGAGTTGTGGATACATAGATTCGATGTGTATATACCTATTCACTGCATAATACAAAAACTGTCGACTACGCAGAATATATCAAAAATTTATTTGGGCAATTTTTTTCTATGTACTTACGTCTTAAGTGGTTGCGATACGGTCAGTTTTCCTTTCAGAAAAGGAAAAACTTACGTATTCAAAACATGCCTCAAATATGCCAATGATCCTTAGTTACAGTCAATATTGAATTTCCCACTCGACAATTCACTTGATTCTGCTGAATTTGAAAACTCTGCATGATATTTCTTTAAAGTCTTATATGGTAGACCGCTTTTCATTGGTAATTTGGCCAATTTGCGAGCCCATATATGTCACACTTGTAAATTGGATATTCGAAATTTGCCACCAACTGAAGACTCATTTCACCAGCACATTCTTAGAGTTGCCTACCAAATAATTATTTGGAAGATAGTAAGTTGCGTGAATCCAGTGCTTCCCAACCCTAAAGATTTTGGTTGGGTTTCGAAGGACAATATATTAGTACCAAGACTTATAACAAAAAGTGTCCGTCCAAATGTAACGCCTGGAAACATATTTCGTAAACAATTCCAAAATTGCATTGGAAATTGCAGTTGTGCTAAGGCCGGTTTGGCGTGCATAAATAGGTTGTTTTTGTGAAGGCCGATGTCAAAAGTGTTAGTTTAACCTAAACTTATACTATTAGTCCACTCAAATTAGGAAAAAAGTGGAGAAACATTCTGAACAGCAGTTTCTCTGCATAGGAAGTAAGTATTCAACTTCTAGAACAAGGTTTTGCTTATGCGCAGAAAAAAAAAAGAAATAATTTTTGAGATATATACATATATATATATATATATATATATATATATATATATATATATATATATATATACGCTTTTTCGTGTTTTTTTTTTCATTTAGACGTGTATATCTCGAAAAGTACTTACGCGTTTTTAAGGCTAAACGAAAATAGGTAAACGTGTTCAGAATACGACTTCCTACAAAAAAGGTTCTATACATTTTCCGATTATCCCACTGGCTTTTCCGGAAAAGCGATTTGAAAAATAATTCTGAACAAGTTTATTTATGTTCATTTAGCCCTAAAATCGCTTGCTTTTCGAGATATTTGCATTCAAAATAAAAAAAAACACGAAAAAAACACATAGATATATTTTTTAAGTCGCTTTTCCGGAAAACCCAATGAGATAATCGGGAAAATGTATAGAACTTTTTTTCTAATAAATCGTATTCTGAACACGTTTACCTATGTTCATTTAGTCTTAAAAATGCGTACTTTTCGAGATATGAAAGTCTAAATGAAAAAAACACGAAAAAACGTATATATATGTATATATCTCAAAAATCATGTCTTTTTTTTCTGCGCATAAGCAAAAAATTGTTCTAAAAGTTGAGTACTTTCTATCTATGCAAAGAAACTGCTGTTCAAAATCTTTCTTTAAAACGGCGTTTTTTTCCTAATTTGAGTGGACTATATAGTATTATTACATCAATACACTTAATTGTAGCATTATAACATCAATCATATGTATAACCACATACCTATAACACTCCAATTTTAGTTATATCATATGTATTATGTGCACAGAATTTACAATACATACAACCATTATTTTGTCAAGACAAAAAATATTTTAATTTCATTGTAGTTGTTCTTAAATTAAATACAGATAATTTGTTCTGTTTGTAAGCATTGTAAGCATTATTTATGATCTTTCATATGAAAGACGTTACAAAAATGCTGCTTATACCTTACAAAAAAATTAATAAAATAATGTACAGTGCCGGTCACAATAATCTTGCCAACCTACATTTTTCAAAATTCTCTACATTTCCTCCTGGTGTATATTATTAGATTTTTTTTGTTTATTTTGTTAATTGTCCTTTGCTGTACAAGAATAAAATGTCAATTGTGTTGTGGTAAAGGATGGCGGATTTATATAACTGATAAATCAAATAAAACTTGCCATAGGTGGCAAAATTGAGACAAGACCGCGCGCGCGGTAGACCAAAAAAATGCGCATCATTTTAAAAAAATCGTATCTCCTAAATTATTCAGCGAATTAAAAAATTGTTTTAATAAAAAATGTTCGTTTGTCCGGTTTACTAAACTTCTTATATAATTGCTACACATTCTGTAGGATACTCTTGGCAGTTTTTTATAAATAATGTTAGTTTTAGACATTTTTAATTTTATAGTACGAACTTAGTTGGTGAAAGACTCAGTGTAAAATAAAGTAAAAGTAACAAAAAAAAAACTATACCATACCCCATGTGGGTTTCGAACCTGGGACCCTTGGATTCGGAGTCATAAGCGTAAGAACTACCTAACACGTAAAAAAATTTAAAAAATGTAAATTTTTACCAAAACAAAAATCAAAAAAAAATTCTAATTTAAATCATTAATAACATTTTTATTTACTGATCGATTTTGTTCAAAAACAATAGAGTTTTTCCGCTAGCTAACACTAACTTACTGTCCAAATTTCGGTACAATCGGATGTTTCTTTCTTGAGTTATCGTGTTTACAAAAATGTGACGGACGGACAGACGGACAGACGGACAGACGGACAGACGGACAGACAGACAGACGGACAGACGGACGGACAGACAGACGGACAGGCAGACGGACATTTTGAAAGTTGTTCAGAATTCGTTCACTAACACAATGATATGAAAATTTTTCGTCTCAAATAACCACACATCTGTCTGCAATAATAACAAAAGTACCTCGCTGCCGAAAATTACACTACACTTTCGGAGCACATATTGTTTAAACAATTTATAGTGTTGTTTATAATGAAAATAATGTATCTCTATTACACTTGTATGAAACCACAAACGTTAAGCTTTCGATTGATGTAAGAGTTATTAAAAAATCTTTATAAATAATCTCGTAAATGCAATGTAAATGAAAGACAATGCAATATTTAAGTTCCAATTTTTTTTCGAAATTACTACTTTTTTTGCAATTTCGCAATCTTGGCCGACATCGCGCCCTCTGGAATCGAATTCGGCATAAAATTCTGGATAATATTCACATTTTTTAAATTTTATACCCGCGAGTTCAGGTTTCGGCATTTTAGACGCGTCTTTTTGGATGCTAGATTCCTTACTATTATGCAATAATACGTTCGCCAACCCCATCAAAAATTACGCTTTTCTTTAAAATGGCATATTTTTTAAACCAAATGGTATTTTAAGATTTTTTTTACTCTAAAATTGTTTGGGAGACTCTCAAAATATATGTATGAGAGCTTACTCACATTTTGAACTAGAGAATTACCCCCTTATAAATTTCCCCCTCTACTTTTACCTAAAATTTCAATAAAATTCAGTTGAGATCTCTAGTGGTTCATAACATCAGTTATCAATAATTTAATAATCACCCCCACCTCTTAATAAAGAGGTAAAATGCCTTATATATGCGCTAACTATTATTGCGTATTTGGCGACTAATGTGTATGAGAAACGCAAGTTCAGGTATGCATAGCCGGATCTAAGAGTGCATTGAAAACAATTGAAGTTACCTCACGATCTTCGCTTTAGAAAACTCAAATTATGGATTTGGGTTTTGATGTTTAAGTTAATTTTGAAATTTATTTATATAAATATGGAAATTAAGCAGTCGTAGAAAAAATACTGTATGAAACTCGTGCATAAAGTGTTTTTTTCACATATGGGATTGCCGCCAAACTTCATATTCGTAAAAAAAATTCTAGTTTATTCACTTGTTGCATAGTTTTGCATAGGAAGATTCTACTCTAGAAAGCAATGTCATTTTTTATATTGATTTTAACTTTTATTAAAAGGACCCCGCACACAATACATGGGTTTTGCGGCTCCGATCAAATTTCGTGAAATTTTGGGAAATAGTAGTTCTCAGTGAGTAGACAAAAAGTCTAAATGGGCGCGAAGCTCCAAACCCCATTGGTTCCGAGATAAGACCAGCTGAAGCTCTAGAAACCACCCCTATCAAACCACAAACGGGCTAATCCACCTAACCCTAGGAACAATGAGTTTGGTTTGGAGTCGCTTATTTTTCTTGAAATTATTGAATTCCATACCACAAGCGGCATAACCCACCTAACCACCAACCCCCCAACCCACCTAATCCCTGGAAACTACCCCTTCTAAACCACCTGATCCTGGGAACTGCGAGTTTAATCGCTTATTTCTCTTGAAAGAATTAAATTCCACACCACAAGCGGGCTAAACCACCTAACTACTAACCCTCTAACCCACCTAACCCCTAGAAACCACCCCTACCAAAGTCCCAGTAGGCTAATCCACATGACTCTCGGAATAGTAGTACAAAAGTCTGAATGGGCGCCGATCTCAAAAATATACTGGTTTTGACCTATAGCTGCTTGAACACTGCGACCAGCAAATATTCTGTTCGCTAAAAATCACGAATATTCAAATACTGTTTTCACGGTTCAAAATCCGCCTATACTCGTAACAATTTTCGAGGACACTGATCACGAATAGGGGTCAGATTATCGATATGGTGACCCATAATTGGTCATTTGTTTCCTAAAGGGATTTCCCAAAATGGATCAATTTTCCAATATCTCTAAGAAACAGCCAAAGCTCGTTCGGAGGGTTTTCGAATTATAGTGATCATAAATCTGATCCCAAATCCCACCCTCCGGATACCCTGGCAGTGGGGTAGTTCGATTGCTCTTGTTAGTTACAATCATTTTTTATTTAAAAACCAACCTACCCCCAAGCCTACCACCTATTGTGTCATAATACTTTGGAATATTATAAAAATCTTATACGGACGTTCGGATACTAACAGAAATGTCTACATAACCTACACTTCATGTGTTCAAGTGTCTGCATATGCTACGTTTCATATAATAGTATATTTACGCCCGAGGGCAATAAAGAGAAGACAGTCCATAGCTCGTGTAAAAAACACGAGCTATGGACTGTCTCTCTTTATTCCCGAGGGTTGTATACTATATTTTTTTTCATAGTAGCCTCTAAAATAGCAACTTTCTATACCCGCCCCGGGCATAAAGTTGCTACTTTAAAGGCTTCTGTGTAAGAAATATACATATCGATTGGTCCGAATGCAGTTGGTCTTATCTCGGAACCAATGGGGTTTGGAGCTTGCCGCCCATTTAGACTTTTTTTCTACTCACTGAGAACTACTATTTCCCAGAGTTTCACGAAATTTGACCGGAGCCGCAAAACCCATGTATTGTGTGCGGGGTCCTTTAATACTGCTAATAAAAATTGCCATACTCCGTCAGTAGGTCTAAAGGTACGTACATATAAAAGTGCTGTACAGGTCGCAATCCTTAACAGATTCACTTGACTTTTTTCAATCGCTTTGTTTACCATCAGAATAGAACCCTACTGCATTTCATAATAATACGTCGAGTAGTGTTGCATCATTAGTATAAATAATTATTTAATACGGTCACGGCTTTTCATGGACCAAGTCTCTTGCGTTCGGCGTCTATTGGATAAATAATAATTATTAATTTTTCTTTTAACTCGCTGTAACTAAAAAACAGAACAATGCATTGATTCTAAATTTTTGCTGTTATTTTTGTAGAACCTCGGAGAATCGATCTAAGTCAAAAAATGGCAAACAATCGACCTTCGTCTCAAGATACTTAATATAGCACGCACAACTAAACAAATTTTTGACATCAGCGCCAAAATTTGATATAAAAAGACTTTCAAGTCCCCGCAACGTGTGGCACCAAAAGTGAAAAACTGGAAAGTACGCCGAACTTTGACTGGAATATTTTTACGTCGCCTGGCGGTGTCAATGCCCTAAGCACAAAATTCGGAAGTTCGACGAAATTTTTCAATGTCACACGACTGCGTAGAAACGCCCTAAGCGCAAATTTCGGAAGTACGCCGAAATTGAACATCCATTAATTTTAGCGAAATAGTGAAAATAGTATATTGTGTATCTAGGTGTGAAAGCGATACATTCCCGGACGACGATGCAATTGTTGGCCGAGGCACTAGCCGAGGCCAACAAGCATCGAAGTCTGGGAATGTGCTTTCACACCGAAGTACACATACTATTTTTTCTGAAATCACAATAAATACTATTTTAAACGTATAAAAATCAAAAATAGAGAGAGAGAGAGAGATATATATATATATATATATATATATATATATATATATATATATACTTTATTGTCCAAAGAAATAATTCTCATTGACAAAGTTTAAGTATAACACAAACAATATTTGTTTAGTCGGTTTACAAACAATATAACAAAAACAGAAAAAATACAAAGATACAAAAATCACGAACATACAAGTTGTATATTTTATAAACTAGTGAACTAAACACATTAAAATGTATCGTCATAGTACTCCTGTAAGTTATAATAGGGTTTATCAATTAAGAATTTTTTACAGCCTTCCTAAATAGTTTGTCAGAGGAGATATTTTTCAATGCTACTGGGATACGATTGTAAATTTTCTTACTATTGTAAATTAGAGAATTTTTTGTGAAGTTGGTAGATGGTATGGGTAGAGTAATGTCATTTGCTTGGCGAGTAATGCGGCGATTTTCTGTACGTTCAAAAGTATTTCGTTTTTTATGAAATAAGCACACCGTTTCGTGGATAAAAATAGATACTACAGTTAATATCTGGTGAGCAATAAATAGAGGTTTGCAAGAGTCTCTAAAACGCGCTTTGCACATATATCTTACTGCTCGTTTTTGCAAAATGAGCACCCCATTTAATAGTTGTTGGCTGCACAATCCCCAAAATGGGATACCATATCTTAGGTGTGACTCTATTAAGGAAAAGTATGCTGTTTTTGCAGTAGAATATCCCAATTCGATAGAAATTGTGCGAATAGCATAACATCCAGAGGCTAATTTATTATTTAGATTCCTTATATGTTCTTGAAAATTTAATTTATTGTCGATATACAGTCCAAGAAACTTTGTATGAGTTTTATTTTCTAGAATGTGACTTCCCAGGTAAAGCTCTTCTAAGTTGCAACCGAACGCTATTACATTAGTTTTAGCAATATTAAATGTGAGAAGATTTGAATCGCACCATTCCTTTACTACAGATATATCGGAGGAGATATTCTCATGCAACATTCTCAAGTTTTTATTATGCCACAGAATGGTGGTGTCATCGGCAAAAAGCGTAAAACTTCCCGATATATTGATAGTTGCCAAGTCATTTATATATAACAAAAAGAGAACTGGGCCGAGAACAGACCCTTGTGGAACTCCGCAGCTTATCCTGACTTTATTAGAATATTTTCCTGATGATTTTGTCATTTGGAAGCGATCCTTAAGGTAGGACTGAATCCAGGTAAATGAGGTACCTCTGAATCCGTAACACTGAAGCTTCCGCAGCAATAATGCATGATTCACACAATCGAATGCTTTCGATAAATCACAAAATACAGCCGCGGCAACTTCAGCCTCATTTCTTTTATGGTAAACCTCTTCCAAAAAAGCAAAATATAAACATTTAAAAAATTTTTCTGAAATTACAGTCAATACTATTTTAAACGTATAAAAATCAAAAATATTAACATATTAAAATATATATAAAAAACCGCACGGGAATGTTACTTCCCGGCCTAGGCCGGGAAGTAACATTCCCGTACGGCTTTGTTGATCGTTGCTTGGCAACGGATCTTTTCCGGTCTGTTTTCTGATAGTTTCCTAGCAACGGACTAAAATATTGGAATTGTGCATTTTTCGCTCTAAAATCGCGCCGAAAATGTAGACATTCCCGATCGATTTCAGAAAAAAGACGATTATCCCATAAATATCCTATATTCATCCGAATAACTCCATGTCTTAAAAGACGTGAAAAAAGTGTGGTTTATATTTATCCAAAAATTTTGAAACTTTTACATCTAATTAATAATCAACACTGAAATCTGGTCCGTAAATAAGTACAATAAAAATAAACAATTAATCAAGATATTAATGATATTGTGATAAATAAATCTACTAATAAGAGTCCACAAAAAAGCTATTCAAACAAAAACCGTATCTAAACAAATAAGTAGGCTAGGTGTTAGTACGGGTGTGCTTGCAAAAATAATGAGTGAAGTTAAAATATTCCAAAAGTTCCTAAATTTTTTCAACGAGGCAAATGGCAAACAGACAGATATTTTAAAAACCCATATAAATAAAGAAGTTGGTGAGTTAAAGGAATTAATTAACAAGCAAAGAGAGAAGATAAACGATCTAGAACAAAAATATGAGGTTTTAGAAAATAAATACAAAAGTTTGGAGAATTCAGCAAGAAAAAACAATATTATAATTTTTGACCTTGAGTTTACACAAGGAAAGGACCCCGGAACAAAACCCATGAAAATGTTCATTCGGTGGAATCGGCTGAAATTTTGGTATTTTGTAGTTCAAGCCATGCTGATGAAAAGTTCTTATCACATCGAGCCAATCCTATGGACAGTTTTTGAGATACAACTTGTCAAAGTTAGGTAATTTGCGTCATTTTAGACATTCAAGAACTTTTTACTCTTAAACGATTAACTTTAGTAAAAAAAGGTCGAAATATTTTTGTTATAGTCCAATAAAGCTCAAGACTTTTTTTCAGAATTTTTTATCAATTTTTAGGTTAGGTAAAATATATATATGTCATATTTCGGCATGCTTCGGTGGGATTGGCTGAAATTTTGCTATTTTGTAGTTAAAGTCATGCTGATCTAAAAGTCCTATTGCACCGAGTCTATCCTATGAGTGGTTTTCGCTCCAGGAGTGCTTCAAGGTCCTAACAACGAGGTATTGGGTAATCTATGTACGTGTTTATGAATGGCTTCCAGCGAGTTTGTGTACGTGCACAAAAAACGTAATGTAATGTAATGTAAAAATAAGCTTATATTATTGTTAATATGTGTGTAAAGTCGCGTCCCTGTAAATCAAAAGGTTTCTGAAATATAAAATAATTATCGGTTTATGGGTGCTATTTTCAAAGGGCCGTAGCTCAAGGTATTTGCGGACATATTTTTGCATGTAGAATCTACACCAGAAGTTTGTCATCGATATTTCCGGACAACCCTGTATACACTGGCACATATATACACACAAACGCATGCACGCAGTACACAAACGCGCTGGAAGCCATTCATAAACACATACATATAGATTACCCGTTACCTCGTTGTTAAGACCTTCAAGCACTCCTGGAGCGTAAACCACTCATAGGATCGACTCAGTGCAATAGGAATTTTTGATCAGCATGACTTAAACTACAAAATAGCAAAGTTTCAGCCAATCCCACCGAAGCATGCCAAAATATGACATATATATATATTTTACCTAACCTAAAAATTGATAAAAAAATTCTGAAAAAAATTCATGAGCTTTATTGGACTTGAACAAAAATATTTTGACCCTTGCAATTTTTTGCAAAAGTTAATAGTTTAAGAGTAAAAAGTTCTTGAATGTCTAAAATGACGCAAATTACCTAAGTTTGACAAGCTGTATCTCAAAAACTGTCCAAAGGATTGGCTTGATGTGATAAGAACTTTTGATCAGCATGACTTGAACTACAAAATACCAAAATTTTAGCCGATTCCACCGAATCAACATTTTCATGGGTTTTGTTCCGGGGTCCTTTACTAGAATTTACCATAAATAAGTTGAATAGATTTTTAAAATTAAATCTGGTCGAAAATGACATAAACGAGATATTTACCATCGGAAGGAAAAATGAAAATAAACCAATTATTGTCAAATTCAGTAGGTACTTAAAAATTGCTTCAATTTAAAAAACACGAACGTAAAAATATCAGACGACTTATCGCCTGAAGAAAGAAAGGAACACAGAATATTAGTGCAACATCTCACAGAAGCAAAAGCCAAAAATCTAAAGGCACACATTAAAGGAAATAAATTATATGTAGATAGTGAAGAATATACTACAAAAGATCTGATAGGCGTAAAGAACCAAACCGAAGAAAAATATATAACTGCTGTTAGTGCTACTAGCAACAACGGAACAAAGAAATATACTAAAGATATAACAACAAGTATACAACTGGGTGAAAATTCTATTTTACATAACAAGAAAATTGCAGAATCAGTAGGCAACCAGCTCACGAAGAAGGAAAAAGAGATATCCAGGACATCCCCCAAAATTGGACACAAAACAAAGAGAAGTAATAAAAAGAAGAAAAAAAACACTAACAAGTAGGCCAAAAATATAAATTAAATAGATAACTATATTAACTCACTGTACACTTTTTAGCATAGAAATTATTTTGTTGTAGTACTTTATGTGTCTATTATATGTAAGTGTGTATATGTTTGTATAAGTATAGATAAAATATGGATCCATATATAAGAGAATATGAAAACAAATCAATTGAAACACTTATAGTTGATAACATGCAGGAATATAATAAGGTACATTCTAGGATACAGAGTAATAATTTCAAAGTATTTCACATTAATATTCGTAGCATCCATAAAAATATGGACGAATTATCCGTATTTTTAAATAATTTCTCTGAAAACTTTGATGTCATAGTTTTAACAGAAACTTTTCAGGTCCTTGAACCAAATATTTTTAATATTGAAGCATACAATATGGTGTATAATGAAGGAAAACTAAACAAAAATGATGGTGTGATAGTGCATTTAAAATCAAATCTGGAATATAGTCACGAAAGTATACAAATAGGAGAAATAAATGCTCTAAAACTAAGTCTTATAAAACAAGATAAACAAATTATAATCACTGCTGTATATAGATCACCCAGCACATGCCCATACGCTTTTAATATGGGGTTATTACAATATTTAGATGCTATTGAGGAAACCGATATGCATATTTTTGTGGGGGATATAAATATAAATATATTATCAAACACCGATTATTCAGAAGAATATCAAAATATTTTAAACGCTCAAGGGTTTGTTTCATACATAAATAAACATACTAGAATACAAAATAATATAAAAACATGCTTAGATCATTATTTCATTAAAAGTGATTTACACGTAAGAGAAGACGAAATTACACCTATTATTTATTTACAGACATAGTATAACAGACCACTTTCCCATAATAATTTTATTTCCAGTAGAAACCAAGGTAATAGAAAACAAAGTAGGACAAGAAAACGAATACTGCAAAAAATTTATAAACTATAAGAATCTAAAAAACAGCTTAAAACAAGAGAAGTGGTTGGAAATTTATGCGGATAATAATGTAGATTTAATTACAAATATCTTCATACAAAAACTAATAGAACTTATTGATAATAATACTAAAACTATAAAAATTAAGAACAAACAAGAAGAGAAAGGCATGGATAACAACAGGTATAGTAAAATCAGTGAACACTAAAAATAAAATGTACCAAGATCTGCTAAGAGATCCTAATAAGAAAAATCTAGAACTACAATACAAAATATTTAAGAACAAACTGGCTCAACTAATTAAAATTACAAAAACAAATTACTATAAACTGCAAATTAAAAATAACCAAAATTCATAAAAAAAATTTGGGAATCTGTAAATAGTATTTGTAATAAAAATAAACCTAAAACAACTATAAACAAAATAAAATTAGATAACGGCAGCATAATAACAAATAAAACTGACATTGCAAATAATTTTAATAAGCATTATAGTGGCTTAGGAGAAACATATGCTAATAAAATTTAAAAACCAAATGAATTCATCGAGGAATTAGATATTTTGGAAAACACAATGTATTTGTATCCTACCGAAGAACTCGAGGTTAAGAATGCTATTAAACAGTTAAAGCCAAAAAAAGCACCCGGCACGATAAAATACGCAGTGAAACACTAAAATATATATCGGAGGAAATAGCCACACCTCTAATATACACCTCTATAATCAATACTTGTTTCAATACCATTTAATACCATACCTTTGTTTTCCAAAGTGTCTAAAAATCGGTATTATTAAACCTCTATATAAGGGTGGAAAAAATGATCAAATGATCAACTACAGGCCAATTTCGCTTATATCAAATATAGGAAAAATAATTGAACGAATCTTAAAGCATAGAATCACAAAATTTTTAAATAAATATAACATCATTCAGACCATCAATATGGCTTTAGGGAGGGAAAATCTACAGAAGATGCAATATGTCATTTAACATCACATGTTTATAATGCATTAGATAAAAGCAAACCATGTATCTGCATATTTATAGACCTCGCAAAAGCATTCGATACTATATGCCATAAAACGCTACTAAATAAACTGACAACTTATGGGCTTAGAGGTAAAATACTTGCTCTTTTAAAGAATTACTTAGAAGAAAGGACACAATATGTAGAAATTGATGGCAGTACTAGTGATTCAAGACTTGTAAACTATGGATTCCCCCAGGGGACGGTATTGGGTCCTTTGCTTTTTACCTTATACATAAACAGTTTACTAACTTCAAACATCTCAGGTACCATAATTAGTTTTGCAGATGATACTGCAATTATATTCGAAGCAGATACCTGGATCCACTTAAAAGATACAATAGAAAGAGAATTCAAATTAATAAAAATGTGGTTTCAGTATAATAGCCTGACACTAAATTGTGAAAAAACGAAATTTTTAACGTTTACATCATATTCAAGTAATTTACCTAACTTCGATCAATTAAACATCGACGAAGAAACCACTATTCCAGAAGCCGAGTCAATAAAATACCTAGGCATAGTAATCGACCGACATTTGAGGTGGGACCTGCAAACAAAAAATATTGCCAATAAAATAAGAGGTTTGCTTTATAGATTTAAGTACCTAAAAAAATCATGAACGTCGAACATTTCAAAACAATATACTATGCACTGATATAGTCACAATTAACTTACGGTATTCTGGGATGGGGAGGTGTTAGCCATTATTACCTGAAAAAGTTGACAATTCTACAAAAATGGATTTTGAAAATAATTTACGGTAAAAACATGTTCTACTCTAGCAGCGATTTGTTTAAACAAAGTAGAATATTGGACATACGACAACTGTTTTGCTTGAACATGCTAACAAGCATTTTAAAAATAAAATAAAGACCGATCCTGTAACACATGTCCATCAAACCCGACAAAGACAAAATAAAATCCAATTGCCACGTTGCCAAAAAACAGTAGGTCAAAGAAACTGTTATTATCTAGCTCCTAGAATTTACAATATGCTTCCAGACACAATTAAAAACATAGACAAATATAACACTTTCAAAAATCAAATTAAGCAATGGCTTTTAAGTACACCAATACATTTACTCCACAATTTAATGAATCAAAAATAGTTTTTTTTTCAAATTAGACAATTATACAAATAAGGTAAAAATATAAAGCAATTTAAAAGTATGTATGCACGTGTATGTATAGTTGTATGTGTATATATGTATGTTTATATGTATGGCAGAAATAGAACTGAACTTACCTGCCTTGTAATTTTAAAGCTATTAAAATTCAACACCAATGCTTATATGTATCTATATAATATAGGACCTAATATAAAAAAGAATATTTAATCTTAACATATATCATGTATTATTTAATTTAATTTGATATTTATTTTAATTCAATGTATTTTCAATCACGCACTAGTATTTATTTATAAATACTTCCGTGATTTCTCCTGTTTATTTGCAAACAATACCTCTACATTTGTGTCATAAATATACTATTTAACTGTATTTGTAAACTTTGGTATTTTAGTATTGTTGTTTATTATTACCTGTATTGTTATTTATTTTTGTACTGTATTGTTCCTTATATTGTAAATAAACATTATTATTATAATAGGGGATCTTCGGAATCGAAGCCGGAGTACTCTATCCTTATTAGTTTATACGCCGTTAGTACGTTTTCCTGAGAGAGTAGGAAAGCATCATATAACGTATATATAGCCATAAAACGCGTTTCAATTGACGAGTTCTTATGAATTATATAATCACTATTGGAACTATAAAGCTGTCATGAGCGAACCAATATTTTCAGTAGGAATGTTTTACCGTCAGTCCAAGTCAAATTGCTCTCGTACTCTTCTTGTGAATATTTTTATGCCAAGTCGATTGAAACTACATACCCTCCATTGTAGGGTGGTTGAGATACACGTCCTCTAAAGGAGGCGTTCGCCCTTACCATGCTTGGTAGACTGATTACATATTAGATAAGTTCTTGCACATATCTACTATACACTTGAACTACCTCAATAAGTGGTATTAGTTGAATTCTTGCATTTTCTTAATTGAATGATTAACTTTAAGTTCAATCTCTCGGGAGCTTTTGTGTATTAGGGAAGAACTATAAAGAAGTAGATATTAAGAAATGGTAGATCAATAAGCAGTGTTTAGAGATAAGATCAGTGCATCGTAAGAAGGCTGAGCTTTGGAGGGAGCAGTTAGTAATCCACGTTAAGTACGTACTTACACCTTTCCGTCTAGTACAGGACCCCGGTCCTAGGTCGTTCTTATAACTTTACGGACTACCCACTGAGAGTATAAGTTAGCCACCTTGCAAACTAGTGAGTGCGACTGGTGCCCTTAATAAATAATAGTGCCACGTGCCTTTCAAATGAATGGTGGTGAGTCTTTATACATTGTCACTTTAATGAGTGTAGAAAATTTAATTTTTTTCTAAGGCTATGTCCATAAAATGTGTGAATTTGAAGGGGTAAATGGAGCAAGCGGGAAACATTTTACTTTTCGAAATAGATATCAAGTATATTGCGAAGAAGTAAAGACAAAGAATTGAAGATGTGTCACTCCTTCACTGTTGTTAAACTATTTCCAACAAAAAAAATTATCACAAATTTAAAAAACAATAATAATTTGACCAGTGAACTGATGTTATAGGCATAGCACTTATTAGATAAAACAACTTGTAAGGTGTGGACTTTTGCAAGTGGATCCGTTAAGGATTGTAATCTGTGGAGTGTTTCCGTGCGTATGTATTCATTTCAAACAATAATTTTGCACCCTTTTAAAACTTGAATCAAGTAAGTTCCCTTTATTTAAATTTACCTGTTTGTATGTTAGTTAGTTAGTTAGTATGTTTAGGTCAAATCTTGCAAGTCACTTTTGAACCACTTAACGACGTTCAATTAAGCTAAAATTTTACAGACACGTGTAGTTCCGGTGATAATACAATAATATGGTACTAAAAAGTGTGTTTTTAAACTATAATTTGATCGGATAATATTCACTCAGACGTGGCATTCTAAGAAATGGTGGAGGATCCGGTACTTTTAAGTAAGGACGACAAGCTTTTATTACACAGCCACACAAAAAAAAAGTTCTGTGCAGCGGGCCAAATTATATGGATGTGGTGTATTTTTCGATGCTGAATCCGAATCCGTAATCCATGTCAGTTTTATTTTTTAGTCAAAAACATCCCTTAAAATGGTGTAAAATTACAGAAATAATGTAATAACTCTTAATGAAGTGTGAAAAACAGTAGATGTTTTGTAGTCGAGAGTAGAAAATATAAATTCCAGCCAAAGTAAGCTATTTCTATAAATTAAATCGAAATCCGCCCTTATGGGGGGTGAAAACTACGGCTAAAACTCAAAAGACGCAGGTGAGTGTGAATAACATGTACAAAAGCCAAATTTTTTTTATCTCTTAGCGCAAAATATTTGACTCTGGTGGGACAACCAGCCATTACTCACAAAGGGTAGAGACTCAACCTTATGGAGGGTTAAAACTACCTCCACCCCTCATAGGTTTCAAAACGAAAAAAAAATGAGGCTCTTGTAGTTTTAGGCAGGGGGAACAAATATGGAGTGAATTCGTTCCAACCACCGACACATGACTAGACTAGATTTGGTAAGAGCTGCCCCCATGCTCAAATGATGCATATAGGTGCTTTGAAATTCGTGAAGGGTCAAATACTTGTAGCTCATCGTGCCAAATATATAAATCTGGTACGACAACCACTCAATTTTAATAAGGTTGAAAATTACCCCCCACAGCACAGATTTCATTACTTCTAATATCCTGGAACAAAAATTCAGACATTTGTAGTTTTACGCAGGGTAGATAAATATGGAGTAAATTCATACATTAAGCATTAACCAGTTGTGTTTTATTTATTATACCATACCTGTTTATTCATTTATCAACTTATCTATCATTTAATTTGTGTAAAGCTATTCTTTTTCCTATTTATATCATACTTTCGATCATCAATCCAAATATTTCTTTTTCTTATGATTTTTTTCTCTTATCTTCAAAATACTTTTCCTGGTTTTCTTTCCTTTTTTTTAGTCATAGATATAGGATATACCTCTTCAGTGACCATTTTTATCTATCTATGTAAGCTATACCTAAATTAACTAAATTTTCGTCTGTCTATTTCCGTCCGTATGTGGGGGTAGTCCCCTCCCAATAGCGGTGATTTTCAAACTTATTAAAAAGATTGGGAGGTTGTCGTATCAGATTTATAAATTTGGGAAAATGAGCTACAAGTATTTAGCCTTTTCCGAATGTTAATGGCACCCATATGTAACATTTGAGCAAGGGTAGTCTCTAGTCATTTATTGGTGGTTGGAACGAATTTACTCCATATTTGTTCACCTTGCCTAAAACTAGAAAAGTCTGATTTTTTTTTTCCGTTTTGAAGCCTATGAGGGGTGGGGGTAGTTATAACCCTCCACAGGGTTGAGTCTCTACCCTTTGAGAGTAGGTGGTTGTCGCACCAGAGTAAAATATTTTGCACTAAGAGATACAAAAATTTGGCCTTTGTACATGTCATTTACACCCATCTGCGTCTTTTAAGTTTTAGCAGTAGTTTTCACCACCCATAAGGGCGGATTTCGGTTTAATTTATAGAAATAGCTTACTGTGGCTCGAATTTATATTCCCTACTCTCGACTACAAAAGTCTACCATTTTCACACTTCATTAAGAGTTATTACATTATTTCTATAATTTTACATCATTTTAAGGGATGTTCTTGACCAAATACATATAATTTGATCCGCTGCATAGAAGTTTTTTTTGTGTGGCTGTGTTATTATTTAGGTGTAGGTACTAAAACGAAAAAAATTGAATTAATTGTCTTAAAAGCTTGTCGCGCGAATAGAAAAAATACTTAGTACGTACTTAACAATCTTTATCAAACAAAATTAATGCCTATACGCAACAAGCTTTTAAGACCATTAATTTTATTTTTTATTTTTTTCGTTTTAGTATACCTAAATAATAAAAGCTTATTTTTAAAAAGTTCTTTTGCATATAATTTTTTGATGTGCACACTTGGGCTTCTGAATAAGCCTTACTTGAAAGCAGTGTGAGCTGTTCCTCCTTCCATTAACGTGGCGCCAAGTACCTATTATTTCAATTCCACTCTCTTATTATAATGTCAATTTTTTTAACAAAATGTTTTAACATTTAATTAGTGGATGTTTGAATTTCCTGAACAATAAGTTACTAATGATGTTGAATATTTATTAATATATTGGCAATAATATTTAAAAATTAATGATAAATGATATTTAAAACACTGTTTTTATAATGTGTACTTTCATTGCATATTTCGAAATGCAAATTACCTATTAGGTACCTTTTTTTATAAGTAAGAGAACATAAGCTCATAATGAATAAAAAGTGTTAATAACAAAATCCTCTACATTTCAAATTAATGGTGCAGTGGTATGGTGCCGACCGCGATCATTGTTTTGGTTAATGGTTTACTCTGATCTTATCAGAGTGCCTAACCAAAATGTGCCTTAACATGTTATTGGCCCTCTAGTCGGTCGAGTAAGCAAAAAACTACACTTTTTGCGGAGAATATCAAACTTGATATGCGTCATATGCAGATCCATTGTGAACCTCTAAGAAGGGGAGTCACCTGAAACCAACCTCCCTAACAAAATGGCGGTCATGTATTCCAAAATGGTCCCCATAAAATTAAGATTTTTCAATTATTTTAATATAATAAATTTAGGTATCTAATCATACGTTTTTAGGGATGCTGAATTCAAAGAAAGGCTCTAAAACGTTATCAGAAGTTCATATGACGAAATATCCAACAAGGCAACCAAAATGGCCACAGTGTAATAATACAATTATTACACATGTGATGGTGTTTCCTATAATCAATTTTCCTCCTAATGAGAGAATGTAATAAATGAAAGACAAATATTTTTAAAGAAACGCCACAAAAATTGAAAATGCAGTTTTAAATGGAATAGCAAAGAGAATTGTAAAACATTTGTTGATATTCAAGTCAATCATCTATGATCATATCATGCGGAGTATCTTCTTCCGTGTGTTCTTGGCTGAAAACAAGGAGGCAACCCAGCACATATTGCATCATTATATATATTCTAAAAATATTTAACTTGTACCGCTATCATTTGTGAAATCGATGACATTGGTTTGTTTCAGACTGAAAACAAAGAACCTACCTAATCATGTTCGTGCAATGTTTGCAATTGACACACAGGAGAAGTACACATTTTACTAGGGGGCGTCTATAGCTGCAATTTGAACTTGAAGAGCACCCTGTTTTGCATCTGCGCCTTACAAAATCACGACGGACGCGGCCCTGCCATATCGTAGGAAGGGATGTCCAGTAGCCTGTTTAAATCACCTTTCGTCCATCCCCAATTATCTGGACTAGAAATCTTCGCATGTGGGTTCATGCACTGACTCCAAATATGGTCGCCCTGATAGCTCTCGGAGCATGTTGTCGGAGTGCTTCTGATGTAAAAGAGAGTCTGCCAAACAGTTTATCTTCAGAACTAGAAAAAATATGTCTTTCCTTATCCAGAGTCATGCCCAAAAATTGTTTGTGGTACATGCAAACTGGAAATTGTTCTAGCTCGGGGAGCAGGTCTTTTTGCAGTTCTAGACGTGGACTTGAAATTGCAGTGAAAGCAGAAGTAGCTTTATCGTAGCACGCCCATGTATTCCAGGCACTGAGTTTTCTATAGTATGCAAATGCTGAAACAGTGTCACATCCTGTGAACGCGTGAAAGCCCCTAAGTGCGACTAATTTCTCTGAACCAAGCACAAGCGCAATGGTGTGAGCAAGAATATATCTCTATTTCTGACTAAAGTTCAATAAAATTTATAGTTCTTTAAAGCCCAAAGTTCTCAATAAAAAGAGGAATGATATGGCAAGAACCAGAACATCAGTATCCACGGTTCTTATGACAACGATTTTAGCTCCGTGGATGACTGCATCTCTTGAGTGCACTATAATGTTGAAAAGGAGTACAAGTGAGTCCAACAAAAGATGTTGCCAGTTGTAATAAAATATGCTATAGAAAGTTCCTTAATAAATAATGATTATTTAGTTTCCTTAGCAACGCCAAACAACGCTTGTACTGTGACAATTTTTCGAATTTTTATTCAGAATATTTTTAAAATGATTTTCCAGAAGAATAAATATCACTCTACAAAATGAAGTGCTTGAAGTTTCTAAAAAAGTTGCCTTGTTTTTTGTTTTCAAAGAGGTATAACGAAAAATATCGTTCATTACACGTCCATAAATGCTTTTTCCGTGCTTGCATGACTTGTCACGTACGGGAAAAGCCTATCTTCTGGACGCCCAATGAAATCTTCTATTACCTGACGTACGCCAGGAGAATACTAGCATCCATTGGCAATTGTTATTGGTTAGTTTTAGGAGGAGGTAGGAATAACAGTAGGCAGCGGCCTAGTTGAGCATTATTAAGAGCCATTTTTCGAAATTTTATTTGTCAACGAAGATTAGTAGTATTCTAGGATTTAAAAAAATATGAAACTTGAATTTTGTGGCGGCCATTTTAGTCGCCATGTTGGAATTGACACTTAAGTTGATTTTAGCAAAAGCTGGCTTGCGTTTATTCAGTGTAAAACTGCTGTCATTGGTGAAATTTAAAAATTCACAAAATGTCATTGGTCTATAATTTATGGGGAAAACAATATAAAATTAAATAATATAATTTATATAAAATCTGACAGTTTACATGTTTCTAATGATCACCCTGTATGACGGATTTGGTCCAATATCCATAGGGAGTACTGTACCACATAATTTTACATATGTTCGAAATTTGAAATAATGATTTGATATCTGACACAAGTTAACGTGTTTGCAAGATGCAGTCTACATACGCACGCTGCAAGTGCACACACACACACACACACACACACACACACACACACACACACACACACACACACACACACACACACACATTCATACATATTTTATTCCAAATTTGAGTGTGTTATGAAATGAATTTCTGTAAAAAAAAAAAGGTTATAAGGTTATATCATTGAAATAAAAAACAGCGTAACACTTTTATTTTGTAAAAATTGTATAAATCACTGAAAGTTGTAAAAATATTTTCACAAAATTAAAAGATGTTGTCAGATAAGCAAAATGTGGATGAAAAACAATATATTAATTTTTCAGTTTTTTTCAGATATCTGGAAACCAAATCAAAGCAGTCTTATTGATGATGGTATCATAACAAGGAAAAAAAAATATGCACCCTTTCTCAAACCTAACCAATGTTGTAGCCAGCAAGATAAGTGAGAGCCTTAATATTGGGTAAGTTAAAGCCCAACACATTCTATAAATTATCTTTTACCCTTTGAAGATTGGTAATTTTATAAAACTAAAATCTTTTTGGAACAAAAATGATTAGAAAAACCGCTACCCAAGGAATCATTACTTCCACATCCAGATTTTCTATCCAAGTCTCTCACAACAAAAACATTTTGTATGTGGAAATAATTGTTTATGGAACTTTAATAATATAATATTTGAAATCGTCTACCCCAAGTAAGACGATATCCCACATCGGTAGTGGGGTGGTGGTGGATGAAGTAAAAAAATATTTTGAGGTTTTTGGTTCTTGTACACACACTAAAACAATTTTTCTCATCCCCTTTAATAATGGGGTGAGAGTGGAAATGGGGGTGGCTAATGCCTAAAAATTTTTTTAGGCCTGAGTTTCTCTTGTATATACTAAATACCAATCTTATGGACTCTTACCTGCTTGATTTACCTATTTACCCCCATTTACCCCAGTTTACCCCCCAACCCTTCGATGGAATAAGAAAATATAATCTAGTTCCAGATCCCGTTAAAGTAGATACGTGTACCAAATTTCAGGTCAACATCTTAAATGGTTCCAGAGTAATCATGCGCACAAAAAAAATTATAGACACACCGACAAACAGAAAATTTTTTTTTGCTCAAACTTAAAATCTCGACGTGTCATAACATTCTAAGCCTATTTGAACAATACAAATTTTCAAAAATTTTTTTTTGTCGTTACCATACTTCCACTGAATGTGGAAGTAATATTGTGGTTCATTGAAAAATGAAACAAAAATCGATGCTTAAAAAATGAAAAGAAACCTACGTCTTATATTTTATTATTCTTCGAAGTGTGAATGCAAAATGTGTAGAAAAGTTCAAACAAAAAAATAATAAATAGAATATAGAAAAGATAAAAAACAATTCATAACATTATGCGTAGAATTCTTAATTCCATATTTGTATAGCCTAAACTATTAAATTTAACTACATGCCATAAAATTTAATTAAATCAATTGCCAGTTTTTACCTCAATATGTCTTAGCTCTTAACTATAAGTATGTCTTAATTATTGTGGATAATCAATATAAGTAATTTGGTTTAATAATTTTTGTTTTAAAAAGAATGTAATTTTTATATTTTTACTCAAATAAATTACACCACGTTAGTCAAGCTACCGAGATAAAAGTTCGAAATAACTAACTGCGACGGGGTTATTTCATAATTTGTATTTACATTAAACTGGCATTCCAGGACTAGTAATAATTAAGTATATGTAACAGAACATTTTTTTATGGACGTTAAATAACTTTAAATTCAATTTAAAATTCGAAAATGGTAGTTCCACTAAAAGCCGTGACGTGACGTCAATGGTTACAATGGTTACGCATGCGCGGTATAGTTCAGGCAATAAATTTGTATGAAGCCATGAGATACAAACTTCAACATTATATTGACATGTGTGACTGACATTTTTTTTTGCCGTTTTCGCTAAATATTAAAAAATGCCACTTTTGATTCGTTCGTGTCGAGCAGGATTTTCGATTTGCCCTGTGCAATTTACGATGCGGATCAACTAGAACCCTTCTTCTTTGCGACGCGACATCGTACGGCCCTCCCGCAGGTGTTTTTCGAAAAATATGAACGTTTTAAGATTGCATGTTTTTGAGCTATTTTCGGCTCCTAAATGCATGCTTTTTTAATTATTTATAAAAATACTGTAAAACGAATTCGTGTCATTACGAATCATTTGGTTCCATCAGTATACAGTACTCCTTTATGGGAAAGTTATGCAGCAATTTTATTAGTAGCGTGACTTATTACTTTTGGGACACCCTGTATAAGTTCATAGAAATTAATGATATCGATTAAATTAATTTGTTGCAACACTATGCGACTTTATCTCGTTAAGTAGGTTAATTAAAGATGATATTTTGAAGCAAATTAGGTACAGGAAAAATATCACTATGTGCATTTAAACGTAATTAATGATAAGTTTAAGTACCACTCCTAGATGGTCTGTTTTAAGAAATTTACGTTATTGCTAAATGGATTTTATTAAATAATAAGTAGGTTGGCGTTTCTATTGTTGTCAACAGATATATTATTTTTTATTAAAAAAAATGTCTGTCAAAATTGCTTACTATTAAAAATTTCCTAATTTTCTATGACACCTGAGCTAATTTTGATTTTATTTTATTATAATTTTGTTTTCTCTTATTATTTAATTACCTTACCAAACAGGATCTGAATTTATAATTAAAATAAAATTTTAAGTACTTATTATAATAAAAATATAAATCTTATAAAGCATTTACCAAGAACATAAATATTAATGGTTAGGTATATAACATTAATTTATATTACTATACTGTATATTTTTACATTGTTGGATTCCGGAAATGATTTTAAGTACAATTCCACACTTTTAAGAAAAATTTTGAGACTACTTGATTTTTAGAGCCATTTTCATTTTTGGATCTAGAGTGCAAATCATCTAATGGACCAAAACGATAAGAGAAAAATGTAAACGTGACATTTATTTGAATTGGTTTAGTACCTACGATCAACCGCAATTTCCGAAATCACTAATTTGTAATTATGTCAACTTTTTCAAATGGCAACATCTCTTACACACCCAGTAGTTGTGTATTAACTTTCACAACAAATCCATTGATAACTTCAAGCCGAAACCAGTTTTTTATTAACCGAAATACACAATTTCTTTGGTGAATAATAATAATTAAAAAATTGAGAAATTACCTTTATCGAGTATGCTGTGGAAATTGAATTAAACTAGATTCTTTTGTTGCAAATAAAAAATGTGCAGTACTTATTAAGTTAACAAGTCTTATTATTTGTCAAATTTCTTTTTGTTTCCACAGCGCACTGCTGCTGTGAATTGCTTGTGTCTAAATATTTCATTCAATATTTGTCAAATTTCACAGTCAGCAACAATATTTCGACTATCTAGTGATAAATTCTTTCATTAGTATTTTTTAATTTTTTCGACAAATAGAAAGCAAAAAAGTTAATTATTCTTTTTCGCATCGTGTCTTCTAATAATAATATAATATTAAAATATATAAATATCAATATTAAAAAGGAAACAAAAACGGTATAAAGCTGATATTTGGTATAGATGTTCCTAATGAGCCCAGAAATGATAATCCATCTAGTCCCCATTAATTCGCTGTGAGCTTTCTTCGCCATCTTGATAAATTGGCCAAAAATCCAGGATTTTTGCTACTTAACGAAAAATATCTAACTGCCGGTTTTTCAGTGTCGGGTTAAAATTTGGGTTAACTAAACGTTTAAATATTAACCAATATTTTAAACTAAGTTAACGCCACGCATGTTTTTCAGAATATTAAATCTCCATAATAAAAAGTTGGGTTAACTAACTCTAGAATTTGTGTAGTTCGCAACGCTTTCAAACTAATTTTCGTTAATTTGAGCCAAATTCTTTTCAGCTTCCCAGCTGCCCAGGTCACCAAAGCAGTCATTCTTTTCACTGCTCCAGTGACGTATAACTTCACCAACATTACCTCTCCTAAGAATATAAAGGTTAGGGTTTATTTTGTAAATAGTTATAAGACAGGGCAATGGAAAATATTAACATAGAAATTAATGGTATCCCTTAACCATTACAGAGCAGACTGAAGTATATCAACTAAAAGTACATAGTCTATTTGTAGATAATGACTTCACAAACTTTATGTCGAAGAAATGTTGAAAAAAAATTTACTATCAGCTTTTTTACATATAAACAAACAACAAAACCTCAATCAACTGAAACTTGTCAAATCAAGCTAGTGACGTCAAAATGATGTATTTTGCTATCTTCACCTGCCTTAACCAACTGTACTTGGTAAAGCTGGGCAGTTGAAAACAATTTGGTTTTAGTCCAATTAAATAAGTCGGCAAATCAAAATTTTGAGGTAAATACTTGAATTTTTGCTATAACTTACTTTGATGTATTAGAACACGATTAATGAAAGAAATTTTTTTCTGAACCCCCGGGAAGGGGTGAAAAAAAATAAAATAAAGTGTTTTTTCAAAATTACTCAAAATGTGTAAAAGCTAGTAAAAAAAGTTTCAAACAAAAATTGTAAATCATGAAATTTTATATAAAAATGATCTCCAGACTTTTTTTGGTGTTACTAAAATTAACGGAGTTAGGCTGGTTAGAAATTAAGGGATGATATGTACAACTTTAAAAAATCATAGCGCGCTGAAAAGTTAATGAATTTAAAAAAATTTTTTTTTTATTTACTCAGAAAAATATAAACATTCGTTTCAGAGAAATGGATTTTTTTTAAATTGTTAATAAAAAAGTTATATAAATTTTAATTTTTTTATTTTCAATTAAAACCACTTTGAACGGTGAAACGAAAATTATTTTTATACCATTCTGTTCATTATTTAAAATATTGAACATTTGCTTTTGAAATTTTTTTTTTACCTTTCATTTTCAAGAAGGTATGAATTTATTTACTTGCTTAGTTTTTTCCAAACGTAAGACACTGCTCTTGTGACGTCATGTTAACTGAAAAGAAATAAAGAATGTATACGACAAAGATAAAATTGTTTCGTAGCTGCTGCGTTGTCTACAAAACGCGCAAGTGTCACATCTATAGGGTATCTGCACGTGACGTCACAGCTAACCTCAAAAATATGTGTTTCTTAAGATTTAAGAGTATTACGCAGCTATTATTAAAATTTCTGCCTGGTTCCCGTATTTTCAACTAAAATCTAGTTCAGTGTAATGTTTATGAAGTTCTAAACACTTTGTCCTAATAAAATAGGCCTCTTTTTGTAGGTTGGAAATCTAACCTGTAATTAGCAGTCTATTTCTATTAATCATGAATATTGAAAAATTATTTTCGTGAATTTTTAAATATTTGCTTGGAGCCAGTACCGGCTCCAAGCTAAAAATGCGTACACAAATATTAAAAATGAGAATAAACATGAAAAACTTAAAATTTAATGTTATGTTAGGTACATGATGCAGATGCAGACTAGTTTACAAGTTCAAGGCTGTGTTAGTGCTTAATAAATCTCGTAAAAATATTAGTGAGGGCTCATTGAATTCGGAATGACGTCTAGAAAAAGTGAAAAAGTTTCACACCCACACATAAACAGTTGCAAAAGTTATAAACAAATGAAGATTGAAAATATAACAATTTCGTCATTTGCAAATAACTCGAAAACTATTAATATTTAAGAAAATTGAAAGAACGATTCTTAAAGAGGAATTAATTTCCAATAAAAAAGCCGAACTCCCGAAACTCTATCTCTCAGCGCTCTGCGCGGTGAACACTAAGCCGTTACGATGCTCTGAAATCGGCCGTACTAAGTAAAAATATTTTTTTATGTTATCAAATATTAATTTAAAATTTTTTTAAAATTATGGTATTATTTAAACACTTAACGGAACAATATCCCGTTGAAAAAAAATTGTTTCACCGATTTTCCATAAAATGAGCCTATTATTAATTAACAAATTTTTTTTAGAGTTTACGTTTATCAAGTCGGATAATTGTTAAACAAAAGCCACTAAAATTATTTCGCTTCATGGAGACCCTATAAAAATTTTTTTGCCATTTTATGGCAAATTCGCGAAAATCAAACAAATGAACCCAGTAGGGATTTACCTTCGATACAAAGGAATTCACGTATAAGGAAAAGTTTATATAGCAAAGTAACAGCGGAAATTTGTCATGATATATAAATCGCTGTCACATATTGGTGAATTTGTGTGTATCGAAGGTAAATCCCTACTGGGTTCATTTGTTTGATTTTCGCGAATACAGTATTGTGATTAAAAATTAAAAAAATGTCTTGAAATTTTTTTTTAATTGTTTATCATAACGTTTTTCTTTTTTTCATTATTTAAACAAATTATTAAGAAAAAAATGTATTCTTAAAATTTATTATTTGCAATTCTCTACAAGACGAAAAACAGAAAAATTTTTGTTGTTAATTTATTTGTTTATTTAATAAACAATTTGTTATTAACAATCGCCGAATGTTTTTAAATAGAAAAAAAACAAAAACAACCGTATACATAAACATGTAAAAAGAAAAATAAATTTAACATGTTTATGTATACGGTTGTTTTTGTTATTATTTCTGTCTAAAAAGAATATAAACACATTCGGCGATTGTTAATAACAAATTGCTTATTAAATAAACAAATAAATTAACAACATTTTTTTTTCTTTTTTCCATCTTGTAGAGAATTGCAAATAATACAGTTTAAGAATGAATTTTTTTCTTAATAATTTGTTTAAATAATGAAACAATGGAACAAAATATTATAAACAATAAAAAAAAAAGAATTTTTTTAAATTTTTAATCACAATATTTACCATTTAAAAGAGTGCGTTTTTGAGATCGAAATAAAAAGGTCCACTTTTCACATTTTTGAGTTTTACTGGAAAACTATGCATTTTTCCTATAAACGCGTCAATAGAAAAGTTGAAAAGAATTAAATTTCCAATCGAAGTGGTACCTTCAGAAGTCAATTTTTTTTTTACAAAAATACGACCAGAAAACAAAACAAAAAAAAACGGAAAAATGCATTTTTTTGTTTGTTTTAGCCTTAACTTTTTTTCGGGTACATTTATTTAGGCATAGATATTCTGCATAAAAAAAGCTGACGTTTTACCCGTTAGTAATCATTTTAACGGTAAAACGCCAGTTTTTTTTTTATGCAGCAATGTCTATGCCTAAATGTACCCGAAAAAAGTTACAGGCTAAAATTTAAAAAAATAAAAAATTTTGTATTTTTTCGTTTTTTTTGTTTTGTTTTCTGGGCGTTTTTGTAAAAAAAAAAAATTTGACTTCTGAAGGTGCCATTTCGATTGGAAATTTAATTCTCAACAACTTTTCTATTGACGTGTTTATAGGAAAAATGCATAGTTTTCGAGCAAAACTCAAAACAACAACAGGCTCATTTTATGAAAAATTGGTTAAACAATTTTTTTCCAAAGGGATATTGTTCCTTTAAGTGTCTAAATAATACCATAATTTTTTAAATTTTTTTAAATTAATATTTAATAACATAAAAAATATTTTTACTTATTACGGCCGGTTTCAGAGCATCGTAACGGCTTAGTGTTCGCCGCGCAGAGCTCCATTTTCATCATTAAATTGAAATTATTAATAATAGACATAGAGTTTCGGGAGTTCGGACTTTTTTATTTGAAATTTATTTCTCTTTAAAATGCTTCCTTTAAATTTTCTTAAATATTAATAGTTTTCGAGTTATTTGCCAAAAACGAAACTCGTTATTTTTTCAATCTTAATTTGTTTGCAACTTTTGCAATTGTTTATATGCGGGTTTGAAACTTTTGCACATTTTTCTAGGTGTCATTCCGAATCCAATGAGCCCTCACTCATATGTTCACGAGCTTTATTAAGCATTAACGCGGCTTCGAACTTGTGAACTAGTCTATATATCTCAATGCAGCGGTGGTTGGTGAACAAATGCTCCTAAAAATTGTTAACAAATTTGTTTTTAGTAATTCCTATTTTAACTTTTCATAAGATTAATTTAATATAGAATGGATCATACATTTTGTTTTAAGAATGAATTATTTGCTTCCAATTGTCATTATCCATCCATCCAAAAAATGGTTCAATTATTTATTATTTAATTTATCCAATTTTATTTTTTAAACTGTTTATTTTTATTTAGATTAGGAACAGAATAATATCAATGATCTATTTTAATGGAAATGTATCGATCATTTTTTTTAGTGTCATTTTTTTTCATTCAAAATTGAAATTAATGATCCAAAAAAAAATGTGTTGATTAATATATTTCTGAGTACACAATTTTTAAAATATGTATACAATTATAATAATTTTTATAATTTCTTATGGTCTTCAAAAATAATAAATTAAAATAATTGAAATTTTGTGAGTTAAGAAAATAAGTAAGGTAAATATTTGTAATTGCCATTTTTTTTGAAATTAAGAAGAAAAATTATTTCAATTGTTAATGTGGAAAAAAAAATAATTTTCACTATTGCAAATATTCATTTTTGCAAATAATTTTTACTTCTACATTACGGATTAGTTTATTAATTTAATGGAAAATGCATAAAAAAACCATTTTTTGCAACCTTGGTTAAAGTACGCGAATTTCGACTAATTTAAAACGATGTTTCAAACAATTATTTCCAATACTCCAATAATTCGTCTGCAAAATTTTCTCGCAAAAAAAATTTATATTTTGTACTTTATTTTTAATTTATATCAATAATGTCAAACAAATAATTCTAAATTTAGTAGAAATCAGCAAGTGTTGACAGTAATATAATTTCTTTCACTACAATTCAAAGATTAATTTTAAAAATATTTAGATCACGTAAACAAAATTCCACGTGTCTAATACCTATAACCAAAATGTACAGAAATCGAAGCATGTACATGTACAAGTATGTAGATTTCGCAATACACTCTTATTATACTTGACCACAATTAAAAATTTTGTTAACAATTTGTAGGAGCATTTATTCACCAAAACATTCATAACCGTTGCATTGAGATATCGGGCATCTGTATCATGTAACCAACATAACCTTAAATTTTAAGTTTTTCAAGTTTATTCTCATTTTTAATGTTTGTATACGCATTTTTAGCTTGTAGCCGGTACTGGCTCTAAGCAAATATTTAAAAATTTGCGTAAATAATTTTTCAATATTGTTGATTAATTAGGCGATCCAAACCACTTGACTTCCAACATGGCGCTGAGGGCAAACATCCGGCAATCCTTTATTTTCATTCGTTAAATGAGTTTTTTTTCGGTTGCCTTGGCTACGTTTCCGCGAGTTAATTAAAATAAACCCCATGTTTGCCCTCAGCGCCATATTGAAAAATAATTTTGACAGGTCGTTGGATTGCCTAATAGAAGTAGACTGCTAATTACAGGTTAGATTTCCAACCTACAAAAAGAGTCCTATTTTGTTGGGACAAAGTATTTAGAACTTCATAAACATTACACTGAACTAGATTTTAGTTGAAAATACGGGAACCAGGCAGAAATTTTAATAATAGTTGTGTAATTCTCTTAAATCTTAAGAAACATATTTTTGAGGTTAGTTGTGACGTCACTCGCAGATGCCCTTACTGCCATCATAAGGTGAAAAGCAGCATCTAGATATTTGTCATAAATGAGATTCTAATAATGTATGAGCACCCAAGAGTTCTGCAGTTAAAAATATTATTAAAAAATTATAAAGTACAAAAACATAAGTGGATAAAAAGCAGCTACATGATTTTCTTAATTAATATTTACTAGTTGGGAAAAAAACAAACGCCTTTGTTACTTTCCTCGCCAACCGACAATTTACAGATGGGCTATTCTCCTTATGACTTATGACGGCAGTATAGATGTGACGTATACGCGTCTTGTAGGCAACGCAGCAGCTACGAAACCATTTTATCTTTGTCGTACGCATTCTTTATTTCTTTGCAGTTATCGTGACGTCACAAGAGCAGTGTCTTACGTTTGGAAAAAAATTAAACAGGTAAATAAATTCATACCTGCTCGAAAATGATGGGTAAAAAAAATTTCAAAAGCAAATGTTCAACATATTAAATAATGAACAGAATGGTATAAAAAAAATTTCGTTTCACCATTCAAAGTGGTTTTAATTGAAAATAAAAAAATTAAAATTTCTATAACTTTTTTATTAACAATTTTAAAAAAAATCCATTTCTCTGAAACGAATGTTTATATTTTTCTGAGTAAATAGAAAAAAATTTTTTTTAATTCATTAACTTTTCAGCACGCTATGATTTTTTAAAGTTGTACATACCATCCCTTAATTTCTAACCAGCCTAACTCCGGTAATTTTAGTAATACCAAAAAAAGTCTAGAGATCATTTTTATATATAATTTCATGCTTTACAATTTTTGTTTGAAACTTTTTTTACTAGCTTTTACACATTTTGAGTAATTTTGAAAAAACACTTTATTTTATTTTTTTTCACCCCTTCCCAGGGGTTCAGAAAAAAATTTCTTTCATTAATCGTGTTCTAATACATCAAAGTAAGTTATATCAAAAATTCAAGTATTTACCTCAAAATTTTGATTTGCTGACTTATTTAATTGGACTATTTGATATTCCTGATAAAATAATTTTTTGAGGTTAAGTTTGTGAGCAACTTCAATACGAATTTTTCTTCAATTACTTATTACCATTAGAACAATTTCTGGTGGGTCACGGCACACTAGATTAAAAATTAAAATTGGATGAAAAAAAATTCAAAGTGGCGAAAAAGCCCATAAAATTAGCACAGTCATATGCAGAATGATCTCTAGGTTCAAAAAATATAAAAATATACAGAGAAAAATCAAAAGTAGAGACCACTTGCGTAAAAACTTGACAGATGGATAAAAAATGTCGTTTTAATAACATGTGACACGTATCTAGTTTCATCTCGCTCCATTAAAAAATTTTCGCAGAATTAGGTTCCATTATAAACAAATATTAAACACACAATGTAAATGTAAACAACAAATCAACAGAGCACCACCACCAACATGATAAATGAAAACATGAAAATTCCCTAGAATTGAATGATCATCAGATACGTCATCATTTACCGCCTTTTTATTTTCAAAACCAATGTGATGATTAGAACTTTTTTTAATATGATATATGCAATGTATATTTAATATACTTTTTGATCATATAACAATATTTTGTAAATTTTGCTGATGAAAATTTCCAATTATATGATGAAGGGAACCGAAATGGCCGACTTCCGGTTTCGATGTAATTTACATAAAAATCAAATCTTTAAATGAGACAACCTGCATATTTTTGCATATATGGATCTTGCTGCCCAAAATACATATGATCTGACCTTCAAATATTATTTTCCTTTTTAAAAAAAAAATTTTTTTTAAAATATCAAAACATTTTTTTTTCTTTTAATTATAAATTTAATACAAAAAGAAGGTAGATATTATGCATACCATGTTCTTCGTAATTTAAAGATCTAATTAAATAACAGGTTGTCCCATAGGGGTTCCATTTAAAAAAAATAGTTTTCGTTGAAAAACCAATATAGTTGGACTTAATGAAGAATAAATCGTGTTCAACTAAGAAAGAAATATTGAAGAAATAATATTTCAAAGGTGCATGGAGACCGATTTTTAACAATTTTGTCAAAATCGCGGCCTTCTATTATTAAAACTGAAAATTAAAAAATTTATATTTTTTATAAATCAAAATAATATTTGAGGGTCAGACCATATGCATTTAAAAATTTGATTTTCATGTCAATTACATCGAAACCGGAAGTTGGCCATGTTGGTTCTTTGCATCGTATAATTTAAAATTTCATCCCATATTACTACACTAAATTTGAAAAAAATCCATTCGTCCATTCAAAAGTTACAAGAGTGTTCCTATTACCTGAGCCACCCGGTATACACTGCGAAATACGGCCTTACATAGTTAATGAAATGAGTCAACCAACTGTCGTTAGCTAATGGTCTATCACCAATTGATTTTATCAGGTTCAATTCTTTTATTGTGAATAAAAAAATTCTGATAACGCGGAAACTATTCTAAAATAGATACAAAAAGTGGATTGACTTTTACTTGATGAAAATCCATATGTACATTGACACGGAAGAAAACTTAACCGTTTTATGATTTTCACAATTTCTTGTTTAACTGGTATGACAATAGGGGCATTTTTTTATTATTTCAGAGTGTTTATTTATATGGAAAAATAGGCTATGCCAAATATCAGCCCTTAAAATCGCAATATTAAAGTAACAAATAATTAAAGTTGTAATTGCTAACTCTTAATTTCAAACTAGGCAATAGGCTGTGACGTCACGGCGTCTGTCGAACGGAGAAGAACAAATGGCGGACATTGCATTCGCATTAATGCCGAAGTTAAAAATTTTAGTGGCCGCATCTGCTTATGTTTTTGTGTTTATTTTACGTTTCAAAAAGCCCTAATAAAATAGAAAATACTTACTATTTATACTTGTTCGATTGCTTCATTAAAAATTTCTGTAGAGGGATCTACCATTATTGTATATTGTACATTGTACATTGCATTGTTAATAGCGATTTGTTTAGGTTTATTTTTTTTGCAAAAATTTTGTTTTCTTTTCATAATATGACATTTACTATCTTATGTATCATACTATTTGTAAACGGCCTGTTTGGGTTTTAAAGGTATAGGTGCTAAGTATTGTTGTGTAAACATAGAAGTTTTGTGGTATATCACAAACTAATAAAATTGTTACTTTGGAAAATTTTCAAATCCAAAACAACAAAAAAAAAATTAAATTTTCTGTTCTATTTCTACAATAAATTTTATATTCAGATGTAAATTATTAATAAATTCCGAAATTTAGGTATAAACATATTATAGAAGTACCTACTTATATTCTAAGTAATCCTGCTTAATATTTATAAGTAAATATTTATCAAGATATAATAAAAAAGTAGCGATCTGTCATATTTATGAACAGGATAATTAATATGGCTTATGTAATACCTTCTATTAAATAATGTAAAAATAATTCTGATGTAGACTTTACCAAATAAAAATATCGGTAATTATTATTTCGATAACATTTCTATTCTAACGTTGATGATGTTTTTATTACGTCAAGACTAAAACTTGTCACTTCAACTAGACAATACAGAATGCCATTATTATTCACAGGGGTTTAAATTATGCGCTACGCAGGTACAAGATAGAGTATATTTAAAAAATTATCCATAAACTCGATGCATTATGTTTCACAAAAGTTTCAATCACATCTAGACTTATTTTCGAATGGATATGACATACTATACAAATACATATACATACAAATCTTCTTTGACGATATACTTGGTACCGTAAAAATGTTATGAATATATATATAATTGTCAACATCAGCGACATCACACTTATGTGGAACGTGCCGATTATAACCAGCAAAGAAATTCGTGCAAATCGATGAGGCATCGACGTACATGACAAAAAGGAGGATTTCTATTTGCTGATTGACGAGTCCATCCCGAATGACGGGAAAATGAGAAGTCGAACAAGTGCAACGACCTCCAAATACAAGCTAGCAGAATGTGAAATGCAAGGATCACATTTATGATTGTAGACGCCTTCGGAACTGTTACGAAGGGCCAAAATCGAAGTCTACAGCCTGTCGAATTCGCAAGTGCAGAAAATCGTGCTCTGACGAACACCACGGGAGCAGTAAAAGCATGTTGATTTGTCCTCTGCCTAAGATAAGTAACCAGCAAATTGCTTCTGATTGACTCCCAATTAGTTTACTGCTGATCTTATCTAAATTATTATGAAAAATAATACATATTCTAATAACAAAATATCCATTAGCAAAGAATCCCTGGTTGCTCCCTGATAATCAATCTGGCTTTTGAAAAAAAAATAGTACTTCAACATCACTTCTGAACTTATTTATTTATTTATTTATTTAAAGGTATAACTGCCCAGACAGAAAAAAATCAATTAAAGGGCAGGAAGATACAAATGATAAAAACAAAAATATATCTCTATATAAAGACAATCTTAAATACAATCCTATTATTTGATTTAATTACCAAAATGCATTAAACAGCAAGGTAATTGTTGAAATATCTTTAAAGTGCCTTGAGTTTCTTTTAATAAAACCCAGGAATTAGCTATTATGTAATTAATATGATGAGTAAAAGTTAATGTGGAATCAAAGATAACACCCAAGTCCTTGAATTCAGAACATCTGATAATGGCTTCACTATCTATATTATACGAAAAAGTTATTGAATTAGTTTTCCTTGTGAAGGACTTGGCATTATATTTCGATATATTTACCGGTAACTTATAGTCCAATAAAGATATCATTTTTCAAAAAAATTTTTCCCGGCAAGCTGATTTTTTCAGGGTCGATGGAGGAGTGTCTTCCGAGTATCCAATCAAAAAGTCACAGTCCGCACCTCTTGGGGGTGCGGACTGTTATTTATTATTTATTATTTTTTTTAATTTTCTTTTTCCAGCTTGTACATAATAATATTCTCTACAACTTTGCCTAATAACATTTTTTGGTAACTTTGATTTTTGACTGTCCAGCGTCCATTATATGGGAAAACATTCACCATATTTATTTATTATGGTTCAGGAAATATACAAACAAAAGGCTGAATAGCTGGTTTTTGCAGGGTTGATTGAGAACTATCTCCTGAGTCTCCAACCAAAAAATCGCCGTCCAACCCCTACCCGCAATAGGGGTAGTTTCTTTATTTAAAAATATCCACTTGTACTTAATAAAAGTCACACCGCTTTCTATTTCCAGATTGTTTATTTTTCAACATTTAAGCATATACAGTATCGGAAGATTTTGGATTTGGGTGGCGGGCATAGTTTCAACGGCTTGACAGACCGCCTACAATAAAGGCGTGTACCAGTGCTCTAATAGAGGGAGCAAATAATGACGCGCGATCAGGAAAACACGTACATCATTGCTATTAAAAATTTCAGTACCATTTATTGTAGTTGGCTCTGTTCAGTATAGGTAATATTATTACGTGCTTTAATAACTAAAATTATTTAACTCGTTATACTTTCAAAACGAATCAAATAATTCTTTACATTTCCCGCAGACAGAGCTGCCCACGTACATGTGGTGGGGAAAGCAGGTGGCACGAATAGAATGTGTTATACGATAAAAAAGAATAGCCTAGTTGCTTTGTTCTCGCTTGCTCTCATTGCCGACCCAAATGAAAAATTTTCTGACACTGTATAACAGGGATGTTCAAATGAAATTTTGAGGTACGACGATTGAAACAAATGGGATGTAAAGTCCAAGTAACTTTGTGTTTTCTGTGATGTGCTTTACATGTAAATGTTAATTGGCAATTGAATTCATTTCCGCACCACCCCTGAGGTACAATTCTGGGCGCGTTTTTTTTACGTGATTTACGAGAGGACAGTTCGAATGATGGGAAAACTGTCTTTGTAATTGTTTTTGTACGATCGTGAATTATGACGATCGTACAAAAACAATTACAAAGACAGTTTTCCCATCATTCGAACTGTCCTCTCTTTGAGGAGGGGCCGGGTTCGCTTATGGCTTGTGCATGATCATCGTCAGTGAGGTTTAAAATGTCCTCTTCGTCGACGAGTGGTTTCTGGGCACTTGTTTGCTTATTGTAATCGTAAAGATCTTCATCATCGCTGACATTATCGTCATATGAAATTGTTGGTAAAACTTGCATGTTCTCACAGGTCTCACAGTGCACAGTGTTTGCAGATTCCTGTGCACTTCAGACCGGCTTTGCGACAACCGCAGGCTGCTCGGCATAGTCCTGTGCATTTGCATGATATGAGCTTCAAAAGCTCTGCTGGAGCAGGATCTCTTGTAGTCATGCACGGCATCCAACCGCGTGCTTGCTTTTCCCAGCCCCATTCATCTGCATCTAGGTACTGGCCAAGCCACATTTGCACTTGGTGGTACGTTCTGAGGGAATGTTGTTTGGCTGCGTCTGTAGTCGGTGGGAGCGTGGAAAGATTGCTTTTAAGTTTAGCCGTTGATCGGACGAAATATTTGTAACGCAAAGCGTTCAAGGAATCGTCCTTACCATCACCACCATACAATGAGATCATAATGCGTTCTCCTGCATTAGTCACTGTCTGAGTATCATTACGTTTATTGTAGAACGAAACAAATTTTTGTAGTTCGGGATGTTTTTCTATCATTGCGATGAGTTTTCCTTTTCCGTGTCCAAACATCGAGGAGGTGGTGTCGCAACCACTGAACGCGTGTAAAAACCTATCCACTTCCGTGTTTGGGATGAGTGCTTCCATCTACTTGTGGAATAAATGTGTTGTGGCTTCTGTCCTCGCCCAGGCTTCCTAAAAAACACGTTGGTGGTTGATTCTGAGCATAATCCGACTAATAACACCTACAGGTCAATGTCTTCACCGATTATATATATTTCAAACGCTGCTGATCTCTTCAGAGCTGTGGACACGATTAGTACGTCGGCATCTTCTACAGCTTGTAGAACTTCAGTGCCGGACTGCCGCAGATATGTAGAAAGGATGACAAGAAATGTTTACTTATTTCGTTCATTTGCGATAAATTTTTCTTGACATGCCAGTGGTACTGTGGTGTCGTCAAAAACATAATCAGGCGATGTTTGTTTGGTAGTCTATTTCGTTGTCTGGATAGCCGTCAAATATGATGAAGACATTTCCCACAAAATGCTGTCTAACGTATGCAACATACTGGTCACAAATTTGCCGTATTGTCGCATCTTTGCGCCACACTACTCTATGTAGTAGCCAACCACCGTCAACGACTTCACAACGACTGGTACTCATTACTAATTGAGGCCGTATGGGAATAAACGAGGTATACAGGCTGGACTTGGTCCCTTTGCGCATTTCTTCTTCGCAAAATAACGACATGAGATATGGCGCCAGCTCGTACGAAAGGAAATGTTTCATATCGCGGTCGGTTTGTTTTGCAATACACATACATGCGTTGAACCAGAACAATGGGGTTCATTACAATTTTTGTCGAATCTGTTTTAATAGTATTGGCCATGGTCAGCTCTCTTAAATTTAACGGCGTCGAATGTTTTATCCACGTTTTTCTCCATAAGTGTTCGGCCGACCTCGAACGCACGATGGCCGTTGATGTTTTCCCATATAATGGGCGCTGGACCGTCAAAAATGAAAGTTACAAAAAAATTTTATTAGGCAAAGTTGTAGAGAATATTATTATATACAAACTGGAAAAAGAAAATTAAAAAATAAATAAATAAGAAACCACCCCTATTGCAACCCCCCCCCCCCCCCAAGGGGTGCGGACTTGACTTTTTGGTCGGATACTCGGGAGACACCCCTCCATCGCTTGCCGGGAATTATTTGTGAACACCCCCTATAGAGAAGGTCTACTTTTACTGTATTATTAGTATTACACCAATTATTAATTTTTGTGAGATCTTGCTGTAATTTATCACAATCACTTATTGACTTAATCGAGGTAAATAGCTTGAGGTCATCGGCATATAGGAAAGCATTATGTGTCTCAATGTCCTGACAAATATCATTAATGAATAATATGAAGAGTAGAACTGAGCCCTGCCGTACTCCCGATGTTGCCGACACTTGAACAGATGTAAAACCACGATAATGTACATTTAATAGCGTATTAGACAGATATGAACAGAAAAAGTTAATAAAGTGCGTGGTTAGTCCAAAGGTTGATAATTTTTTCAATAAGACACCATGATCTAGCCTAGCAAAAGCTTTGGAGAGGTCAGTATAAATTACATCAACCTGACCACCTTGATCAAGTGATGTAGCAAGATAATTGGTAATACTTACAAGATTAGTGGTTGTTCATCTGCCAGCTAAGAAACCATGCTGATGAACTGATATTTGAGATTTCGTATGAAAAGATAAGATATCATAAAAGATAACCTCAAAAAGCTTGCCAAAGTTACAGAGGATAACTATAGGTCTATAGTTCTCAGTTGCATTCTTATCTCCTTTTTTGAATATAGGATAAATTTTTGACCTACTCCAAAGGACCCCGCACGTTTCTTATGAGAAGTGGCCTTTGGTGAAAATGGCTGAATTGTTAATATGTTATAGCGTTAATGCTATAATTAAAATTAAAATTGATGTAAATATACGTATATTTGTTTTCTTTAATACATCTTATATTTTATTTGATTTTTGTGTATTTCAAAGTATATTGTTATTATCTTTGTTATCGAATCGAATGTTCTTTCTTTTGTTTTTTTCTCGACTCCATAGGAACTTCGATTTGCAGTGAGTGAGTCGCTATAGTCGCTATATACACCCCCTCGTTAAAAAAGAAAAGAGTCAATCAACCAACGTGTCTATTGCGAAACGTACTTTTTTTTAATCGGGGTAGGCAAAGTGTCACATCTGTCAACTAATGCAAAAGCTGGTTTAACCCTATCAACATTGACAGTTATGACTTTGATTCCTTTTTTAAAGGTAAATAATTTATCTGAACGAGATATAACTTTAAACGGTCCTTCATATAAAGGAGTAAATGAACGTTTAAACCGTTCATTGCGAACGAAAATAAAATCGCAAGAGGCAAAATCTGAACTAACAAAAGTTTTGTAATTGCCATGCGAAATTGGAGGAACAAATTTTAAATTATTAAAATAAATGCATAATTTGTCAATGAAATAAGGAATATCTGGGGAATTATATGATTCAACGAAAAATTCGCCAGGTAAACGAAGGGTTTGATCATATATAAGTTCAGCAGGTGAACATGGCAGATCTTCCTTGGGAGTTGTCCTAAATGCTAATAAAATGATGGGTAATTCATCCGTCCAATGTGATGTATTGGCTCTAGTTAACAAGGAAGTTTTAAGTGAGCGATGAAATCTTTCAATTAGAGAGTTCCCTTGTGGGTGATATGCAGTTGTACGTATTCTATGAAAACCTAAAAACTTGCAAATTCATTAAATAATCTTGACTCGAATTGTACCCCTTGATCGTCGTCACGGTCATCACGGTCAAGGGAACACCGAATCGACAAACAAAATTTTGAAATAAAGTACGCGCAACTGTTTCTGCTGTGATGTCGCGAAGAGGGTACGCTTCCAGCCACCTAGTGAATTGTTCAATCACCGCAAGAATGTAAGAGTTACCTTTGGATGGAGGTAATGGTCCTACCAAATCTATACGGATGTGGTCGAATCTGCTTTTCGGGATGGTGAAGTTTCCAAGAGGACTTCTCGTATGTCGACTGACTTTGACAGCTTGACAGTTAATGCACGATTTTGACCATAAATTGCAATCTGTGTTCATTTTCGGCCAAAAATAGTTATTTCAAATCAACAGTCTAGTGGCTTTAATACCAGGATGAGATAAGTTGTGAAAAATATCGAATATCGTTCGTCTGTAAACAAGTGGAACAAAAGGTCTAACTTTTGTACGAGAAACATCACACCAAATAAATTCATTTGAATCAGGGATTTGTATCTTTTTTAAAATGAAATTGGTTTTAGTTAGTGATGATTTATCTGACAATAAATAGTTAAGATTTGAATCTTTCTCCTGAGCTTCACTAAGCAACTTGAGGTCAAAGTTAACATTAAGGAAGGGAGAATTTTTAAGTTGAAGTGGTAAAATATCTTGTTTTAAAGAAGAAGTGTCATAAATACGTGACAAGCTATCAGCTATTACGTTATGTTTTCCTTTAACATGTTGTATTTTACAAGAAAATTGAGCTATATATTCTAAATGACGTATTTGACGAGGAGATCGTTCTGCTTTTGTGAATAAAGCGTTGATTAAAGGTTTGTGATCTGTAAAACAATTAAACTTTCGACCTTCAAGTATAAATTTAAAATGTTTAATTGCAGTATATAATGCTAAAAGTTCTTTGTCGAAAACCGAATAATTGGTTTGTGCTGTGGTTAATTTACGGGAAAAGAATGCTAACGGAGCAAGAAATCCCTTATTATCTTTTTGCTCTAAAACTGCACCCATGGCAAAGTTAGAACAATCGACTGAGAGAGATAAGATAGTATCGTCATTATTGCAAGGATGAGCTAAAACTACTGCATTACATATAGCGTCTTTGGCTTTCGAAAATCCATCTAAACACTCATCAGGCCAACTATTTATCTTTGTAATTTTATCATGAGATAAACTATTACAAAGAGAATATAGGGGAAGTAAAATTTCAGCAAAATGAGGTATGATAAAAATTTACCATACCTATGAAACGTTGTAGTTGTATGAGAGTTGTCGGTAAAGGGAAGTTATTAATGACTTCTCAGTTGATGATAAAATACCTGATGAAGAGATTTGATGACCTAAAAAGGTTAAATTGTCAACTCCTAAGATACATTTAGTTGGTTTAATGTTAATTCCGTATGTGTCTAATCTTTTGAAAACTATTTCCAAATGTTCCAAATGTACATCTGATTGACTTACGATTAATATATCATCCAAATAGACCAAAACAAAAGGTAAGTTGACAAGTACTTCATTCATAAAACGTTGGAAAGTTTGACCGGCATTGCGTAGGCCAAAAGGCATGCGGGAAAATTCAAACAGTCCGAAAGGAGTTGTTATGGCTGTCTTATAAACGTCATTTTCAGCGACAGGTATCTGATGGTATGCTCGCACTAAATCTATCTTGGAGAAAATAGTGCAGCCGTGCAACTGAGAGCTAAAGTCGTGAATATGAGGTAATGGATATCTGTCTGGAATAGTAATCGTATTTAGTTGTCGATAATCTCCACAAGGTCTCCAGTCATTTTTCTCTTTTTTTGCTACTAAATGAAGTGGTGAAGAAACTTGAGAAGATGATGGTTTACAGATACCCAATTCCACCATGTTGTTAAATTCTGTTTGAGCTATTTTAAATTTAAGATTGTCTAATCTACGAGGTCGGTAAATGACCTTCAGTAACTATATGATGTACAACAGAATGTTTAATAGGTAAATTGTAATCTGGTGAACTAATTAAATTAGGAAATTGGAAAAGTAATTTGTTATATTTATCTGTTAAAGGAAATAATTTAAGTGTGTCTAATCTATAATTGTCTAAAGGACATTTTTAATAAAACAATTAATTGACAAATTAGTCTTGTTATCAATTATTCGAGCTCCTTTAAGATCAACAACTAAACCGAAATGAGACAAGAAATCTGCTCCGACGATTGGAATGTCAATGTCTGCAATATTGAAAACGAAAGGAAACAATCTGCGTAAGTTAAATTGACTTTTAACAATTTCTTACCGTATGTAAAAATGGTTTAACCGTTAGCCGCGGTTAATATCGTATCAAAATTCTTTTTAAAATCTGTGAAAACATTACGTGGCACCACAGATAAATCGGCGCAAGTGTCGATTAGGAAGTTCAGGTTGTTAGATCTATCATAAATAAAAAGTCGACGTTTGCTGGCAGAAAAGTCAAAGTCAGACGTCATAAAATTATCAAACTTCAGTCATCTTTGAGGATTATCAGATATTTTACAACTCTTACTGAATTTGCACCATTCACCTCCACAACGATATGCATTGGCATCATAAAGTTGATGGTAGTAACAAATAGTATTATCTGTACGATCAAACTTCTTGGGAAAAGTATTACGGCTGTATGAACGATTGCGATTAGAAATACGATTTTGTGAAATGTTTCTACTCCTACAATTACTGCAGAAAGAAGTAGAAGGTTGAGGCTCGAAAGATTGATCAGGTATTTTAGATTCCAAAGAGTTTAGTCGAGAATTAAAAATTTCTTGTCTTTGTAACACTTGATTAATTGAATCATGGAAAGTGATTGAAAAATTTTTGATAGTGGTAGTTAAATCTGATAACGGGGTTGATTCAGAGTCAAGAGGATTTTTGGAGTACGATGCAACCATCGAATTTTGACAAGACTCCCATATCCGATCTGCAATATCGAGAATCTCTTTTGTGTCTGTTTCCCCGGAAGCTGTAATAGCAATATATACAGTTTGAGGCAAACGTCTTTTCCATAATTTTATCAATAAATCTTGACTAACCATGCTGAATCCTCCAACCATATTCAGCATGAATCTATAGAAATCTGACGGCTTCAGATCACCCATTTGGGAACCTGATAACAAATCATTGAGGCGTTTTTCCTCACTCGATGATAAACGTGAAATTAAAATTTTCTTTAAATTGATATACCTATAGATCTGTTTCTGGGAGATTAGATATTATATCGTATATATTATCTGCAATATCACATCTAATGGCAAATTAGCTATAACCTGATCATACTTTTTCTTGTCATTGACAATTTTTGCAACAGAAAACTGATTCGATTTGGGTAAACCAAATTTCAGGTTTTGATTTCCAAAACGGTGGTGGCTTGACAGATGTGACATAGTGAGTTTGAGCAAAATCCTCGTCTGAAGGTTGTGTTGGCATAATTAATTGATTGTGATTGGTTGATTGACTATTTCTCAGACAAAAAGGGAAATGTACTTTAACTCACTTCACCAGCAGATGACAGTACTTGTAATGTTCAATTTCAATTGGGAAATAGGGAATTACCATAAATTAGAGGAACATCTATTCAAAATTTATCAGGAAAATTCTTCTCTTCATTAAACGATAAGCATCATCTGGATCAATTCTTAGTGGTAGTTAGTATATTAAATCTCTTCTTGAAATCTTTGATAAAAGTGGTTCTAAATCAGGAATGTGTTGATCTTCTGGTAATTATATCTGAATATTCTTCTATCTTCGAGAGTAGAAATAATTTCGTCTCTTCTTCAATTAATCAGATAACTTAGATCTCATCATGAAGGTCATATGATCACGTCGGGCATATATAGATCACGTCAGGGTCACCAAATTTATAGCGTTAATGCTATAAATAAAATTAAAATTGATGTAAATATACGTATATTTGTTTTCTTTAATACATCTTATATTTTATTTGATTTTTGTGTATTTCAAAGTATATTGTTATTATTTTTGTTATCGAATCGAATGTTTTTTTCTTTTGTTTTTTCTCGACTCCATAGGAACTTCTCGATTTCCAGTGAGTGAGTCGCTATAGTCGCTATATATGTTGTAGATTTCAACTTTCTGATCAAAAGCTCAACTCAATCCTATGACTAGTTTCCGAGATACAACTATAAATTCTTCTAAAATTCTGTATCTTGTCGAACTTTTAATTTATTGATTCATTTATTACAGGTCAAAGGAGCATATTCCAAATGTTTTTCAATTAAAGTTTTTTGATCAGAAAGACGCATACTTTATGTAAAAAATGTTTCAGCCAATTTGACCGAATATTTTTTTCACTTGTTATTTTTATATAGATTTCCCGGCGCCTTCGCCAACATTTTTCAAACTTTAATTTTTTTCTACGCTATTTTTATTAAAACAACAAATATTTAGTGCAAAATATTATAAAGGTCTATCAGAACGTATCACAATATAAAATGTATGAAAATCATGAATTCGATTTTTTTTTATTGTACAAGAAGTCATTCTTGTACATTTCTTGAGCAGTATCTCGGAAATTAGTCATAGTATCGAGTTGGGCACATGAGAGTTTTTGATCAGAAAGTCGAAATCTACAACATATTACAAATTCAGCCAATTTCACCAAGTGCCACTTCCCATAAGAAATGTGCGAGGTTCTTTGAGGAAATGTTTCTGTTTGAAGAGCTAGATTAAAGATGATAGTCAGCGGTAAAGCGAAGATAATGGAGCAGTCTCTTAGTAGAAAAGATGGAATTTCATCAGGACCAGTAGTTATTCGTTTTTAAATTTCTTTAAGGCTATAAGAACTTCTTCCATTTTGAAAATTGGAGTATTAAATTGTGGGATATCGAAAGTGTCATCCTGATCTGCTTTAACGTAATTAGATGATGATATAAAAGCAGACTGAAAGTAACTCATTAATAATAATAATAATAATAATAATAATAATATGTCTTTATTGGGATGAAAGATACATAAGTGAAAAATACAAATTAGAGAAGGATGGCGGTATTCATATGTTATATGCTCTTCCATACAACCATCCGCTTACAGAAAATATTTCAAGAGAATACATTAAAATAAAATACAAATACAAAAATATTAAATAAGAATCATCTAGATCATACGCAAAATAACTAAACTATACGATAAATAAATAACATAAATGTAAAAAATAACATTACCAGAAATCATACCATAATAGGATATACACAATTATTCTCTCATAGTAATTATTAGATCTTCTGTACGTTTTTTGAAAGAGTTGACAGAGGAGAGGGCCTTGACATCATTGGGTAACGCATTAAACATTTTTACAGCATTAAAACTAAAAGAACGCTGAAACAGCGCTGTTCTATGTTTAGGAACACTAAATTGATCACGTTGACGAGTAGAACAAGTATGCAAATCACTATTTTTTACTAATTTTGCTTCCAAAGATTCAGGTTTGTGATGTTTCAAAATTTTATATATTGTGCAAGATAAATGTAGACTAAATCTTTCGCTAAGCTTGAGCCATTTGGATGCCAAGAAACTGGTAGAAATGTGATCAAATTTTCGCAACTTATAACTAAACCTCAAACACGCATTCTGAATCCTCTGCAAACTTTCTTTATCTTTATATAGTAAGGCAGGCCAATACACAATGTCACAGTAGACCAAGGATGATAATATAAGAGAATCGCATAACTTCAATTTCACATCGGTACTAAGGATTTCTTTATGAATATATAACAGTTTAAGCTTAGTATAAGATTTTTGAACAAGGTAATTAACATGTTTAGAGAATCTAAGATTAACATCTATCCACAGTCCCAAGTTCTTACAATAGTCACTAGCTGATAAAATCTGGCCATTCAAATTAATCTTAAAATCAGAATCATTTAAAATACTTTCTTTTCTACCTCCAAATACCAACAATTCAGTTTTCGACTCATTTAATATAAGGCTGTGAGCTGACGAAACTTCAGACATAACTCGTAAATCATCATTAATCTTAGATACAGCTGTTGAGAGATTTTGAAAATTAAAAGCAAAATATAACTGTGTATCATCAGCATATTGGTGGCACTGACAGTACTGAAGAAACTTGTTAAAATCTGCTGTATAAATGGAAAACAATAAGGGCCCTAGAATACTACCCTGCGGGACACCTCTAGTAATATTAATGAAATTTGAAACCTCATTTTTTAAAATAACACGTTGACGTCGCGCAAAAAGATAATTTTCAAAAAAAGCAATTACTGTATTAGAAAAACCAAAATATTTCAATTTAATACACAAGGTGGAGTAATCTAATGTATCAAAAGCCTTACTGTAATCTAGGAGAATTAAGCAAACGTGATTATTAACATCAATTTCTTTAAAAATGTCATCTGTTACTTTTAGAAGAGCAGTACTAGTACTATATTGAGCACGAAAACCAGATTGTGTAGCAGGTAAAATGTTAAAATTATTAAGATATGTAGTTACTTGCTCAGAAACTATTTTTTCTAAAATTTTAGAAAGAGTTGGAAGAATACTTATAGGACGAAAGTGACTTACAAGGGAAGGATTGGATATCTTGGGAACGGGGATAATATTAGCATCTTTCCACACTGTGGGAAACGACCCGTTACTCAGACATTTATTAATAAGAAATGCTAGGTGACTACTTAAAATCATCTTTAAATCGATACCATCAGAGCCTTTAGCACAAGATTTTAATTTGGAAATTATTTTATCAATTTTTTCAGAAGTAATCTCAGTAAAGGCAAATTCCTCTAAATTAGCAGAAAATTTATTATTTAAATATTTATTTTTAATTAAATTGTTATTAGAATTCTTCTGAGTAGGAGGATTCGAGAAAGAATTAAGAAAATCATCAGAAGTTGCAACATTTAAAGGGACAGAATCTTTAGTTGAATTAATGTTGAGGGTTTTCAAGAGTTTCCAAAAGCTTTTAGGGTCTGTTCTAAATTTGTGATGTAAGAAAGCCTTCTTTTCAGCTTTAACGCAAGAATTAACAAAATTCCTCATTTCCTTATACTTATTCCAAGCAGCGTCCGTTTTAGTTCGTTTGTATTTTGTATGCAATTTATTTCTAAGTTTCATCAAAAATTTTAAATTTTCTGTCAACCACGGCGCAGGCGGCTTAGTAATCCTAGCTGTCTTGACTGGTGCATGTACATCAAAAATGTTGGTAACATTAGTATTGAAAAAATCAGTTATTTGATCAATATCATCTAACCTGTATATGTAATTCCAGTCTACAGAATGCAAATCATTTAAAAATAAATCATAATCAAACATGGAAAAATCTCTATAAGATTTAAATAAAACAGGCTGGCGTTCTTTCTTAATTTTTAGATTGCAAGAAACAAGACAATGATCTGAAATGTCATCCATTCTAATTACGTTAATGTTAGAACACATATCACTGCAGGAAGTGACAATAATATCAATGAGAGTTTGAGAAACATGAGTAATACGAGTAGGTTCAGTTATAATTTGCTTCATACCATACCTTTCCAAAAAATTGTTTAATAGTGTGAAACCATGACTAGCTTTATTCAAAAAATTAACATTTAGATCACCACCAAACATTATAAAATCAAAATCAGGGATATTAGCAGCAAAAAAATGTTCAAGAGAATTAACAACAATAAACCGTAGTAAATAAGTAGTAAATAAGGTGAAAACTTAACTATTCTAATCAGTTAAAAATTACTAATGAAGGAAAGAAATAACAAAAAAAAGAAACAGTCTTAAAATTATCTTATTTTAAATTATTGCAATACATCGAAAAAAGCCAAGTAAAAATACTCTTAAAATAAAAATTAGATACTCAACAAAAAGGTTGATAAAAAGAAGTAAAGATTTAATACCTATATACTACACACAAAGGAGATTACATATAGCACTACCACGTCGATAAAGAAACAACTATTTCACAAATCCGTTTCAGATGAGATAAAGCGCTTTTTATTTTCTTCAACAGACCATACACATATTTTTCCTCCAAACGACCAAGCATTTTTCTTTCCATATTTCTTCTTCGCAGCTGATAAGAGATTGTAACGTGCTGCTGTCAAATCTTCATAAATAGCCACGTCAGAGTCTCTTAATGCCTTTTTAGCAAGATAAACTTCAAATCTTTTAATATTACTTACAAATTGTACTATAATAGGCCTGGGCACAGTGTTATTTCCAGATTTGCCAACACGAAAGATACAATCTATGTCCCTAGGTTCACAAGAAATGTGAAGTATGTTGTCAAAAAAGGTTATGACATCATTCAAAATATTTTCGCCTTCATTTTCAGGAAAACAAACAATTCTTAGGGCATTTCGCTTCATGTATTGTTCTACGAATTCACATTTCTGTTCCACAATTTTAATGGATTTCGCATTCAAGGAAGCAATTTCATTCAAATTTTTAATTGAGTTATTTAGTTCTTCCAACTTGGCCTCTAGCTTACTTTCCAATTTATCAAGTTTTTTACCGATTTTACCTTCCAGTTTGTTTGAAAAATTAGTACAGACCTTATTAATGAGTTCACCAAGGTTGTCCATTTCAGCTTTGCTACCACCGCCACGAGCCATCATCGGCACAATTTTAATGGAATGGTAGGACTATCAAAACTTGTAGGAAAGTACCCAAATTAATAATTACTGCAGTTAAACAGCAAATATCAAATACCAGTTCAAATAACACTGGTGCAATATATTCTTATGTATACACGCCGAAATAAAAATAAAAATATATGTTCTCCAAGTGCTTCAAAGATACAAAATATACGGGAGCTCTACAACACGTGTTTACTCACGCATGACCAACACACTCATTGACTATGCTTTGAGGATCATTAAGCTGGCTGTTGCCGTAGGACATTGATTGAGGGATTGTAGATGAATTACGCATGTTATTAAGAAAGGACCAAAAGCAAGTAGCAATGCTACTCAAGTCGTGGTACAGTTCATTAAAATAAGCTTTATTGACATAAAATAATACCCCACATCGGTAGCGGGGTGGGGGTGGTGATGGGGGGTGGTAGTGGGGGTGGATGAAGTAAAAAAATATTTTTGAGGTTTTTGGTTCTTGTACACACACTAAATCACAATTTTTTTTCATCCCCTTTAATAATGGGGTGGGGGTGGCTAATGCCAAAACTTTTTTTGGGACCTTAGCTTCTCTTGTATATACTAAATACCAATTTTATGCACTCTTACCTGCTCGATTTACCTATTTTCCTCAAATTTACCCCAATTTACCCCCCAACCCTTCGACGGAACAAGATGAAAATATAATCTAATTCTAGATCTCGTTAAAGTACATATGTGTGCCAAATTTCAAGTCAATATCTCAAACGGTTCCAGAGTAAACGTGCGCACAAAAAAAGTTACAGACAGACCGACAGACAGACCGACATACAGACAGACAGACCGACAGACAGAAAATTTTTTTTCGTTCAAACTTAAAATCTCGAAGTTTCGTGATATTCTAAGCCTATTTGAACAATAAAAATTTTTAAAAATTTTTTTGTCGTTACTATACTTCCACTGGATGTGGAAGTAAAATTGGGAAGTTATCTGGCAAAGGACCAATCGGCTTAATTTTTTTTTTTTTTGTAAATTGTTGATTGAGATCTAAGGAATATTGGTGAAAAGAAAAAAACAGGCCGCTGGGCCTTTTTTCATTTTGTTATTAATGATACATTTTTTAAATATTTTTGTTTTTTTTTAAATTATAATTGGGGACAGACACTGATATAGGCACGTCTATGGATCCGTATAGGCGATTTTCATACGTACTTACTTACTAGACATCAAAATAACGAGGTTTAACATTTAAAGGAAAGACGATAGAAAACTTATTTCTAAATACGCATCACGTACTGCTTATGTTTTTAATTTTATTTTTTCTTTATGGCTTACTAATAATACAGCCGCTGAGCACACTTCTGTATGTCATACGTTTACCAAAGTTTCACCCGCTTGGATATTGTTGGTAATTGTCCAGTGAATAAAAAAAATTAGGTGGTGGTCTGTACCAGTGGCCATTTTGGAAAATCGACGCCATCTTTGATTCTTCTTGAAAATGCATTGCATAGGCATGTGAGGTGTCATTTTACATGTTTTTTAGGATGATGAATACGTTCCCGATAGTATAAATACTGAAAAGTAATTACTAATCATTATTTAGTAAGACAAATACGAATCAACATCTTTTATTTCTATATTAAAGCGATTTACATTGTTTTATAAAACACGAAGTAACATAAAATTAATAAGTCAATGACATCACTGGTTTAAGTATATGACATGACTAATATATAACAAAAAACAATATATGACTCCTTATATCTATAATTTTAAACAGTAGACGTAATAGTTTACGTTGCAATATTAGAATACTTATTACGACAATCAATAATGGCTACACTTCTGCAATGACAGTAAACGCAACAAGACATTTCATTTGAAAAACATAAACATGAATCTCTTGAACACTTTAGACATGAGCAACTAGGCACAAGTTCGTTGCTGGGAGGAAACAGTGAAGTTGTACGTGAGGGCTGTAGATAATCACCTACATCTTCGTAACCAAACTGTATAGAATCAAGTTGCGTGATGTCATAATTCAAACATGTTATATATACATGTGTGTTGTAGTAGAAATGTATTTTCCATGTGTGTAAAGAAACATTCGTAATTCGTCCATTGTTTTACGAACTGATCGTTTTTCAAAACTTGTACGAGATATTTTTCTGCTCCATTACTTCACTCGCAGAAATTCCGATGTTTGTGAGAAATGCTTCGGGTGTACTTGCCATTCCAGCATGTTTTGTATTTACTTTGCCAGTGAAGTCTGACTCAGTTGGAAGTGTAAAGTAGGAAGTATATGGCATATTGCAATTCGCTCAGCCATTATATGAATCCACAATTCCTTCAATCCAAGATTCTTGAAGGTAATCCAATGATATAACAGAAGAACCGGAAGGTCTGTATCATTCGATAAAACTCACTGATACCCTCTGTTTGTTGCATGTTTAATATGGGGCACAATACGGAGATCTCCCTCCTCTAACATGGCAAATTATAGTTCTTCGTAGAATTGTCTTAAATTGGTTTGCTTTATGGACATGCATGTGGTTGGGTTAGGAAAAGATGTTGCACTACAGAAGACCTGCATATTTGGCCATATATTGCTGCACTTTTCTAATAGATACGATTTGAAAAACAGTCTTGAAATTTGACGACGAATTCGTTCGAAACTCTTTCGCGACTTATCGAAGCAAGAATCAAATATGAAGTCAATTCTTGCTGCTGTATTTGCTATAATATTTTCACATATGAACAGGCAGCCTCGCAGAAATCTCCAAATGTTTTTAAATCTTTCCAGCGCAAGCCATGGAATTCACAATATAACAGTTTGTAACATTTGATAAGTTTGCTGAATTGCCATCTATTTCGGTTAATACCTTTTCAAGTTCTGAGGTGAGTGTGCCCTTGTTTGCCTTTGTAAAGAACCCGAAAAGGAAAATATTGTCAACGATCTCATATCTTAACAGTTCATTAATTCATCTCTCTCTAGCTAATTGAATGGTGCGTTGAACCATAGCTTGTTTCTCTTTTAGGTGTTTTGGTTTTACTTCCACATCCAGTGGAAGTATAGTAACGACAAAATTTTTTTTTTAAAATTGTTATTGTTCAAATAGGCTCAGAATGTCGCGAAACGTCGAGATTTTAAGTTTGAGCGAAAAAAATTTTCTGTCTGTCGGTCTGTCGGTCTGTCTGTCTGTCGGTCCGTCTGTCTGTAACTTTTTTTGTGCGCACGTTTACTCTGGAACCATTTGAGATATTGACTTGAAATTTGGTACACATATGTACTTTAACGAGATCTAGAACTAGATTATATTTTCGTCTTGTTCCGTCGAAGGGTTGGGGGGTAAATTGGGGTAAATTTGGGGAAAATAGGTAAATCAAGCAGGTAAGAGTCCATAAAATTGGTATTTAGTATATACAAGAGAAGCTTAGATCTCAAAAAAAATTTTGGCATTAGCCACCCCCCTTACCACCCCCACCTCATTATTAAAGGGGATGAAAAAAAATTGTGATTTAGTGTGTGTACAAGAACCAGAAACCTCAAAATGTTTTTTTACTTCATCCACCCCCACTACCACCCCTTATAACCACCCCCACCCCGCTACCGATGTGGGGTATCGTTTTATGGGTTTTTGGGGTAGAGGATGTCAAATATTATATTATTAAAGTTCCATAAACAATTCTTCCCACATACAAAAATTTTTTCGTTGTCAGTGACTTGAAAAAGAATCTGGATGTGGAAGTAGTGATTCCTTGGGCAGCGGTTTTTACAGTCTGTTTCTCAATGAGGATGCTATTAAGAGGTGGTAAATTCGTCCTATGGATGGTATTTGCTTTCTTGTGGGGGTCGGTAGCCCAGTGTGTTAGCGCGTCTAGCTTGCACTCTGAACGTACCTAGCGAAGTGGCTTCGAGCCCCACAGAGCGAAAAAATTTTTCATAGGAAATTTTCCCCAAGGATTCCACCATAAACTGTAGGGCCCCGTCTCCTTTACTCAGATAAATCTAGATCTTCTAGACTTAAGAGGGTCATTGAGGTGGCATGGAAGGCGGTTAAAACACATTTTAAAACACATTTTTTATCAATGAATCTGTCTTTCCTAAATGTTTCATACGCTTTATTTCCTATAGTGAAGACCTGAAGTAACTTATTTTTCACAGCATCTTCAACTGTCTGCTCATTGATAATGTTTCTGAGTTCTTTTACCTCTGGAGAAAAGGTTATCTGTAATGAAATTCTTCATCGTTTTAATCGTACTTTCCATATTATTTGATATAATTGATTATGACTCATGGTATGCTCTTAGTTCATAATTTTCAGAATAAGCATTGGTAACATTCCTGTGAAATGGTTTCCATATCCACTAATAATTATTTGACTTAATAGGTATGGATGGTTTCAGATTTATATATTAAAGTTTTTGTTAAAATGTTTTTTTAATGACTTCGTGTTAAAACCGCTGCCCAAGGAATCACTACTTCCACATCCAAATTTTTTATCTAAGTCTTCTACCCCAAAAACCCATAAAACGATACCACACATCGGTAGTGGGGTGGGGGTGGTGATAGGGGGTGGTAGTGGGGGTGGATGAAGTAAAAAAACAATTTTCCCCAAATTTACCCCAATTTACCCCCCAACCCTTCGACGGAACAAGACGAAAATGTAATCTAGTTCTAGATCTCGTTAAAGTACATATGTGTACCAAATTTCAAGTCAATATCTCAAACGGTTCCAGAGTAAACGTGCGTACAAAAAAAGTTACAGACAGACCGACAGACAGACCGACCGACATACAGAACGACAGACCGACAGACAGAATTTTTTTTTCGCTCAAACTTAAAATCTCGACGTTTCGTGACATTCTAAGCCTATTCGAACAATAAAAATTTTTAAAAAAATTTTTGTCGTTACTATACTTCCACTGGATGTGGAAGTAAAATGAATGAACTTATTTGACGGCAGAGTTCCAATATTGGAACTTTCAATATCGCTTTCAAATAATTGCTATTTGTTAACGAATAAAGATTCCTTATAATAAGTGAGCTTCTTTTTGTAAACCGGACATCTTTCCCCGTCCCATACAAAAAGACTATTATCAGTTATTTTGGCATTTACACAATTAATACATCTTGGACTAGCATCACCAGGGCGGCAATCTTTGATACCGTGTGATAACGAACATTTCGGAGAGGTATAGTTTATTTATGATGATAAGCTTAATTTACCATTGTTATAGTGATATGGAATAAGACCATTTAAAATTTTGATATGTACGCAATAAGAAGTTATTTCAGTTTTACATTAACTATTTGACATTAACAGAGACTTGTGTGTTATAAGAATTAATTTCTATTTACCTATATTTATTGATGATTTACAGCATGTTAAGAAGTCATGATATTATCTTTCACTGACTGACATTTTACATAAAAGTACCTAAACGAATCTATTGTGTTGATCATATAGTAATCAATCATTCAAATATCTTAGACTTTTACGAGGAGAGAACATCGTTGATTAATGTATCAATATGCCCGGCCTTGGTCTTTTAGAAATTAAGAAAATCAATGTATATATATTAACGTATACCTAAAGATAACACGTATCGATGTAAAGCAACTTCCCTATTTTGGCAATATACTGGAGTTCGCAAAATTTTGACCATTAATTTTCAAGTCGTAATGCTCAATAAAAGTAAAATCAAAAATTTTAACAAAGAAAATCCGGCCGAATCACTTTAAAAAGAATTAATAATTTTACTGGAAAATTTTAATTCATATTCTGCTATATTTAAGTAGGTACACCAAGAATTCTTGACATAGTGGTTAAAAAAAAGCCTGGCCAATTCTACGCTACCTATTGTGTTAAAGGAGTTTACGTCTGATTATAATCTAATTCGGATTGAATTCAAAAATGTGCTAAGAGTAGACATTACACGAAAGTCACCTCTAGGCGAGACACTGACTGGCTTCTCCATAAGAATCATAGCAATACACATCTGACTCTGACCAACGGCATTGGTACAGCTGACGAGGTGGACGTAGTGGATTGTGTCAGTCGGAAAAAGACCCGAAAAATCCGACTATTGTCTGATGCAACCAAAGTCGTTTTTCCCAATTAGAGGATGCTGAATACCGTGGTGGTGGCAGAATTTCTCGTTAGGGTGACCCACCCTCGCAAACGGCCAACAACCACCTCCATACGGGTCAAACGCGTATTGATCATATTTCACGGAATCTAACTTATTGATCGCCCGTTTTCGAGCATGCCAATTATGTGGAGGACCCTGGGACGCATGCCTGACACCCGCTCACCCCCTCAACGGCCAATAACCACCCTCCAAAAGGTTGAGAGATGGCTCTCATCATATCACTGGACAAAAAGCTTTCCCTCCCATTTTCGAGCATGCCGAGCACGAAGAGGACCACGAATCGAGTGCTTGACACCCTTCAATGACAAAAAACACCCCTTCGCATTTTGAGTGTAACTGCACAGGTTCAAAGAACGTAAAAAATAAAAAAATAAAAAAATAAAAAAATAAAAAAATAAAAAAATAAAAAAATAAAAAAATAAAAAAATAAAAAAATAAAAAAATAAAAAAATAAAAAAATAAAAAAATAAAAAAATAAAAAAATAAAAAAATAAAAAATAAAAAAATAAAAAAATAAAAAAATAAAAAAATAAAAAAATAAAAAAATAAAAAAATAAAAAAATAAAAAAATAAAAAAATAAAAAAATAAAAAAATAAAAAAATAAAAAAATAAAAAAATAAAAAAATAAAAAAATAAAAAAATAAAAAAATAAAAAAATAAAAAAATAAAAAAAATAAAAAAATAAAAAAATAAAAAAATAAAAAAATAAAAAAATAAAAAAATAAAAAAATAAAAAAATAAAAAAATAAAAAAATAAAAAAATAAAAAATAAAAAAATAAAAAAATAAAAAAATAAAAAAATAAAAAAATAAAAAAATAAAAAAATAAAAAAATAAAAAAATAAAAAAAATAAAAAAATAAGTAAATAAATTTACTGTTTTTATTTTTTTTTTCTTTTTTTTTACATAGTCATAGTATTTTATAATGTAAGAAAGTACCATCGTAACAATATATGCAGTAATTATTTGCGTCAATAAAAATATTTTGTCTAATATATTACAATTAAATAAATCAGATGTTTCAATTATTATATAAACCTATTTTTCCAAAAAAATATGCATTCATCTTTTTCAGCTCCACAATAAATAAAGATGACTACTTTGTTGACGAGATCGAGGTGACATCTTAATGTTTTTTCCTGTGTAGCATCCTCAAAAAAAGGGGGGGGGAGCTTTGCCCGGGGGTATGCTAAGAACGCATTTTTATCTCTTTGGAGGGTTGTTATTGGCCATTTACTGGGGTGTTATTTAACATGGCATCCAACTAACCAGGCAGGTAGTTTTAAACCTCATGATTAAATCTTCGGAACTAGTGCAATTTATTAAAACAATACTTCAGAATAAAGTACCAGAGAAATAGTGGAGTGCCATTAGATTTATACCTAGGAACCCGGTTCCTATGAATCAACTTTAATGAAACTTTTTGCATTGTGTTGCTAACACCTAATACTAAAATGTTTATGGATTAGAAATTGTTTTTTATTTAAAAGTTTATCGAGATCTTCTACATAGACGAGTGAATGAAGCCTAAAAATCGTCAATACCTCTTAATTCTTAGCAACAGCTCCGATTTTGATCATTTTTTTTAAATGTGTGTTTTTGAATATTTTTCAAAATCAGGAACAACTCAAGTGGCGCAAATAATTATTTATATTGTTTAAACAATAATAACAATATTTACAACAGTTGACATACCACTCATCCCTAATAAATTCAATAATTTTTTTTATAACTAACGTCTCAAATCTAGTATCAAATATAAAAACCTCAAATATTCATACAAATTATAATGATTTTATAAACACCAATGCACAATGTTTATATCTCCAACATCGACAGAAGAAATCTGTGATATTGTTGATAATTTTAAATCAAAATCGTCTAGTGGATTCGATAGTATTTCACCAAAACTATTAAAGAGATGCATCGTTGCTCTTGCATCCCCTCTTGAAAACATTTACAATACATCATTTATACTTGGTGAATTTCCACAGACTTTAAAATTAGCACTGGTACTACCTATTTATAAAAAGGGTGACCCTAATGATTTGTAAAACTACCGTCCAATTAGCTTATTGTCCGTATTTTCAAAAATACTTGAATGTCTAATGTACAAAAGACTGATATCCTTTTTAAACAGTACCAACTTTTTTTAATGAATTTCAGCACGGGTTTATGCAGAATAAGGCCACAGATACCGCTCTTTTTAATTTTGTTGATGAAATAATAAGCGCCTTGGATGGTCGGGAAATTGCCTGCGGACTATTTCTTGACTTATCTAAGGCGTTTGATACTTTAAACCATGTATGTTTACTTGATAAGTTGAACAAACTTGGTGTCAGAGGCGCAGCACACAAATGGTTTTTTTCCTACTTAAATCGTACTCAACAAACATCAGTTCTGATTCATGGGCAAAAATACGTTTCTGATTCTGTTACTAATAACACAGGAGTGCCACAAGGTAGTGTGCTTGGGCCCCTTCTCTTTGTCGTTTATCTAAATGATCTATCCAACGTATGCCCAAACAACAACAACTTCAGACTCCTGAATTACGCCGATGACACCAATATCCTCATTAGAGGTAAGAATATCTCTGACAGAACAGTTTGCCGGGGATATTTGGCAAAATTTGAGAGATTGGTTTTGTATCAATCAACTGATACTCAACGAATCCAAATCCAATGGTATGTTTTACAGAACTGACAAATCGAATTTGAACTTTCCTTCTGATTTATTACCAGGGCACTTACAAATACCTGTCAAAGATAGCATAAAACTCCTTGGAATAACTTTGGATTCAAACTTAGAGTGGAACGACCATACAAAAAATTTAAGTCAACAGTTAAATTCCGTTTGCTATGCATTAAGAGTACTTTCAAGGTCTTTTGATACATCGGTGCTTAAAACCATATATTATTCAAACTTTTACGGCAAAACTAAATATGGAATAACTATTTGGGGTGGTTCTTCTAATCTTGGGGAAATTTTTACTATACAAAAAAGAGCAATTAGAATTATATATAAAATGGGCTTTTTAGCTTCCTGCAGGGGAGTTTTCAAAAGTAACAACTTACTAACCATACCGGGTTTATTTATTTATGAATGCATTTTATATGTAAAAAAACACAGTAACCAGTTTCAAGAGCACGAACAACATCACCCCTCCAATACCAGATGCAAGGGCGACTATGCATTACCCATCCACAGTCTAACACTTCTTGAAAATTGTCCGCGTTATCAGTGTCTGAAATTTTATAATGCGCTTCCCCAACACATTAAAGAGTGTACAAATTTTAAAAAGTTTAAAAATTATACATTTGATTATATATGTAATCTTGAACCGTACAGTCTAGAGGATTTTCTGTAAGTAAATTATAGATGTTTACTTTTAAACATTTTAATTGATTATCGTAATTTCGAATTTTTACAATTTTTATGTTTTTATATAAACGTACGTTTTTCTGTAAGTAAATTATTGATATTTACTTTTAAACATTTTAATTAATTTATCGTAATGTCCAATTTTTACAATTTTTATATTTCTATATATACGTAATTACTGTTTTAAACTACCTCTATTGACTTGTCTTATCTACAAATTTTGTAGCTTATGAGACCAATAAATGTATTTGTATTTGTATATGTATTTGTACAAAAACATATATTTTAAAAGTTTTTTTTCGCGATATTTATAAAACATTGAGTTGTTTTTATTGAAAATATATTTTAAAAAATGTTTCTCACAGTCGAAGTTGATCATTATTTATATTGTTTAAACAATAATAACAACTTCTACAGGAAAAATCTATTTTTTTATGTTTTTTTTCCGATATTCATGAAAAACTTAATTTAGTTCAGTGTTTCAAGGTTTTTCGCTCAGAATTCTTTCAGATAGAACCGATTGACGTGAAATTTGGACAGTAATAATTAGAGAATGGCTCAAGAAACAAAAGCTATATAGTGCCGATGTGTGCTTTTACCCTGGAGGTGGATGCCGCACCCACCCCTTCTCGAGAGTGGAAATTATATGTTCAAAGTAACTGCAGAAATCGACAGAGGAATGAATTCTAAGCAATAAATGTTCGATGAATTTTTTTCGATGAGTCAATACTTTTTCAGTTATTCTTGATTGAATATGTTGATTTTTCATCTAAAAAATGCATGTTTTAGAACGATTTTTCACTAATAACTCGAAAACTTTACGTTTTACCAAAAAAATTATTATAAGCAAAAATGAAGCCTATAAAATAACAAATCGATTGTTTTTTTTTTGTTTCTGCAAATGCAATACGAACCGAGTTATGGCTCGATGAAGGTGACTTTTGTAAATAACGGAAAAACGGAAAATTGTTGGAGAAAAGCATATAAGAAATTTTTAAAAGTATTTGAAAAGATCTTTAAAATGAACGTTGGTAAAAGTCGTTAGCATGAAAACTAACGGAGTTATTATGAAAATAAAATGGTTGTCAGTTTTTTTCGGAGAAAAAATCAGCAATGAAACCAATGGCTTCACCTCAAGAATTGAAGTTGAGCGTAATCCATTTACAATTTACTTTATTTAAGTACTGACGATATGTTCTAGAATTTTGACAGGTTTAGGATGCCTATATTTGAAAAAAGTTTGATTCAAATTTGAAATGATTTTTTAAATTTCTTTAAAAATTTCCATTTTTTCACATAAAGCAAAGACTAAAGAAGATACGTTAAAAATGCTACAGTACAAATTTTAGAAGCCTGTAGGTACTGCACAATATTACTGTATGAAGCTGCTAAAGAGATACAGTTAAAAAAATCGAGCCGTGTCGAAGACTTATCAGCGTTTCTCGAGCAGATGCGTTATGATTGGTTTATCAATGATAACTTCCTTAATTTTTAAGCTATTTAATCGCTCCAAAAATAATTTTACAGGGAACTTTAAGAACTACAAGGCGTGTAAAGTTGAACTTCCTTGACCCTTTCGTTTTTTTGATTTTTAAGTTTAAAGAGCTCGGGGAAGGTGGTCATCGCACTCAAATGCAAATTTATGACGGTGATATCTTAATTAATTTTTATCCTAGAGAAATAAAAAAAAAAATTTCAGTAATAAAAACCTAAATATTTGTACTCTAGCATTTCTTACGTAGCTTCTTTAGTCTTTGAATTATTGTGAATAAATAAAAAATTTTAAAGAAATTTCAAAAATCATATCAAATTTGAATCAAACTTTTTTTCAATTATAGGCATCCTAAACCGGTCAAAATTCTAGAACATATTGTTAGTACTTACATAAGGTAAATTGTAAATGGATTACGTTCAATTTCAATTCTTGTGGCGAAGCCATTGGTTTCATTGCTGATTTTTTTCCCCGAAGAGATAACCATTTTATTTTCATCATAACTGCGTTAGTCTTCATGCTAACGACTTTTGCCAAAGTTCATTTTAAAGGTATTTTCAAGCATTTTTATAAACGTCTCTTTCCTCCAAAAATTTTCCGTTTTTCCGTTATTTAACGTTGAAACGATCGAATTCAATTTTCGGCGAACAAAAAGTCACCTTCATCGAGCAATAACTCGGTTCGTATTGCATCTACAGAAATAAGAAAAAAACCATCGATTTGTTATTTTATAGGCTTCATGTTTGCTTATAATAATTTTTTAGTAAAACGTAAAGTTTTCGAGTTATTAGTGAAAAATCGTTCTAAAACAAGCAACTTTTAGATGAAAAATCAACATATTCAATCAGGAATAACTTAAAAAGTATTGACTCATCAAAAAAATTCCATAGAACATTTATTGCTTAAAATTCATTCCTCTATCGATTTCTGCAGTTACTTTGAACATAATAATTTCCACCCTCGAGAAGGGGTGGCATTCACTTCCAGAGTAAAAAAACGTCAATTTCTAATCCATAAACATTTTAGTATTAGGTTTTAGCAACACAATGCAAAAAGTTTCATTAAAGTTGATTCATAGGAACTCGGTTCCAAGGTTTTTTAGTTTTCACTCCACTAAAAAGTTATCGAATACAATCTCCTCAAATATTTGGCGAGGGAAGTTACCGTGCAATTAACATATATCGTTAAAGCAACTTTACGGATACAATGCTGGCAAGTAGAAGTAGTTCTCATTTTCTACCCGAATAAAAATGTGGAGATCGCAGGCAGTTACCGACCAATCTCGTTGCTGTCGACGACTGGAAGTTAGAGAAGTACAGTGCAGTACAGTTAGAATCGTTAACGTAGTGGTAGGAACATAAAATACAACCTCGGTAAGAATACCACCACGGTTACTCTTAAATGTCGAGAAAGTCTTCGATACCCTCCGTACTCCGAGTACGGTATGCGGCAAGTTCGATTGTGAATGAGTTGGTTGTAGAGCGGACCATACGATCAAGGTCATGTAGAACCTTGCGACACAACCGCAACGGTCGTAGCGTGGGTGTTGATGTTTGACACGATCCGAGTGACTAAATCAATTAATGGATTAAACGACTTACCTTAAGGAAGTTCAATCCAAATTATACGTGTGGTTCCGGAGAGTAGGTCACTTGGAGTAGTACGCTACATTGCAATCGAACACATACAGTTACAGAAGATCGAACGCTCCCCAACTAGCCCAGTACCAACTGTACCGGTTCACCTCATTGCGAAATTAATTTAAATTAGATCACAAGGGTGCTTAGGGGATTGGGTGGGTGTGACCTACTCTCCGGAACCACACGTATAATTTGGATTGAACTTCCTTAAGGTAAGTCGTTTAATCCATTAATTATACTTCTTGGTTCCTCCGAGTAGGTCACTTGGAGTAGATGTTTAGAGAAGCGGTCTAATTTAACCACGTTTCTTAAGTTTGTGCTCAAATTTAATATATTTAAAATGTCAATAGTAATAATATATCTTTTTATTCAATATAAGTACATATCATGTATACCATCTAAACTTAACTTAAAATCATTGTTGACGATATCTAATAGTAGCAACTTACTGAACATTCATTTGTAAATATACCATAAGTATAAGTATTATACATAAGACATAGTAACTTGTCATTCATGATCACATTATTCAGACTTAAGTCTCACTCATGTTCAATATAGCATTTTCGAAACTAAGATCGTCTCTTATAGGCCTATTGTAAAATTTTCTGAAAATAGTTGACTTTTCTGACCAACCCGCTGTAGCTCTTATGGTTTCCAGGCTACATCCTAATCTGAAGGCGGCAGACGACGAAGCGTGTCTGGTGCTGTGTGATTTATACAAATCTGTATTTACACCAGAGTCTTTGAGAGTGGATTTTATCCACCTACTAATTGACTGAATCGAGGCTGTCTTGTGAGGTTTTTTAAAAGTTATGAATAAATAGTCATTCCTTTGTCTGATGTTGGCAGTCATTTTTATGTAAAATAGTAAGGTAGATGCCACACAGAGCTCGGGTTTATCAGGAAAAAATTTTAATTTTATATTTGGCTGTGCAGTGTTGGGTCTTGACGTTTTAATTATATCAGTTATTAGAATCGAGATCTCTTCATTATTTTGGTGAATATTAGTAAGTTGTATTTTAGAAATTGTTTGCACTCGGTGTGCTGTAGTTAGAGCTATAAGCGTGACTAATTTTTTGCTAACCTTTTCTAGTGTTAGAGTTTCTAATGGGAACCACCCTGCCAGTGTAATTAGTACTGGATGGGCGTCCCATGTGTTATTATATTTTGGAAACGAAGGTTTTAATTTAAACACTCCTTTGAGGAATCTCTTTATGTTTTCGTTATTTTTAACCTCTGGATATACTAATGATAGTGCTGATCTATAGCAGCAAATGGATGAGTATGACAGACCTGATGTTTTAAACTGATATTCAAAAAATTCCAAAATGTCACTAATTTTTGCATTATATTGACTTATACGTCTTTCTTTACAGAAACTCCACCATTTCAGGTAAGCTGTGTTATATTGTTTAAGTGTTCCTGTAGATAGTGATGCTATCATTGTTGAAATTGCTGTTTCTGGAGCTCCTGCAATCCCCAAAGCTTTCCTGATAATTTCCCTGCTACCAGGGTAAGCCTCCTCCAAAGAGGATGGCTGTTCCTGAAAGGAGAAAGAAGGAGGTTTTTATGAGGCCTGAAGTAAATGTATCATGTAATAATAATTTTTTGAATACAATACACTAACACACCCTCCCCCTTTTCCAAAATTATTTTATTTAATACTTTTGATATGATACTGAAAGGTAGGAAGGCATAGAAAAAGGAATTCCAAGGAATCGTAAAAGCATCTATGACTATTGAATTGGGATCATGTTTCCATGACGCAAATTTTTTGACCTTATTATTATTACTAGATGCGAACAAGTCAATCTGCGGCATACCAAATTTTTCTACAATTAATTCGAATTTTTTATCATCTAGACTATATTCACAGTCAATAGATGTTACTCTAGATTCCTCATCAGCTATAGTATTATCTGTGGATTTTATGTACGAAGCAAAAATATATAAATTTCTATGTTCACACCACTTCCAGATTTCTTGGGCTAATATATTCAGGGAATTAGAGTGAACACCCCCCATTTTATTTAAGTAAGCAATCGCTACCTGATTGTCTACCCTCAAAAGAATGCTACCATTAGATACATTTTTTGCAAAATATTTTAGGGAATTGAATGCTGCCTTAAGTTCCAGTACATTTATATGAAATTTAATTTCCTCCTCAGACCAAAACCCATGAGCTCTTTCACCCCCACATATTCCACCCCATCCGGTAGATGAAGCGTCCGAGAAAATTTCTAATATAAATTTTTTATTTGTGTTTAAATAATATTTAGCTGAATTGATCTTATCTTTCCACCAGAAGAGATCAGTTTTAATTTTTTGAGATAAATGCATTTCTTTATCAAAATTACCTTTGTTATGCAATAATGCTAGTTTTTTCTTTTTCTAAATTTTTTGTGTGTCAGGCAGATATCAAACATCCAATAGTTTTCGCCAAATACCTTATTTTACAGTGCGACATAGAAATAATCGAATTTATGAGTTTTAATATATTTTCTTTTTTATCTTTTGTTATACTAAACGACATGTCATCTGTGTCATATATAAAGCCCAAGAACTTACACTGAGTTGATGGGTTCAATACACTTTTTTCATAGTTTACTATAAATCCTAACGACTCTAAAAATGTCACAGTTTCATTTGTTCTTTGCTTACTGTATAATGGATTTCTTTCTATTATGAGTAAGTCATCTAAATAATTTATTACTAATAAGTCATTATTTCTGAGTACCTGCATAACAGGTTTAAACAATTTAGTGTACACATAAGGGGCAGAGCATAAGCCAAAAGGCATACAAGTAAACTGATACAGTTTCTTATTAAATCTGAACCTCAAATATTTCCTATGTGATTTACTAATTGGGATCATAAAATAGGCATCCTTAAGGTCAATCTTTGTAAGGTAACTATTTTTATAGATAAGAGTATTTACAGCTTTGTAATTTTCCATTTTGAAATGACTTAACTCCACAAATTTATTCAAATTTTTCAGATTCAAGATGAATCTATATTTTTTATTTGTCTTTTCAACTAAGAAATACGTTGATAGATATTGACCTTTCACCGAAGAGCATTGCTCTATGGCACCTTTCTTTAAAAGATTTTCGACTTCTGCGTGAAGCAGATTAAACTCCGAATTCGACAAACCTGTTTCTTTGGGTGCAACTAATTGATATGGCTTTCGTATAAAAGGTATTTTATAACCCTTTAACCATTGTATTACTTTCTTATTGGTTGTAATAGTGGACCATACATTAGTGAAATGTTTAAGTCTTCCGGCATAACCTACCTCTAACGTCGGTACCGGTAAGGTTCCCTGTGAGGCTCCCTGACTGTGTACTTCTCTTTCCCCCTGCCTTTTTTCTTGTTCTCCATGTGTTTCAACCTGGGTTTGAATCGGGTGCGCCTGGAGTTTAAATAAGTCGTTTTCATGCCACTTGTACTTGGTTTCAGCTTTTGACCTATCTTTTCTGCTTCCTGAGATTGTTTAACTTTCTCGGAAAGATCCTTGCCATATAAAAACTCATCCGTTGTGGAGGTATTTAAAATTTTTGATAGCTTGGTATCTACAGAGGGTGATATATTCAGTTTTCTATGGCCTGATAGTTTAAAATGTACTTTTGCAATCATCTTTGCTGAATCTGACAAGGCAGTTAAGATGGTGCTTTTTGCAGGTGTTATGTCTTGACCCATTACCTTCTCAAAGGCCTCTCCCAAAATACTTAAGCTAAGGCCTAAATGGTCCTGTAATTTCGAGGTGAAATTGTCTTGTTTGATTTTAAGCTCAGGTAATATGTGAGTAATTTCTGGGTTCAACTTTGGTGCTCTTAAAGCAACGCAATTTGTACTTAAGCCCCAACGCTCGACTACCCCCATTTCTGTTTCCTTATCAAGGCCTGTTAATAAGTAACTTGTCCAACGTGACACCAGTTGTGGAGGCAAAGGCTTGCCCTCAACCAGAGGTCTGTTCGGGTCAGCTCCCAAAATATCATTCAAATTGTCCATGATCTGAGCGGGCTCGGTTTCCTGAGGAGTTGCTCTTTCCCCACTGGACCGCCGGACATCGACCGGACTTCCATATTCCTCATCTGAAGAATCCGTACTTGAATCTGAGTCCGAACCTGCAGAAATTATATTCTTTAATATAAGATATAAGTAATATAATTCTTTCTCAATAGGGACTTTGTCACGTATGTATCTACTGCAAAACAGAGTACATAAGGACGTAATTAGACTATTCTGTTGCTGACAAAATCAGTGCCACAGTCTAAACCTAAAGTTGCCCCAGTTTGGGGTGCCTATCGCAAAACGAAGGCAATTTTTGTAGTGATGCCTATCGCAAAACGAAAGCATTTCTTAGATACAAACCACCACAAAGTAGAGAATGGACTGTTTGTAAGATAGGGAAAAGCGTATGCATATCTATTAGATATACGAGCTTATGCTTGCTGACATTTGTTTTGGCGGCAACGAAGTCGTCAGAATTTCACTTATTAATTAGCTCAACTTACTTGATGAAGGCTGATCTCGTAGCTTATCTTCTAATCGTCTCATTTTCTTCTTTAAGCTTTTCAGCTCAATCATTCGCTTTCTTTTAGACATTTTTCTTTAAAAATTGCTAATTACTACGCACAAACTCGACTGTATCGTTTGACATACAATTTCGCAATGAGGTGAACCGGTACAGTTGGTACTGGGCTAGTTGGGGAGCGTTCGATCTTCTGTAACTGTATGTGTTCGATTGCAATGTAGCGTACTACTCCAAGTGACCTACTCGGAGGAACTACGAAGTATAATTAGTCTGCAAATGAATGTCACGTATAGAGCGTGCTGTCGTGTGTATGTGTGTATGTGTGTATCGTTACGAGATGGAAAAAAAAAGAAATTTATCACGGAGTTTTTGTCGCTGTAGAAAGACATTATTGTTTATGGTCAGCCGGACCGTCCATTCGATCGAGTCGTAACGTACGTGTCTTAAATGGCAGTTTCGACAGTTCTATCGACAGTTCCTGCGACCATTTCAACGTGAATGGCGTGCTTCAACTGGCCAAGTATACCTATGCCATAGCCATAATGCGCAAGTGGCAAAAATTCCATTCAAAGCCCACGCGATTCTTCCTTCGATGAATAAGAGCAGTGGAAAATTCGCGTAAATGATAAGAAGTTAAAAGCAATTGCCTTCGCACAAAATTACATTAAAAAATCGGCAGCTACTGGAAGCGGCTGGAACCTCCCCACACGGTGGATCCTTATCAGCTGTATTTGGATATTACATCGGAAATCAGAGCACTAAGCAAACAGATAAATTACACGTGACTTTGGAGCCATTTATTTCATCAACAAATATCGAACGAACTGAAGCGGACTACAAGCAATCTGTTAAAACATAACCTCTCATGTTTGTTTATGTTGCATGTTAATCAATTGCCGGATATTATAAGGGTATTAACAGATAACGTTTCGAAGATTTTGTAAAATATTGGATAATGAAAAAAAAATAATAACACAGAATTTAGCCCAAATGACACTCTAACTTCAACAAGTCAATAACATTATGGACTGTTCAAGCAGACTACGCATGCATCAAATTAAAATCTTCCTGCTCGATCAAAAAGGTTGAGCAAGTCGAGCTTCGTCCGAGGCCTTTATTTTGTAATATTCGAACTTTAAGATTTAGCTCAGTTAGCTCGATTTGCAATGAACGATTGTGACGTGTCGCATCAATCAGACGTAATATCCGAACACGGCTATAAACAATTATTACCTTAAAAAAAAACAACTAAAATAAGTTTTGACATTGTCAAAAATATTTGGGTTGGTAACATTTACGAATGTTGATTTTTAGGTTATGAAATATATTTAGGGACATAACATGTTTAAGTTTTTCAAGTTTATTCTCATTTTTAATGTTTGACTACGCATTTTTAGCTTGGAGCCACAGTGACTCCGAGCAGATAGTTAAAAAACTCATGCAAATAATTTTTCTATATAGACCATCTTAGGATGACGTCACGATAAGTCGACCATATTACCTGAGGGATAACCAAACTTTCTATTCCAATGTAAACAAAGAAGTAATCTCAGTTTTAAATGTGAAATAAAAATAAAACACCATCTTTTTTTGCGACAAGGTGCGATTGTGAGATAAGGTTTATTTTGAATGTAAAAAAGCTTAGAAGAAAGGTAAAGAAATCACTTTCTGGCAGAGTCTATTGAATACTACATACGGATAATATATCACTGAAATCTAGCACTTAGTTATTTAAATGTAAACTTGCCTTGCCCATAACAATGAATACATTTGAGTTTATCTTTCTTGCACAAACTTCTTGCACAAATCCAGCCTCATAATATTTATATGCTTGTAAAGATTTGTATGCCTTTAACTGCTGATCTGCGAAGAAGCTGTGAGTCGACACTAAGTAATTTACCATATTAATTACGGACACACAAGGTAAAATAGACAAATCTGCAGAAAGGTCTCCAGTCTCCACTCCAAGGGTGTATGGGTCAATATTGTCTATTATTTTGATTTTCTCATCGTAGCGACACTTTACATCACCCATAAGGGTTGGATAATATTCACTATATGACATTATTACGAAAACACACACAGTTTCTCAAGAAAATCAGAAAAAAATATATAAAACCACGCAAACTGCGTGTTGTTGTCCCTCAAGCAAAATGTCAAAATTGTCAAAACCATGTGACCTAAAAATGATTGATTAATAAAAAAATAGATTGCTAATTACAGGTTAGATTTCTAACTCACAAAAAGAGTCCTATTTTATTAGGACAAAGTATTTAGGACTTCATAAACATTACACTGTACTAGATTTTAGTTGAAAGTACGGGAACCAGGCAGAAACAGCTACGTAATATTCTTAAATCTTAAGAAATATATATTTTTGAGGTTAGCTGTGACGTCACGTACCAAATATTTTTGACAGATGGCAAAATACGTTTTCCCCTAACAATAATACCAATAATATTTTTTGGATGCTGTCATATGTGCGCATATAACGAATTATTTTTAATTTTTTTAACGGAAACCAAATCGAAAGGGTGCAAGTGTATCGTGAAATATCATTGAAATTGGAATTTATACTGCTTTTTAATGGTTCAATTACAAATTCTAAGTAATCATAAAATAAACAACTTGTGCCAAAATGGCACTAAACGTAATCCGATCTCAACCAAAACCTTTTCAGATCTTCTGGAGCACTAAAGAAACCCTCATGTAAAAGTTTCATCCAAATCCGTTTAGTAGCTTCGTAGCTATCGTGCTAACACACAGGCATTAGTTACAAACCACTTTTTTGGGTTTCCGGGACCTCGAAATCGTAAAGATTTGATGTTATCTCAATTTTCGATTTTGGATTAATTGTAGTAACCTCCCACAATTATTGTGGGGAGGTTAATAAACACAACACTATAAAAACTAAGTTCGTAGGCAAGAGCACTTAATAATTTTGATTATTGATACGGGAAACAACTAAACGAAAACATCCGTTCGTTGGTAATGGGTGGTAGGGATGGCCATCTTTTGGAAAAACCATATAACTCTTGGTGGACAGTTTCCCTGCCAGATGTGGCCGGAGTAGTGTTCATGGTGGATCGTTTAAGTTTGAGTTGATATATTTTGTTTTATCTTCTGGCCTCGGCCGATTTTTCACTAAATCGGTCGGGGAAGTAAGCTGTCAAATTTTTGGTTTCAATGTTTTTCTGGGGGAATTTGGTTTTTGACAGTTTTCGAAAAAATATTTTAGGTTGGTACCAATGTCTTAAATTATTTTTAAGTTATGTAGCACTATTTTTAGGTTATGTTGCCGGAAGAATTTCCGGCGGGATGGCGGAAGTAGCGGAAATAGTTTTTAAAATATAATGTCACTTTTGAAGTTTTATTGGAAAAAACTCACCGAAAACGTTCCGGTGAGATTGCTTATACTTGTAGGGCTTGTGAGCGGTTCACGAAGGCTTCTCACACCTTCCGTGGGCTTTATGAACGTCGAAAAAACTTGTAATGTCTCGATGCACTTGACACTCAAATTTACTCAGCATACAGTCTGCACGCTTTAACACACTAGTCTATTGAACGTTAGGTTAGACCACTGAGTACAGTAACTATACAGAGGCGAAGGCTAGCCTTCCCGCCAAAACCAAATTTGTATACTCATCGCCACTTCTTAATTGTTTAACAATCAACCTCACTTTTATCTTGACACTGTTGATGTTTATCGTGTTAAGTTTGGATTTGTGAATTTTTTTTTCCACTCATTTTGGGATATTGAAAACATTAACCGAGAATTAAAATTCTCATAAATAAAACCTAGTGTACAACTCAATTGAAAATAGGCGCCGATTATAAGCAATTCAAATCGTAATCTTTTTCAATCCAACTCGAAATACACTGTCTTTTCAGTGTATCCTTAAATGGGGATCTGCACATGACGTCATAGCTAACCTCAAAAATATATATTTCTTAAAATTTAGTACTACGTAGCTATTATTAAAATTTCTGCCTGGTTCCCATACTTTCGACCAAAATCTAGTTCAATGTAATGTTTATAAAGTTCTAACTAGTTTGTAATAGATGGCAGGACCAATAAGTTCTCTCATTACTTACGCATAGATAGAAAATTTTACAGGTTCTGTGCATACGTACATACAGTGTTGCATACATTCCCGGCTTCTTGTTTTTGACAAGAGTCCAGTGACATCTGACATTAAGTAGCTAAATTAAAACATTGAAAGAATATATGTAACACTACATGCAGTATTGCACGTGTCGTCACAGCTAACCTCAAAAATATATATTTCTTAAGATTTACAGGTATTACGTAGCTATTATTAAAATTTCTGCCTGGTTCCTGTACTTTCAACCAAAGTCAAGTTCAACGTAATATGTATGAAGTTTTAAATAGTTTGTCACAATAAAATAAGACACTTTTGCAGGTTAGGAATCTAACCTATAATTAGCAGTCTATTTTTATTAATCAACAATATTGAAAAATTATTTGCGTGAAATTTTAAATATTTGCTTGGAGCCAGTATGGCTCCGAGCTAAAAATGCCTATACAAACATTAAATATGAGAATAAACGAAAACACTTTAAAATTTTAGGTTGTGTTAGTTATACGATGCACATGCTCAGGTAATTGTAGGACCTTATTGCTCGCGCCATCTATTAAAGTAAATAGAAACCATGCACTTACGAAGCCATTATTATAATAGGAAAGTGCCGGACCACCTATTTAATACACCGTGGTGTAGACGCAACTGGTACGCAAGGTCACAGAAAACGAGCCATCAAAACTGAAAGGAACCGCCAAAGACTTCGCCTCTGTGCAGTTACTGTATTCTGTGGTTCCACTATAAAATATATTTTACACAAGAAGCGTGTTATTTGGTTTTTAATTTTTTTCACGGAAACCAAAGCTAAAGAGTGCAAGTGTGATATATCGTTGAAATCGGAATTTTTACTGCTTTTCAATGGTTCGATTACAAATTGTAAGTAATCATAAAATAAACAACTTGTTGTGCCAAAACAGCAACAAACGTAATCCGATCTCAACCAAAACCTTTTCAGATCTTCTGGAGCACTAAAGAAACCCTCATGCAAAGTTTCATCCAAATCCGTTTAGTGGCTTCGCCGCTATCGTGCTAACAGACACACACACACACACACACACACACACACACACACACACACACACACACACACACACACACACACACACACACACACACACACACACACACACACACACACACACACACACACACACACACACACACACACACACACACACACACACATACACACACACACAGACATTTTTCAAAAACAACTTTTTTGGGTTCCTGGGACCTCAAAACGTAAAGATTTGATGTTATCTCAATTTTCGATTTTGGACTAATTGTAGTAACCTCCCACAATTTTATTGTGGGGAGGTTAAAATAAAGTTAAACTTCAATTTTTGGTCAGAGATAATTAATAGCGTTTTCCAGTGACTGTACTTTATGACACTGAGTACAACTTTTATATTCCAATAAGAGATTGAAACGCACTTTATAGTTTGGTTGCTTAGCGAGAAGATCGTGACCTGCTGGATTAAAGCGCCAAATTTTGCACACTTCTTATATACCCTCAGTACTATCAATTCAGGAGGGGGTGCCCGATTTCAGTACCCGCCATCTTCAAATACGACGCCATCTTTGTTTTCTTTGGACTCTAACTGTAAATTTTCGACTTTTATTTGGTTTTTACTAAATATCTCCCCAACTTCTGGGTTTGTAATAAAAAGAATTTAACTTAAACTAAATTTGCTACAATTTGAGACCAGAGCCCCATTTGTAAATTTAATATTTTGCGAAATACAAGTTTCCAAAGTTTTGGACTTTTTTCAGGTTATTACGAAAATTTATATGTTTGTCGGTTTTGCTAAATATTTCCAATGCAGTCAGTTTTACAGCAAACATTATTTTATTAATGTGTAAGAAGAATAAATAGGCTACACTTTGAGTAAAGAAAGACATCGATACAATCACAATTTGCTGAGATAATGTATTTGACCATGTTAGAAACGTTTCAACAAGAAAAATTACAGAATAACTGTTAAGATAATCATAAAAATTATATTTATAATGTTGTTATTATTGTATTTATAATGTTGTTATTATTGTATTTATAATGTTGTTGTTTACTGTTCACAATGGCCTTTGCAATGACAAAGAGCAGTGCAGGCAAGTGCAGCTTTGTTACAAACGCAATTCTTAGAGCACATGGGTTCGGCCTTACATCCGCACTTAATTAATTCCCTACAGCATCTGCTTGCTTCCGGTATAGACATCCAAATTGGTTGCCATGTCTCTTCGTTTCTTTTCTATCCAAAGTTATCCAGAGTAGGTGCATTTGGAGTGATTTCAAACTGGTTAACCAGATGCCAGATTGATAGATGCAGCGATTAGTGTGTTGAATGAGGACATCCTGTGTGGGCGGTAGACTTTGTATCATCTTTACTTTTTTTCCTTGTGTGAAGAGATCCTCTCTGAGGTTGTTGATGCTGTCAAGTTGTGTTGTGCCATCGTACAGAATGCATGTGAATCGTTCTATAAGTTCAAATGCCTTTGTTTTAGCATCTACTGGCTGAAATGGATGTTTTGCAGAGAAAATAAATCCTTCTGTGGCTGGAAGGTATGCTTTCCATATCTTCCATGCTGACTTTTACCAAAAAATTGTGATGTGGTGTCTGAACCTACGAAACTATGGCTAAAGGGCAATGCTTGCTAAATATTTTCTTCGAGCTCTTGGCAGATGGCGTTGATATGATAATATCTGAAGTGTTTACCCTTACCAAATGCAATCCAAAGTTGAATATTAGGTTTGTAAGTTTGTATCTCGAAAACGATGCCCACTAGTACTACAATAACGTCTGTGTCAACTGTACTTATGAGGATGTTGGTTGCCCCCTTTTGTAATGCATCCAATATATGAAGAAACATTCTGGTATCAGCTTCTTCGTGGTCAGTTTCGGACATCGGTGTACTGCTATTTTTTGAAATAACAGATTTATCATAGGTGATACATATTTCTTTACCTTCTTGTACGGCATAAGCTGCGACTGCATCACTTAGTAAGGTAAACATTTCTGTCTTGTTCTCTGAATTCTTCAGGAATATAACAAAGTTTTTGGGGAGTGTGGTTTCCCTTATGACTTTTCTCCTTTCTCCCTTCCCTTTCTTCACATCAGTGGCGACTGGTGAAATTTCAATATTTTTTTCTCGTCTATGGCGCATGGGACCCATACGAAATTTGGGAAATAACATCTAGAGAAGCACTTCTCTAATGGCCCTTAAAAAATTTTGAAAAAGCAGTTTGCGAAAAAATTTTTGAAAATTCGTTAGCCTCCCCTGGGTCTAGGAGCTCCTGTTTATTTTTATTTTTTTTTTTTGTCATATGCATTTGACTTTTCATAAAAATACAGATTTGGGAGTTTATGAAAATATTTTTATTACTAACTGAAATACAATGAACTGAAATTTTGTAATTTACAATTTAACAAATTACAATATTTCAATTCGTTGTATCTCAGTTAGTAATGAAAATATTTTCATAAACTCCAAAATCTGTTGTTGTATTTTTATGAAAAGTCAAATGCATATGATAAATAAAAATAAAAATAAACAGGAGCTCCTAGACCCAGGGGAGGCTAACGAATTTTCAAAAATTTTTTCGCAAACTGCTTTTTCAAAATTTTTTAGGGGTCATTAGAGAAGTGCTTCTCTAGATGTTATTTCCCAAATTTCGTATGGGTCCCATGCGCCATAGACGAGAAAAAAAATATTGAAATTTCACCAGCCGCCGCTGCTTCACACGTGTAGTTTCCTTCAGACTGTCCGGCTTGTATATGTCCCATACAACATCGATTCTTAGGCAATCCTGAAGTTGTCGTTTGATCCATGGTAAGAAGACCATATTAATTAATTAAGACCATAAGCTTGTATCTCGCAAAATTTTGAAGTTACAAAAGCGGCTCTGGTCTCAAATTGTAGCAAATTTAGTTTAAATTAAATCTTTTTTGCTGCAAACCCAGAAGTTGAGGTGATATTTAGTAAAAACCAAATAAAAGTCGAACTGATATATAAGAACTCTGCAAAATTTGGCGCTTTAATCCAGCAGGTCACGATTCTGCCTAGTATTTGTTCTAAGCCAGCACACTATGGGTCGCGTGCGTCGACGTCACAGATTTTGAGACCTTAGGAAAAACAAACAGCTGTCATTGAGAAATCCGCCGATTAAACGTGTTTCTTTAAAGTGAATTTTGCAGTGTTTGTGCCATTTAAGAACTTGTTGTTGGATTATTTAACATCTACGACTATTCTTAATACTGTTATATAAACAATTTTGTTCGTCAGGATGACGGTTAGGTCGTATTTTGCAGAATTATCTCCTGATGTAGAGGTTAGGTATACGGCTGCCATCGAATTAAATCCTTACATTTTGAGAAAAAAATACTTTAGTACAAATATTGATGTATTTCCAAATGTTACACCTAGGGATGTTGCGAATTACTTGATTTTTGAAAGAATTACGTAGACAGAAGGACGAATTCAAGGCACTGAAAAGTATTGAAGCTGTTTGTGATTAGGTGAAAGAAGTACTCTGCAAGAAATTTGCAGGAAAAATGTTTGTTACAACGGTAAGAATTAGTTATCAACCATTTTTTTCATATATGCTTGCCTAATTAAATGTTTTATAAATAATTACTAATGCAGAAATTATTTTTTCAGGATATGAACTCTTAGCATCATGAATAAAAGCCATTGACTCCTTGACCTATTGCAGATTCAGATGGTTCCTTAATGCTCACTGGGATTGTGTTGCCAGTCTAGACAAAACATGTTCACCATACTTAACAAGAAATCTTTCCTTTTAGTTTTTTAGCAATGAACATGGCTATGGTTGGAGATTAACCACTGTAAATTTTGTGAAAAAGACACTTTATAAAATAAACAATGAAAGACTGACGTACCTACTGTAAACTATTTGAAGTATGTAATAAGATGTACACAATTTCTTCCGGCGGTTAACCCCTCGTCTATACCTTATATACCTATAGATTGGACTACGCAAACCGTTGTAATTTTTGTAAATGTTTTATTATAATATATTATATAAAATGTCTAACATGTATTTTACTATTTTATGTAGGTCAATTGTTAATTATGACATATTCTCTTAAATGTACTCTCCCTCCGTTCATGCTTCGCTCAACTAAAATTTAAATAAAAAATAGTTATTAAAAATAGAGACAAACCAATATAAAATGTTAATTTTCTTTACCATGGATTGTTTATTGCTTGTTTGAGCAGCAGTTATTACTATCACAATCATTCTTGCATTAACATACAACAACTTAAAGCATTTCTTTTAATTGCCTGGAATTGTTTAACCTAACCTCTTCTGGCTGTAAATCGACGTTATTTTAGAAAAACTGATGTTGTCTCGGATTGCCACACTTCCACAATTAATAAATACAATAAAAACTAACCATTTTGTATGATATAATATCGATAAAAACTCTAGGATTACGAAAAATTCAATTCTGAGGTTCAGTCAGTCGCCATTTGACAGCTAATGACAGCGGTTTGTTTTTCCTAAGGTCTGGGACCTGTGACGTCACGCGACCCATTGGCAGTTTCCTATGTTCCAGTGGGAAAATTATTCTCGTGTAGTGTGCACTAAGTGCGCATTTTTGACACGAGCTCTGACAGCTCTTCAATCGGGGTGCAATATGGCGCGTATGATTAATCTAGAAAGAATAAGAGAATTGACTTTAACTTATGTATTTTTGAGAAGTTCCTCGAATTGCATTGAGGACGGGTTATAGTAATCAATACAATGAAAGAATAGGTTAGTGCACAAAAATTCAGAATTTCATCGGTAATGTGGTACATAACCTACATTCCAATGAGCCAGTGGCACTGTCACTAGTGCCATTACTGTAGAATTCGTGGAGTGCATGACGTCATTTACATGCGCATGATATTCACTTAGCGTTGTTTAGTTGAAGAAGGTCATTTCAAAATGCACCTTGTCAATTAGACGAAAATTACAGGAAATCGAAAATAACCGTGTTCCGTTATTAACACATCATTTAGTTCCTAGCTAGATTTTGCCATAAAAGAGTATTATTAATAGATCAGGAAAACGCAACCCTTTTAAATCATTTATGCTCTGTATTATTAAAAATTTAAAATTAAATTTGGATAAGAAGCATTTTAATTAGAGAAAATTAAATTAAGCATTTTGGAGCAACATACTGGATAAGGCGCATTTTGAAAAAGCTATTTGGGTAAATGTAGAAACAAAGTTTGTCAAAATAAAATAAGTTTGAAACTCTTATACAACTACACTACACCGAAAAATGTTATGAAGAGTAATATAATAATAATAATAATAACCTTTATTTCCCAATCACAAGTACAATTAGTTAATAACCATACAAGTAACTCAGGAGTGCGTCAAAAATCTGAGCTAATATGCATAAGCATAATACAGTACAAAATATAGAATAAAATACATGTAAAATTGTATAAGCGACAACACGTACATAATAACAAACTACAAAAGTATAAAACACAATAAATAAATAAACACATAAATATATAAATAGTCAGACTGAGTAAAATTCATTAACATCATACAAGCACTTTTCAACTAGTAAATTCTTTATCCTCTTTTTAAAAGTAAATAGGCTTTTACAATTTTTTAAATCAATGGGCAAATGATTATAAATTTTACATCCGTTGTAAAACACACTTTTTTGATATATTGCTGTTGTATGTATAATATAATAATGTATAATATAATAATATGTAATATATAATAATATGTATAATATAATAAAAACAAAAGACTTTAAATTCTAAGATCTCTGGATTCTCTAAGACTCACGAAAATCTTCGTTTTCTTCTGCCAGAAAATTGTATTAATTGAATCATTCATAGCTTTAAAGTTCTCCATGAATTTACAAAAAAAATCGCATTCATGATTGCTTTTCCAATCCAATCCAAAATAAGTCTAACGAAGTTTTTAAATCTGAAATTAATTAATTTGCACTCCCTTCATATGCTGAATCGCATGATCAAAATACATTCTCACGATTGGTCCAATTGAATCAGATTTACTTTGAAATAGCATAGTTGATGGATAAGACTCACTTTTTAGACATATTCTATATAGGATGAGAAACGATTTGGCAGAGTAAAACATATGCAGTTATGACTAAAGTAATGTTAAAGAATTAATTCACGTCGCTAACTAGAATATAAGTAAAAGTGGATAAGACTCATTTTGTAATGACCCTCCTCAGTTCAACTAGACAGTACGTGGAATACTTGAGTGTATATCTAGACAAAAAACTGACCTTTACTGATACAATAACGATACTATACGCATATTCTATGTGCAGGAGTCTGTACCTGTTTTTTGCTGGAAGTAAGCAGGCAAAGCAAAGTTCATGTGTATCTTTATTGTGAGGCCTTACATATACGTCGCCTACAAGGAAAAACTAACAATTTTTGGAAACACTTTTTTCAAAACATTATTTAAATGTTAATGTGGTAACATTCCAAAAAGATAAAACTCATCTCACCACTAATCATGGTACACCTTCTCAATAGACCACTATGCACGTTGTCACCACATAATGCACTAGCAGATTACATTTAAGTTACAGTCTATCAATTAATTGGTTATATTCCGCTAACAAGTCAATTCAAATCAAAATAGAGAGCATAATGCACTATTCCGCATGAAATATTAACTGAAATATCAAGCGTTGTCCATCTTCCAGCAACACATGTAGCAAAAGCTATTTCTCTCCAACTGTAATCCCCATCTAACACAATTTTTAACTTTCATACTCTTTCTGTCTTCTTCTCTAGCTTTCGTTGAATTACCTCAAATAGTCATTTCAGTTAATATACCCACGATAACATACTTTTTAGCATCTAAGTGGTTTTATTTATACATGTATTTGTTTGTATACAAAATCTTTTCAGTTCTTTTTCAACGTTTTAAAAACTGTTCATTTTTATTGTTTCCAAGTTTGACTCGATTCCACTTCGTCTAGCCTCAAATGCCACGGGGCTTCGCGCCTGGCTGATTGGGGCACAATCAGGAAGGACTTCGGGACAATCGTTTATATTTTTAATTTATAATAATTTTGTTTTATATTGAATTGAATTCACGTCATACCTCCAACACAGAGGTTGATGGTATGATCCTTTTTTTTAACAACGACCGGTTCCTATTTAACTTACTGCAATATAAAAAGCCGCTAATCACTAATTATACATCCAGATTTCCGGTGAGGGTGGCTGATGCAACAAAAGAATTGAGTTCTTTGGTTCTTGTACACACACTAAATCTCAATTTCATTTTGTGTACCCCCCATAATAATGAGGTGGGGGTGAATATGGAGGTAACAGTGGGGATAGCTGATGCCAAAGAAATTTTGAGACCTTGAGCTTTTGTACATACACTAAATCCTAATTTTATGAACTTTTACTTGCCTGCTTTACCTTCAACGGAATTGATTGATTGATTTACCAGCGTGCGGTAGGCATTGCTGCCCTCCCAAGATATACCGCTGGGCCGGCTACATCCACGCTGGGTTGGATTTGGTCATGCTTGTTGTCAGCAGCGAGAGCCACATGACGCATGGTACAGGAATGTAGGATGGGCAGTGTAGGTGTTTGTGACGTACATTGCCACATTGTGTCGTGATATGGAATGTGTATGCGCCTCTTTTTGTGTTTCTGCTTCTACAAATCTTTACGGGGAGGGGTATTTGTATGATCGTGTTCCATTCCGTAGCTAGAGGTGTGGTTTCTATCCATACTCTGAAGGTGATTTCTAGGGTTTGCTCCTCTAGTCTTTCCGATCCATATTAACTCGTTTTTTATTATATCTACTCCAGGTGCGGTGTTTCTTCTAGCCCTGGCTATTATTTCCACCAGTTGGTCCTCTGATGGTGGCTCGTCAAAGGGCCAGTGGTCCGTTTCCTTATTAGTTCAGTTCGTTCTTTCCTTGCATTCCCTTCTTCGTCCAGCTTTTTGGTCCAATGTTGCAGTGGTATGTATCTTCTCTTGTGAGCATTATTGTTTCTTCTATACTTATTCAGATACCTGAAGGTTTGATTTAGTCGTTGTCCTCTTGAAAGTGTTCCTACGGTTTCAAAAAATGCTCTACATTTTTTCTCGTCGTGGTTTCTCTCCGCCTTTCTTTTTCTTTCAATGCTTCTTTCAGTTTGTCAATTATGTTCTACGTCGGGTGTTGTTTATCTTAGGCTGCATCTTTTTTAGCTGTTCGTACTTGTTTTTCTCACTTGTTTGCCGGCATCACTTCTTAACGTTTTTCTTGTCGCTGTTTTTATTTTTGAACCAATTGATGTCCTGTCTAATTCTTCTCCTGTTAGTTGTCTTTCTATTTCTTCGCAGTATTTCTTCTGAAAGTCTTCGTGCTATAGTAGAGAGCTATTCCAGTTCCTATGTGGTGTTTTGTTGTTTCAAAAAAACAAAAAGGCGTAAAGACGCCTTTTTTCTTCTTTTATTTCCAATTTTCAGTATAGGATTTTATGATCTGCATTGACTTCTGCAGTCCTTTTTGCTTTAATGTTATTGATCCTTTTTCTTCTCTCTCTGCCTACCAGGATATGATCTAGTTGTGAGATTGAGCTTTCATTACTCCAAGTGTCAAGACAGATTTGACTTTTGCTCCACGGGTTTCTTATTGTTAAGTCAAACCTGTTTGCTAAGTTTTTCAGCGTGTTTCCATTTTCGTTAGACCATGTGGGGAGTAAAGATTTTCCAATGATGCGTTTATCTTCTTCGTCTGTTCGTCTGTTCGTCTTTTCCTACATGAGAGTTAAAGTCTCCTAATATTATAATGGTCATTTTTCTTTTTTCGTTTGAGAGAAAATTGTACCACTGTTGATTCCCTGCAAGAAATTCTGTTTTGGCGCGGTATACTTGTAAAGTAATAGTACGTCACTGGCTTGTTCGGGATAAATTCAGATTCAATATTAACAGCCAGCCAGTAAATAAAGTGAAGTAAAAATTAGTAATTATTAAGAAATTATTGACCTGTAAGAAAATGTGTATTTGTTAATAAAAGTTAAGAATATAAGGACTTATCTTGCTCGGGTTTCTGCAGTCACTCACTATTATTCAAAAATTTCTTGTATATGAAATTTGTTATCTGCCACATGTTGGACCCACTTGAGTGTAGAGGGTTGAATTGCACTGGTCGCTCCTATTCTAAGGACACACGTGTTGTTCACTTGCTAATAGCTGAGCGTTACTATTAAATAACTGTATTAGTTATTTTCAAATATTAATGCTATTTCAACTTTATTCTTCTGTTATGACACCGATTTACGAGCAAATTTTTGAGCTACAATTCGCTTAAGCTTTTTCGAATTTAGCGGAGTTTTACCCGGTATTTTAGAATTTTATATGGGAGCGTTTTAAACGCACATTCGCTCGCTCAACATATACCTGTGTAGCGTGTAGTCTGCTTTACCTCCATCGGAATCATATCAAAATATAATCTAGTTCCAGTTCTCATTATAATGCATAGGTGTACAAAATTTTATGTCAATATCATAAACCGTTCTAGAGTAATCGTGCGCACAATAAAAATTAGAGACCGGATTTTTTTGCTCAAACTTAAAATCTCGACGTTTCATGATATTCTAAGCCTATTTGAACAAAAAAGTTCAAAACTGATTTTACCGTTACTTTAAGTGGAAGTAAAATGTATACATAGATCATGTTAAAGACGAAGCCTAGAGAAATTAGATAAGCATTTCAAACTATATTTAGCCAAATGTTAACAATCTGCCATATATCATTCTACACCATTGACATTTACTATATATAATTATTATTTAACCTTAGTTGTTTGCCCATATTATGAAAATGATTTAATGAAATAATATTATATTCTATTTAAGCACATTCCATATACTTAACAATAGCCTCGCTTATTCACAAACTAAGAAGCGCCATAAAAAGTATTAAACTGATATATGATGACAATGGTATTATTTTTTTCTAATTTGAGCATTGCCATAAAAACAATTTATGGGTCATTTCTTGTAGTTAGGTGTGACAGCATCACCTGTCTCTTGCAACTGTCAAAATTGTTTCATATTCTAATGAGAGATAGGTACTAAATGTTTAATTAGAATTATTTAGATGTAAATAGTATACACATTATTTTATACTATTCTTATTACGAATTACAAATATATTTTTAGTGAAGAAATTTAATTGCATAATTTAAAGTTAAAAAAAGTTTTGAAAAAAAAAATGCAACACCTTCAAAAAAGGTCACTCACTAAAAATTATTACTAAATAAAATTTCACCGTCTCATCGGACAGTGGTCCCAAATTGAGTTTTTTGGTTTAAAAATGGCTAGAGAGCGCAAATGGAAATGAATAATTTTTTTTTAAATTAAAGCTTACCGAATTTTGAAAAAAAAAAAAAATCCTTTTGCATTAAGTATATTAAGAGGGGCTTCTTTATTGCAAGTTACTGATTCAAAACAATATGAGGTAGTAGCATACTCTTCACGTTTATTGACATCAACCGAAAAAAGATACGCTCAAGTTGAAAAAGAAGCGTTAACTCTGACATGGCAGCAGAAAAATTTTCTGAGTATGTTGTTGGCATTCCTATAACTTTTGAAACAGATCATAAGCCCCTCTTACAAATTTTGACTACAAAATCTTTGGATAATTTATCGCCAAGATTGCAAAGATTCAGAATGAGATTAATGCGTTATAACTACGATATAGAGTATATTCCTGGTAAACAAATTTAATAGCAGATACTTTATCTAGAAATATTGATTTAAATGCTAAGATAGAACAGAAGGAGGAATTAACTTTGGAAGTAGACACTTTTGTAAGGTCTGTTATTAAAAGTTTACCTGTTAAAAATTATTATTTAAAAAAAAACACAAGATGCACAAATGGAAGATCCAATTTGTAGCCAGTTGATTGAGTTTTGTTTGTCAGGTTGGCTTCGGAAAGAGAAATTGTCCAGGGAACTGTATCCCTATTTTGAATTTCGAGATGAAATCAATTTTTCTGAAGAATTATTATTAAAAGGTTCAAGAATAATAATACCTAAAATTTTACAAGAAGAATGTTTAAATTTTATTCATTCTGGCCATCAAGACATTGTCAAACAAAGTATTTGTTGGTTAGGTGTTTCAAATGATGTTGAAAATTTAGTAAAACGATGTAAAATATGTTTAGAGTTTAGTACGAATCATAAACAACCATTGATTAAACAACCTTTACCTCCCAGACCATGGCAAAAGATAGGAATAGATTTATTTAAATTTTTAAATTGGTACCTAATCATTACAGATTACTATTATCATTATTTTTGGATCATTTTATTAAACAATAATTTATCATCTCAGTTAATAATTTCTAAAATCAAAGAGATATTTGCAAGATTTGGTATACCTGAAATTGTCAGAACTGATAATGGACCTCAATTTTTGTCAGAGTTTAACAAATTTGCACAAGAGTACAATTTTGTACATGTTACAAGCAGTCCATACTATCCTCAGTCAAACGGTGCTATTGAATCTGTCATTAAAATTGCTAAGAATTTATTTTAAAAAAATCCAAAGGATAAAGTTTTTAATGCCTTATTAGCGTATAGAACTCCGTTGTTATGTGGTTATAGCCCATCAGAGTTATTTATGGGGCGGAAATTAAAAACTATTGTTCCAATGTTGCCTAGTAAATTAAATGAATTTGTTAACCCTAGTAAGACTTTAATTTTTGACGAAAATACGATGCAAAACAGTAAACAAGAGAAATATTATAATAAAAAGCACAGAACCAAAGATTTACCAACTTAAAAGGATACTTCAGTTTCAAAGGTATTTACCAACAGTTTTACATACCAAAGTTCATTTTGTTTTATATTGAAAATACTACCAACAAAGGTATTATTATTAACAAAATTTAAAGACAAATTATCAATATTATTTGTATCATTAATATTTCTTAAGGAGTTCTTATTCTTACAAACTTTATCCCAGTGTCCAATTCTTGAACAAGCTCGACATTTTGAGATTCTTGCGGGACAACTTTGTCTTGGATGCGATAATAAACCACAATAAGTACAATTACTATTATCGAAATTTTTATTGTTAAAATATCGCTTTGAACGATCTTGGATTTTAATAGCACAAAGGTTATCTTCGTTTGTGTCATTCCTTAATATTTTGTTTTGAATATTATGTAACTCAGCCTGTTTTGTAATTTAAACAGCCTCTGCCAAAGTTAAATTATCCATAAGCTGCATTCGTTCACTCGTTTTCTTGTCTTGCATACCCAAAACAATTCGATCTCTGATTAAACCAACAAGGTTTCTTAGTTTCTCTTCGCATCCTGCTCGGACTTAAATTTGAATTATTAACTGCTATTTCGTTAGAGGCCTCGATGTCAAAGATATCATTATTTCCTTCCAAATTTCCATTTACCATTGAAGTCTCTTCTAAATCGTCACTTTCCGCTACATCATGATTCTGAGAATGGGTTTGAGAAGAAGCCGGTACATAGTGATTTTGAGAATGGGTCTGAGAAGAAGCATTTATTCTGGTATCCAAGACATAAGCATCATTTCCAAAATCATTTTTACCTTTTGCCTTTTAATAATAATAACAATATCCATAACAACACTAACCAGATTAAGATATAAAATATAAAATAAATAAATGAATAATTTAAGTAACATAGTGTTTAAACCAACAAGGTTTCTTAGTTTCGAGCAAGGCGATCGAATCAGAGGGGAGCAGGCGGCAATGAGCCAATATCAAGAGAGGTCTTCGTAATAAACAAATTTTAGCTAAAAGCATTCTTCAATAGAAGTGTAGTATTCATTTACTTACAAGAATATCTTTTTTTCAATTTAATAATGCCAGCCGTTTGGCTAAAAACTGCTTTTTCCCAGTCAAGCGATTTTTAGTACAGTGCTTTTTAATAGATGTGCGCCAACTTGGATGCGCGAACTCTTCCCACCAATGCGAGTTACACTTCAGGTTGTTTCAGTGGCTAGACAAATGGATCCCCCGAATTGTTCTACTTAAATAAATCCCAAAGAGCCCTAACGGTCATAGGCAAGGGCGCAGAAACGTAGAAATGCGCAGATAGTTACTGTCACAATTTGTCAAGGTTTGTGCAAATTTAACCAACAGGGGCAAACTTTCCCCTAAACCTACAGGCTTCAAACCTCATATCGTTTTATTAGGAACCAAAAGGAATCGAAAAAATCCTGGGGAGCAACAATTTTCAAAAAAATATTTTTTTTTGACTCACCCCTCACATTTTATATGCTCTGAAAACTAGATTAAAACCATACATTTTAGTTTAAATTGATTTCAACTCACTTGAAATTTCTAGAAATGATTATTTAAACAATTTATTAAATGAAAATGTACGTCAACTATTGATATAAAGGGGGAAAGTTCGTCAGTTAGATCGGATTGCACATTATTCAGATTAAAAGCTCGCTTAGCACTTATAATCCTTCAGCTGACGGTCTTACCCCCACTGAAAGAATAGCTGACGACTGTTTTTATCATTTTAATAATATAAAGAGTTAAGTTTAATTGAACCTGAAATGATTTTACACCAATTATTTGTCATACAGGTTTATATAAGCGGCTGACGTATAATGCCCCATTACCTACTCAGCTGACTTTTTTTAAAATTATTATTATCATGCAAACATTTGTTGTACCAATTTTCAAACAACCCGAAATCATTTCTGAATTTTTTTTTTTTCGACACAATAGACGTTCTCTCACGACCAGGTCCACCACGATTCTGACAGCTGACGCTTGTTTCAATTACTAGCCATATCTAGAGTATCGATTACACACAAAATCAAGCAGCGTAAAATCACCATCAAAAATGCAACGCTGCCTCCCAGGCTATATTCTCTGATATTAGGGTGCCATATTGAAGCCGCCATTTTTTTTAATTTTTCAATATAAATTATATTTGAAAGTTTGAGGTTAGTTCCTATCTACTTGCAAAATTTTAAGTTTTAAGTCTAGCGTCTCTGGAAGCGCCCAGATAATTCATGGGGACAAACATATATCCCGTTGCATTACCTCCTTATCCATAAAAATGAAGGAGGTGAACACGATATTTTACTTTTATTATTCGAAGGACCACCCTTTCCATTGTAAATGGAAGCCTGATTAAATGTATATTATATGCACACACTTGATCTAAATTAGAACTTTATTTTTACTTTTTCGAACATGACATATATGTCTGTATTCTTGGTACATAATAGCAGCTAGATTGAATATTGTAGCTAACAAAGTGGAGTTAAGGCAATTGTGCTGGGCTACAAATATCATAGTGGCCATCATTAAAACATATAAATAAATACAATTTAAAATTCGTACGTATGCTTACCTTGAAAGTTTCACTTTCAAAATATATTGTTGACAAAAATTCCGTACCGTGTCACCAATGTATCTAATTATGGTACATTTTCAGCATTAATGTCAGGAGACATTCAGTCAGCTTTATTATTCTCTGATTATATCAATCATTGATGTTTGTTAAATTGTAAGTCGATTACCAACAAATGGCTTTAATTGACTTGGATAAATGGTTGACAATAATAAAAACATTTTGCAATAGCGCATGAACTTTAAGTGATATTTTTGCTATAACAAACTGATGCTAAATATTCTTATCTGCACATGTTACCGAAAACATGAATTTTAAAAACTCGGATCTGAGTATACAAATGGCTGTTAATACCTATTTTTTTTTAGTTAATTTTAAATTTTATTTTCTAGGAAGTGTGTTGCTCGGTAGGTACATATTTGAACTAATATGTAATTACTAAAGACTTTGTATTATAAACTGCTCGAAACTAATTGTGTAAATTTCTAGGGACATTTTGAAGTGGACTGTCTTCCAAACAAAAGGAATAAAAATTGATAAAAATATATTTTTTAAAATATTTGATATTTCAATTATACCTCGCTCAGTTAAATGAACCTCAATATCAATATTAGATAATAAGGTTCAATTAACTGGGCGACGTACGACGCACAGTGGCACGAATCGTATTTTTTTTCGTTCAAAATTATCTAGAGCACTTGTTTCGCATCCGATTGGGATAATTATTTTTTTTAAATATTTCTTATTTAATTTCCAAAAACGTAAGAGAGCCGATTTTTGAATTATGCTAACCAAAACTTTTGTGCTTAGCCAAAATGGCCATTTTTTATTTAAATCTTAATAAAACTTTTTTTTTATACAACTTATGTACATCTTGTTAGTCGAGGGGGTTTTTGAGGTCACTGATTACGAATCTGATATCGAAATTGTCATAAATCAACCTGTGAGATGGCGGAATCCATGGCGGCTATAAAATGCTACAATCCGATGAAAAATGAAATATTTTTGCTAAAGTTTATACCGAGAAGTTTTGAATATTTCTGATAAGTAGTTTTAATTTAAAGTAGACTAAATTTTAGGCTGCAGGAAGAAATTCAAGATGGCGGATCCAATATGGCGGCAATAAGATGATAAAACCAAGTTAAAAATAAATTAAATGCATTAAACTAAATAGGCTATTCCTAAGAATTATTAAAAAATTTAAAAAGGAACAAATTTTCTGAAATTTCCAAAAATATCCAATATGGCTGCCATACATTAATTATCAATCATAAATATGCGATTCACTTCTCCATTAATTTTGAACATAACCTCAAGTATGTCCTATTAATATTTCTTTTTTTTATCTGCTAATAATATAATAAATATCTGACACCAAGAACTTTAAAACAAGAATATTAAACCTAACATAACCTAAGGCAAGAGTTTTACACCATGAACTGTAAACCTAACTTAGTGCAAAAATGTTTCGTCATTATTTAAATCTTAAATTTCTTTGCTTAATTTGTGTTGTTTAAATATTATTAACACTTCAATCGAGTTGATAATTTTTTTAATTGTTGATTATCCTAAATACATTTAAATAATATTATTAGCAGATAAAGAAAAAAAGAAATTAATATGACCTATTTAAGGTTATGTTCAAAATTAATAGAGGACTGAATCGCATATTTATGATTGATAATTAATGTATAGCAGCCATATTGGATATATTTGAAAATTTTAGAAAATTTGTTCCTTTTTAAATTTTTTAATAATTCTTAGGAATAGCCTATTTAGTTTAATGCATTTAATTTATTTCTAAGTTAGTATTATTATCTTATTGCCGCCATATTGGATCCACCATCTTGAACTTCTTCCTGGAACTTAAAATTTAGTCTGTTTTAACTGAAATGTACTTATCAGAAATATTCAAAACTCCTCGGCATAAACTTTAATAAAAATACTTCATTTTTCATAATTTTTTAGCATTTTATAGCCGCCATTGCTTCCGCCATCTTGCAGGTTAGTTCATGACAATTTGGATATCCGATTCGTAATCAGCGACCTCAAAAACCCCCGAATAACAAGATTTATGTAAATTGGATAAGAAATTACGATTCGCCATATTGGATCCACCATCTTGAATTTCATCCTGGATCTTAAACTGTTGTCTATTTTAACTTAAAAGTACTTATCAGAAATATTCAAAACTTCTCGGCATAAACTTTAACAAAAGTATTTCATTTTTCATCATTTTTTAGCATTTTAAGATTTATGTAAATTGAATAAGAAATTACAATTCGCCATATTGGATCAGCCATCTAGAATTTCATCCTGGAACTTAAAATTTAGTCTATTTTAACTTAAAAGTATTTATCAGAAATATTCAAATCAAAACTTCTCGGCATAAACTTTAACAAAAGTATTTCATTATTTATAATTTTTTAGCATTTTATAGCCGTCATTGATTCCGCCATATTGCAGATTGGTTTGTGACAATTTGGATACTTATCAAATTCGTAATCAGCGACCTCAGAAACTCCCAGTAACAAGAGTTATGTAAATTGGATAAGAAATTACGATTCGCCATATTGGATCCGCCATCTTCAATTTCTTCCTGAAACTTAAAATTTCCTCTATTTTAACTCAATAGTACTTATCAGAAATATTCAAAACTTCTTTGCATAAACTTTAACAAAAATATTTCACTTTTCATCATTTTTAGAATTTCATAGCCGCCATTGATTCCGCCATCTTCCAGGTTGGTTTATGACGATTTGGATGTCAGATTCGTAATCAGCGACCTCAAAAACCCCCGAATAACATGATTTATATAAATTGGATAAGAAAAATGTTTTTATTTGTAGGTTTTATTAAGATTTAAATAACAAATTGCCACTTTAGCAAAGCTAATTTCTGTTAACATAATTCAAAAGTCGGCTCCCTTACGTTTTTTTTGAAAATTAAATAACGAGTATTTTTTAAAAAATTTATCCCAATCGGTTGTGAAACAACTGCTCTGAATAATTTTGAACGAAAATATCACGATTCGTGCCACTGTGAGACGGTGAAATTTTATTTTATAATTTTTATTGAAAACCGTTCAATTTTTTTTTTTTCAAAAAATTTTTCTCACCGTCTTTAGTGGCTCCTTTTTTTTAGCTTTCACATAGTAAAATATCCGCCCTTTTGACTTTTTAACTTCAGGCTCGCTATTAGAGAAACCTGAAATTCCTATGTATCAAATTTCATGTAAAACTTAAAAAATATTGCAATTATTAATAATAATATTGAAATCGCAATTTTGCATTCTTAACTTGAAATCAGATTCGTTATCAGCTACTTCGAAAATACTTAACTACCAGTTTAAATGCATTTCCAATGATATTTAAATTTTTTATCATACTGGCGACTAAAAAAATCTTGTTTCCAATTTTTGCTCACCTTACACTAGCCGTAGCTTGATGAAATTAATATGGGATCACCGCCGAGTCATACTTTGAAATTTGAATAAGACTTCATAGAAATCGCTTAAGCCAATCCAGAGTAATTATTGAACATATAAAAAACATATACAGGGTGTCCCACCGGAAACTGCATCGATAAATACAAGAAAAAGTACATATCAGAAAATTTTGAAAATTTATGGAATTACTACTGTCAATATGGCCAATCCAAGAAAAATAATTACAAGCATTTGCACTCTAGTTTATGCGGAAAGTCGATACCAACTTGCTTATTTTAAATGGAATACCCTATATATTTAGGAGTTTTCGAAAAAAGCCAAATATTCTGACTCGAAAACAAATTCTATCCCTAAACCCAGCCGTTTCAGAGATATTTGAAATTTTATAGAAAATATGACAGGTGTAACGGTTTGCAATAACCTTTATAACTTTTTTCACGTAAAAGATTCCACTGGCCGACAAAAAAAATGTTCTGTCTTTACAATCAAACATATCATTTCCTATGTATTTTGATGCGCTGAAACCAAATTTGGCAAAAAAAAATTTTCTAACGTGTCAATTTTTCTCTCCACCCCCATATAACCCCCATAAATTCTTATAGAGGATATTTTCTGTAAACATTTTTTAAATTATAATTTATGATTTTTATACGGATTTTTTGCGTCGTGGATCATGAATCTGAAGTCAAGAATAAATTTCGATTTAATGGCAGCTGTCAACAACCTGTCAAATTTCACCAAAATGTAAAAAGTTGATATTAATTGTATATTCATAAGTATTTTAGGTCGCTAAATACAAATCCGAAGTCAGAAATGAATTATGACTTAATGACAGCTGTCAAAAAACTGTCAAATTTTACTAAAATGTAAAAATTGATATTAAATGCATATTCTTAAGTTTTTCAGGTCGCTGAATACAAATCCTAAGTCAAAAATGAATTTTGAATTAATGACAGCGTTAGCAAACTGTCAAAATTTCCAAAAAAGATAAAGAGATGATTTTTTTAAAATAAATATCTTGTATTTCTGCTTACATCATTGTTATAAAATATTATTTTGGGTATTCAGCAGATAACTTTCAAAGAAATCATTCGTTCCTTTCATCTATTATTGATCTAAATCTGACCAAGCTAGAATATCAACGAAGTAGTCCTCTTACGAACAAACTTGTCAATTTCTTTATACATTTACTATGTCTACCATTCAATATGAAAAACAGGAAAATAACCATTCTTTCTATATATTGAAGATCTAAGTCTGATCATGTCAATATATTGTCAGAAATCCACCCTTACGAGGAAATCTTTCAAGCATCTCTAGCTCTACTTAGAGGATACTACATTCAATATGATAAACAAGAAAATAACCATTCTTTCTATATATTGAAGATCTAAGTCTGATCATGCCAATATATTATCAGAAATCCACCCTTACGAGGAAATCTTTCAAGCATCTCTAGCCCTACCTAGAGGATACTACATCACAAACAAACATTGTTACATTTCAAAGCCAAGAACTACTGAAAAGCATGATGAAATATAGGAATAAAATTTCACTCACGTGTCATAATAAATAAAATATTTCAATCAATGTTTGATTGACCAAACCTCTGTAAACATTGCGCAACCTTTTTCATTTAGATCAATAATATATGAAAGGAACGAATGATTTCTTTGAAAGTTATCTGCTGAATACCCAAAATAATATTTTATAACAATGATGTAAGCAGAAATACAAGATATTTATTTTTAAAAAACTACACGAGCTATGGGACTCTAAAAAAAAAAGAGTGATTCTTTTTTGTTTTTGATGTGTCAACTAAATAAATATTTCCTGTCATATTTTACAAGAAAATGTTTTCCTATTTTTTTGATAGTATTTATGTTTTTGAATTGAACATATATCTCTGCTGATGAATTCTAAAGAGAATGAAAAAGGTTGCGCAATGTTTACAGAGGTTTGGTCAATCAAACATTGATTGAAATATTTTATTTATTATGACATGTGAGTGAAATTTTATTCCTATATTTCATCGTGCTTTTCAGTAGTTCTTGGCTTTGAAATGTAACAATGTTTGTTTGTGATGTAGTATCCTCTAGGTAGAGCTAGAGATGCTTGAAAGGTTTCCTCGTAAGGGTGGATTTCTGACAATATATTGACATGATCAGACTTAGATCTTCAATATATAGAAAGAATGTTATTTTCTTGTTTTTCATATTGAATGGTAGACATAGTAAATGTATAAAGAAATTGACAAGTTTGTTCGTAAGAGGACTACTTCGTTGATATTCTAGCTTGGTCAGATTTAGATCAATAATATATGAAAGGAATGAATGATTTCTTTGAAAGTTATCTGCTGAATACCCAAAATAATATTTTATAATAAAGAGATGATGTTTAGTATATGCTGATATTAAGCCAAGCGTGGCTTAATATCAGCATATCACTCACCTCATTTGTTTTTAGGATACGGGAAGATCATAAAGAGAGCTACACTACACAGTTTTAAGAAATTCAATAATAATATACTAAGTGTTCAGTGTTCTTACGATTTTTTAAAATTATTTGCGATTTTTTTAGAAATTCAAGAATTCTTAATAAAACTTTTATTAAACTAGCCATGTAGAAAGAATCACTAATGTCAGTCATTCTCTTTTGCCAAAAAATGCCGCCACGTTTAAATTACACCCACGAGGGCTTTTTAAACTTGTTCTCCATAAATAACAAACAAGTTTAAAAAGTCTTCGTGTAATTTCAACGCGGTGATATTTTTTGACATAAGAGAATGACTGACGTTAATGATTGTTTCTAATCATGGCTAATTTGATAAAATTTTTACTAAGAAGTCTTAAATTTCTAAGAAAATCGCAAATAATTAAAAAAGTCGTAAATTAATCACATTAATTAATTAATTACAATATCGACATGGAAAAAAGAGGAATTTGATTTTAAATAATTTTATGTAAAATACATAATTTTATGTAAAACAATACAGGATATTCCATTTAACTTAAACAAGTTTTTGATGTTTGAAGTTGCCAAAATGTATCATAAAAACCGAACGCTTGGTATATTATTATTGAATTTCTTTTAACTGTAGAGCGTAGCTCACGTTATGGTCTTACGTGAAAAGAGTTATAAAGGTTATTGGAAACTTTCAAATTTCTTATAAAATTTCAAATATCTCTAAAACGGCTGGGTTTAGGATGAGAGTATGCTACATGTTTTCGACTCAGAATTTTTCGCACTTTTTGAAAACTTAGAAATATATAGGATGATCCATTTAAAATAAGCAAGTTGGATCGACTTCCTATATAAGCGAAAGTGCCAGATACTTGTAATTATTATCGCAAAAACGAAGAGTATATTGTATTTGATCGGCACATTTCTAAAATCGTAAATATCGCTCCTAGAGAAAAAATTTTCATATCGTTGTGTTAGTGAACGAATTCTGAACAACTTTCAAAATGTCCGTCTGTCCGTCCGTCCGTCCGTCCGTCCGTCCGTCTGTCCGTCCGTCCGTCTGTCCGTCCGTCCGTCACGTTTCTTGTAAGCACGATAACTTAAGAAAGAAAAGTCCGATTGTATTGAAATTTGAAAAGTAAGTTAAGTTAGTGTTAGTTAGAGGAAGAACTCTATTGCTTTTCAAGCAAATCGATCAATAAATAAAAAAGTTATTATTTAATTTTAAAAAAAATATTCTCTTAATTTTTGTCGCTTGTACTTAACAATCAATTTTCGTAGCAATATGTGATGGTGCAGTGGTTAAAATTTTGCCTTGCAACCTAAAGATCGTTTGTTCGAATCCCACACAGGTTGGCTATTTATTTTTAATTTTTTTTTTCATATAATTTTTTTCACAACAAAATTTGAGATGTCCAAAACTAACATTATTTACAAGAAAACTGCGAAGAGTATCCTATAAAATGTGTAACAATTATATAAAAAGTTCAGTAAGTTGGCGAAGAGTACTTACGTTTTTAGCTTGTTTTCTTTTGAATGGTCATACTGATGTTAATGATTCCCTAAATTTTTAAAATTTTCTGGTGCGTACTTTCCCTATATCGATCGACGCAGTTCCCGGTGGGAACTGTATATGTTTCGAATTAAAAACTTTTTTTTATTTTATGAAGTTAGTTAAATGTATGAGCAAGCTGATGAAAAATACAGAATTAACAAACTAGAAAAAAAAATCAAACTTTAATTTGACTTTGAATTAAAAAAATATAAAATTATTATTATTATCCCTTGTTTTATCTACATATCCCTAATGTAAAGTGACCATTCGTCCCGGATTAGGTGGGACAGTCCCGCTCATCAATATTGAAAGAGGGACAAAAACTGTTTTTTTTTTCAGATTTAAAAAGTTCAATAAATCGGCCGAAGAGTATAATGTTTATTCTAGCTTTTAATTGCGTCTGTTTAGGATCGTTTCTGTGTTTGACAGCAAGAACTCTCTCAACCTTTAATAATTATAACTTCAACACCCAGGCGGCAGGTCTAAGGAGCGGCAAATGAAAAAGCGAGAGGCATAATCAAAAGAGAATCGACGGTTATAGGCGGGCGCCGTCAAAGGCCAAAAAATACCACCACGTTTAAATTACATCCACCTTGATAAATGCCTGCCGAAAGAAAAAGTCGACAGAGGAATCACTTTCAAAATGATGCGACGACGACCCGCAACACTTAACTCCAAACATTTATTTTGCAGTATTCACTTCAAAGGCATTCTCTGGCGGTAGCCAACTGAACGGAGCTTAAAATGCGTAAAGTCAAATTCATACTCAAGCAGTAAGAATTTATAAAATAAGCTGTTTGGTCTGGAAACCTTATGGTGAGCACGAGTGTACGCCTAATTATTTTGGCAACATAATATGCCTAAATTTACCTTTTTTGGCCCAAAATAAAATGTTTTTGCTCTTGTGAATTCTCGAAAATTCCTAAAAATGTATCATCGAAATACAAGACTTTTTATTTGCAACTTTTTTGTAAAGTGCGTTTTCACCGAGTTTTTCCGGAAAAACATGAAAAACTAGGCGTAGTTTTTCATTGAAATTGTAGCGCTTTAAAAACATGTAATTTAAAATTTTGAAAAAATAATTCAGACGTATGCATTAAGGGCTTCTAAACATTTTTGGTCTCTTGGAATTTTTTTGTAACTTGCTAATTTTCCAAGTTACAAGCAGTTTTTGACGATAAATAATGTACTATATTTTTTGCACATTAAAAAATTTTTCCGGAAAGCTTTTTCAGATTTTCAATTTAAAAACTATATTGAACCTTTAAAAATGGTATAACTATATAGGTTTCATATTTTATAATAATATATATAAATCACGCTCATTTTTCGAATTTTCATGTGCAAAAAATATAGTACATTATTTATCGTCAAAAACTGCCTGTAACTCGGAAAATTAGCTGTTTAGAAGGCCTTAATGCATTCGTCTGAAATTTTTAAATTACATAATTTTAAACCGACACAATGTCAAAGGTAGGGGTAGTTTTTCATGTTTTTAACTCGAATTTTTTCAGATTTTTTTAAACTTTTACATTTCCGCTCCCCCATTTTTTAAGAATTTTCGATTGGCCATATCTCGAAAAATATACATTTTTAGAAAAAATTCACAAGAGTAAAAACATCTTGTTTTGGGCCAAAAAAGGTGAATATGTTTTTTTCCATTTTGACCTAATTCTACAAGTAACGGAACCATCGATAAAAGGGGTATTTTCTACCCCTTCCGATCATTTTCTACTATAACCCTTTTTTTTTTTAACTTTTTTATTAACGTCATTGCAAACGCATTGCACAAGGTTTCATCAAAATCCATTCATCAGCACTCATGTTAGAGATTTTAATCATTTTAGAGCTCCGTTGACTGGACTATAAGTACTTTGGTAATTTCGACAAAATCTTAAAGCTAATTAAAAAATATTGTATTTTAAACAACGCTACTATGATTTTTAAGCCATGGAGTTGTTAAAAAAACGTTTAAAACATATTTATATTTACTAATTCAAATCAGTTGCAGCTTGAATTGACTACATTACGTTTTTTCGTTGAATAACTTACTGCTACCTCATTATTAATGCAGTTGTAAGATATCTATCCATTCTGTAAAATCGTTTAAAGATTCACCTTCATAATGTCAATTTACATCTTCAATAAAACACAACATGATTTTAAAGAAATTCTCAAACATGTACTGGACGTCGCGTCGTTAACATTCTTTTTCACCTAGTTACGAATTACATAACACCTAGATCTTTCATTAAAAATTCCCACAAGATTCAAATAATTTTGAGGTGAACGTATTTATCATTAAAACACATTCACTATCGTTCAGATATATTTACGTTTTAAATTATCGATATTGGTTCATTTTATACATACGTATATGAAAGTTGACCAATTCGTACACCATAAGTTATTCCTATTATTAATATTATTCCATCCTGAATAACAAGCAAATAAAAATATAATTTAAAAAAACATGTGTTAGTGCGAAAACAGGTGGATGGCAATTTACACTGTATTAATACATAATTTCATGTAAATCTGTACTTCGAATTATAATTTATATTGTAGTTTTTGTTTGAACATTATTTTAATAAAATAATAGTAACTTATGAATATAATGTTTGAATAGTTTACAGAATGTGTTTAAAGTTAATAAATGATGAAAATATTTTAATTCATTTTTATTAATTTGGTTTCTATTATGTATGTGTCAATCTACAGAATAATCCTATATTTTATTCATTTACACACAGATCAAAAAATAATTAGACTAATTATGTACGTTCTGCGTATATATTTGTTCATACAATCATAGTGTATTGACCATTTTTATCTATTTTTTAACCGACTTCATAAAATTTAAAAAAAGAAGAGGTTCTCACTTCGAGTTTTTTTTTAATATTTGTTCAATGATTACTTTGGCGTTGCTTAAGCGTTTTCTGCCAAACTAGCTGCAAACTATAGGCTATGATCTGGCGGTGGTCCTGTTGTAGAACTCTCCAAAATCGTCCTAAGTTGAAGACAGAATCAAAATTCGACTTAGGCAAAAATTTCATTTAAAGACATTTTCAAGAGTCTGCAGAGGCACAGATCAGTCCATAAGGACCGTTTTGGAAATGACCAGGTGAAAATTCGAAGAAACACCGTATTTTCACTTAGGAAAAATGTTTTTGGTTCAGGATATGAGAGCAAAAGTATATAATGACAAAGATTTATGAATAATATACTGTTTCAAAGGTACCACAAATTGGACTTTGAAAAATAATATTTTTTGAAAGGGCGTCGAAATTTGGCTCAAGAATCGATTTATCGAAAGTACGCCAAAATTTCACTTGCAGACTAATTTTTCAAAACTGCGTCGAAATTTGATTTGAGAATCGATTTATCAAAAGTACGCCAAAATTTCACCCGCAGATTAATTTTTCAAAACTACGTTGAAATTTGGCTTGAAAATTGATTTATCAAAAGTACGCCGAAATTGGTCTTAAAATAGATTTTTCAAGAGTACCACAAAGTCAGTTTAAAAAGTACCACGAAAATATACGAAATATTTTTTATTTTTTATTCCTCCACCAAAGACATTCACCTTTGATGTACGGTCATTGAAAGCCCAATTCTAAAGTATGAGCATAAAATTTTAGCGATGCACTGCATCCAAAAGGCAAAATAGAAGATTTTGACAAAGCCGGCGTAGTGCCGATAAGCAAAAATTGATAAAAATCAATGCACATGTACAAGGTCGGTTTTTCACATGGAGTTTGGATTGACTCAGCGGCTCGCAATTTGGTCGAGCGCGTTGAGTGGTCCAGACAAAGCAATGGTAGGAAAGCCAATAGCAGGGCTTTCCAAATGACAAAGTTACAGAGGAAAACGCCTTGTGCATAAAAAACCAAAAATTCAATTTTGCCTAAAAGTCGCTCGAAGGTGGGTTGCTGCCATATCGATAATATTGAACAACTGCATAGGAGCAAGTAAATTGTGGACTGATCGAACGCTGTTAAAACTTATGCAGTTATAAGTCCTCATGAATGTGTTTGAGTACGTGAACCGCCACGATACAAGAACTTTAAAGCTAAGTAGTCTCTAACGAAACTAAATTCATTTAGTAAAACTTTTTTAAGTTAAAATCAGTCAGCTGTAATTATGAATTACAAATAGTCTCAGACTTCTCTAAAAAGCTCGCATTTTAATTCTGAGAAGGTATGCATGAATCTTTTCTACCTAATCGATCGTTAGCGTAAGCGCTCTCGATTGTATGGTCTGAAAGCCATTACCTTGATTGGGGAAGGCACGATTCTTATCTTGAGAATTTTGTATAACCATTTCTGTTAAATAAACGGATTTTTTGAACTACTGTTTCTTAATTGATCTTGAGGCCTGTTGACGGTCTATAATCCCTGGAACATTCGTATCGAAAACCGGATGTGTCGAGTTAATTCACATTAACACTCGACCTTCTGGTTGCTTTACGGAGGTTCGATAGGGATTTTTTTATGCGTTTTTTGAGAAATCCCTAAGGGGTAGAATGCGTTATTAGCAGATCAAAACGTGGATACCGCGTACAAAAATTAATCCCTCCGCAGAGAAATTCTTCGGTTGGGATTTTTTTATGCAAAAATCCAGAAAATTAAGAGGTACCTAAACCCCCAACGAGGGAATTCATGTCCAGAGAGAGCGCCATTACCGATCTGTGGTAGTGCAGCCTTGGTCCATTATCCGGCTATCGAAGTGCATCTTATGTCGAACCCGCCTGGGAGGTAGAAGAACGGGGTAATACGCGACTGGCGCCCCCTGAGAAATAAATTGGTGTCGCGTCATTTTGACGCCCGGTAGTGCGTTCTTCTACAGTCCCATACTAAATTTATCAAGCTACATCTAGCGTAAGGTGAACAAAAATTGGAAAAAAATTTATATTACGAGCATAATCGAAGATTTGGCGGAGTCGCGGGTGACATCAATTAAAAACTTAGTTATCGATTTATAATAAAGATAGTTTTCCATAAATACAGGGCGACAACAGTATGAATTGGGACTTTTACTGAGAAAGCGACTAAAAATATATTATTATAAGACATGATGTGTTATTTGTTTATCTTCCAGGCCTTTAGATATGTGAAGCTACTAAAAAGTTTGAAAAAAAAAAAATTAAAAAAAAATCTCTAAAAGTAAGAAATAAAATTTCACTCAGTTTTACAAATACATGCCTATTATAGGCAAGTCATATAATACATTAAAAACGCAAAATAATGGCTAGTTCTGGTTTTTTAATATGTTGTTAGGACCACTACCAGTAATGTGTATCCAAGTTTGCAGCTTCGAAGGACCTGTGCTAACTTCGTAGCACTCGAAAAACCGCGAAATTTTCGCACTTGTTTCGGTTTTTTCACTATATCTTCTAAACTATGCGTTTTTTCATAAAACATTATTATTTACGTTTTTAAAGTAGATTAAATTTGCTACAGGTTTTTCGAAGCTGCAAACTTGAATATACATTACTGGTAGTGGTCCTAACAACATATTAAAAAATCAGAACTAGCCGTTACTTTGCGATTTTAGCGATTTCTAGTGTACTATTTGACTGGCCTATTAGTGGGAAGTAGCAACCAAATATGAATATGAATTTGAAGTCGGTGCAAAACGTATTTTTGAAATTAGTAATTTTCTTTGCACCGACTTCAAATTGATATTTGGTAATAAGGTACAGTTCCTTGCTACTTTACACTAAAAACTGAGTTAAATTTTATTGCTTACTTTTTAGATATATTTTTGAAGGCGGGTTCGATTTTTTTACTGTTTATAAACATACATAGGACCAATGAGGTGTTAGAAAGTTTGTATTGCTGTGCATACTATTATCACTGAGTATAATACAGATATCTCGTCACTATAAATCACAAGGGTGCAATGTTGCCAACTTTAAAAATGTTGTCATCTGTTAACCTCCCTACAATAAAATTGTGGGAGGTTATTACAATTAGTTCAAAATCGAAAATTGAGATAACATAAAATCTTTACGTTTTAAGGTCCCAGGAATCCAAAAAAGTGGTTTTTGAAAAATTTCTGTGTGTGTGTGTGTGTGTGTTGTGTGTGTGTGTGTGTGTGTGTGTGTGTGTGTGTGTGTGTGTGTGTATGTTAGCACGATAGCGGCGAAACTGCTAGCTACTAAGCGGATTTGGATGAAACTTTGCATGAGGGTTTCTTTAGTGCTCCAGAAGATCTGAAAAGGTTTTGGTTCAGATCGGATTACGTTTAGTGCCATTTTGGTACAACAAGTTGTTTATTTTATGATTACTTACAATTTGTAATCGAACCATTGAATAGCAGTAAAAATTACAATTTCAACGATATATCGCACTTGCACCCTTTCGATTTGGTTTCCGTTAAAAAAATTAAAAATAATTCGTTATATGTTCACACATGACAGCATCCAAAAAATATTATAGGTATTATTGTTAGGGGAACATGTGTTTTGCCATCTGTCAAAAATATTTGGGTTGGCAACCTTTGTGAATGTTGATTTATAGGTTATGGTACATGACGTCACAGCTAACCTCAAGAATATATCTTTCTTAAGATTTAAAAATATTACGTAGCTATTATTAACATTTCTGCCTGGTTCGCGTACTTTCAACTAAAATCTAGTACAGTGTAATGTTTATGAAGTCCTAAATACTTTGTCCTAATAAAATAGGACTCTTTTTGTAGGTTGGAAATCTAACCTGTAATTAGCAATCTATTTTTATTAATCAACCATTTTGGGTCACATGGTTTTGACAATTTTGACATTTTACTTGAGGGACAACAAAACGCAGAGTGCGTGGTTTTATATATGTTTTTCTAGTTTTCTTGAGAAACTGTGTGTGTTTTCGTAATAATGTCATGTAGTAAATATTATTCAACCCTTATAGGTGTTGTAAAAAGTCACTACGATGAGAAAATCAAAATAATAGACAATATTAACCCATACACCCTTGGAGTGGAGACTGGAGACCCTTCTGCAGATTTGTCTATTTTACTTTGTGCATCCGTAATTAATATGCTAAATGACTTAGTGTTGACTCACAGCTTCTACGCAGACCAGCAGTTAAAGGCATACAAATCTTTACAAGCATATAAATATTATGAGGCTGGATTTGTGCAAGAAGTTTGTGCAAGAAAGATAAACTCCAATGTATTCATTGTTATGGGCAAGGCAAGTTTACATTTAAATAACTAACTGCTAGATTTCAGTGATGAGCCTGTTATATTATCCGTATATAGTATTCAATAGACTCTGCCAGAAAGTGATTTCTTTACCTTTCTCCTAAGCTTTTTTTACATTCAAAATAAACCTTTTCTCACAATCGCACCTTATCGCAAAAAAGGATGCAACGAGAATGAGCCAGAGGCCCATTCTGTCTTCTGCGGAGGGTGGCATATCATAAAATATTAACACAAATATACAGGGTTGATAAAAATTTAATTGAAGTTAGATATAAATCATAAATTTCTTAAGAAAAATTGTCATTCCTGCCGGTAACGATTACACATTACGAAACTTTTGGTACCGTTTAACCCCCACTAAATAGAGCTTTCTGAATATCCGGGTGGCCCATATCATACTATTTAAAACAAATGAGTCATTTTGAAAAATGTGATTTACAGCATCCTGTATGATGTATTATTGGACATATTGACGTTTTCGTATTTTTTATATGAATTACATTGGAACAAAATTAATTTTAACATATTCTCAGCCATCTAGATTGATAACTAAAATTCGAATGATTTTTCGGGCAAGTCTGTATAAATTGTTCAAAATAGTATAAATGTATCCAAAATGTGATCTTTATTTCAAAAATGTAAAAACATACAGGGTGGTCCATTTAGAAAAGACTATTGAGGTCATTTCCGGTGAAACCGGAAGCGATAAATATGGCGGATAGATCTCAAAAAGTTGGAAATCTTACCTAATTTCACCATACAAAATTTCATCCCGACATATTCAAAAACAAGGAAGTTACAGGGGTGGCCCACTATTCGTTTACACCCGGTATAGAAAAATTATTTGCATGAATTTTTAAATATTTGCTTGGATCCACTGTGGCTCCAAGTTAAAAATGCGTATACAAACATTAAAACCGCTGCCCACGGAATCACTACTTCCACATCCAGATTCTCTATCCAAGTCACTTACAACGAAAAAACTTTGTATGTGGAAATAATTGTTTATGGAACTTTAATAATATAATATTTGAAATCCTCTACCCCAAAAACCCATAAAACGATACCCCACATCGGTAGAGGGGGTGGGGGGTAGTGATAGGGGGGTGATAGTGGGGGGTGGATGAAGTAAAAAATATTTTGAGGTTTCTGGTTCCTGTACAAACACTAAATCACAATTTTTTTTCATCCCCTTTAATAAGGGGGTGGGGGTGGTAATGGGGGTGGCTAATGCCAAAAATTTTTTTGAGACCTTATCTTCTCTTGTATATACTAAATACCAATTTTATGGACTCTTACCTGCTTGATTGACCTATTTACCCCAAATTTACCCCAATTTACCCCCAACCCTTCGACGGAACTAGATGAAAATATAATCTAGTTCTAGATCTCGTTAAAGTACATATGTGTACCAAATTTCAAGTCAATATCTTAAACGGTTCCAGAGTAAACGTGCGCACAAAAAAAGTTACAGACAGACCGACAGACCGACAGACAGACCGACAGACAGACCGACAGACAGACAGAAATTTTTTTTTCGCTGAAACTTAAAATCTCGACGTTTTATGACATTTTAAGCCTATTTGGACAATAAAAATTTTTAAAAATTTTTTTGTCGTTACTATACTTCCACTGGACGTGGAAGTAAAATGAGAATAAACTTGAAAAACTTAAACATGTTATGTCCCTAAATATATTTCATAACCTAAAAATCAACATTCGTAAAGGTTACCAACCCAAATATTTTTGACAATGTCAAAACTTATTTTAGTTGGTTTTTTTAAAGGTAATAATTGTTTATAGCCGTGTTCGGATATTACGTCTGATTGATGGGACACGTCACAATCGTTCATTGCAAATCGAGCTAACTGAGCTAAACCTTAAACGTTCGAATATTACAAAATAAAGGCCTCGGACGAAGTTCGACTTGCTCGGACCTTTTTGATCGAGCAGGAAGATTTTAATTTGACACATGCGTAGTCTGCTTGAACTGTCCATAATGTTATTCACTTGTTGAGGTTAGAATGTCATTTGGGCTAAATTCTGTGTTATTATTTCTTTTTCGTTATCCAATATTTTACAAAATCTTCGAAACGTTATCTGTTAATACCCTTATAATATCCGGCAATTGATTAACATGCAACATAAACAAACATGAGAGGTTATGTTTTAACAGATTGTAGTCCACTTTTGTTCGTTCGATATTTGTTCCTGAAATAAATGGCTCCAAAATCACGTGTAATTTATCTGTTTGCCATTGCTCTGATTTCCGATGTAATATCCCACTGTGTGGGAAGGTTCCAGCTGCTTCCAGTAGCTACCGATTTTTTTATTATAATGTTTATGGACCGGTTTAAGAATAAATAAAACTATAGGTTCTTTAGAGCTGCAGAACGATTTATTTATTAAAGTGCTTACTTTGCTGAGAGAAATAAACCAAAAGTACTCATCAGCTCACCATATATGTCAATACTTTTATAAATAAACAAACATTCAAACGTAGTTCGTCAGCAATTTGAATGTTTTTGCTTCGCATGTATACCGTGTGTGTAGTCGCGGGCTAGGCATGGGGAGAAGAATTACAACATCGCGCGTGCCAGCTGTCTGAAATAACAGAGCTGGAATGATCCACTAACCTACGAATTTACAGCTGCCGGTGTTGTCAAATCTCTCGCGCTACGTGAATGTACATGCCTAATGGGAAATTACACGCCCGGTATAAACGCATTACGTACTCAAAAGGCAAAAGGCCCAGTCGTCATTTGCTGATTCGCCGACTTGGCCAGACCGCCACTGGCTGTTGGTATGCTTTTATTTACATCATTATATATTTTTGTTATTAAGGCCGTAATTGCATCCTGGGTGCATTTATTTTGTCTGAATCTGAATTGATTATTTGAAAGAATGTTGTATTTTTCGAAATAATTATACAATCGTGCGGTTATTGCTTTCTCAAAAATTTTTGCTATATGTTTGTTATTAATCTAAATTTTTATAACAAAAGTAGAATAAAATAAAAAAAAACTCACCGTTTGGACTGTATCTTGTTATCTACCTGGTAACCGCTGCAATGTTGTAAGGAAAGAAGGAAAGGATAGATAGGACTTTCCTGGATACAACACGTTCACGGATATTATAAATGTTAATCAAATAATTAAATAAAATTTCCCTTTTTATCACTAATTAATGCAAACTACATTCTTTGTCACCACGTGCTAATATCATAATAATCAACTCCCGGTCTTCGTTGTTTTCGCACCGGTTAGCGTCTGCGCATCAGCTATCGCGGCTATGCGAACTAATGTGCTTAGGGCTGCAACACAATTCTCCGACAGGTATAATTCTTATTTTGAACATACGCGCAAACATACCCCCCACCATGAAAAATAAGTTTTTTCAGCCCAGATTGAAACTGAATGGGAGGAAAATATGATCATGACAACAATAATTAATGATCCCAAAGAAACAATAATTTTGAGATTGACCAATCTTAAACCTAATTTCCCGATTTACCATACCCTCTCTAGGATTGACCACAAGCTGCATTCTAGCTAGGATATGAATAATTTAAACACCCATTTTAAAAATAAAATTTTACTATCATAAATATTCAAAATTACCCCAATTAATTTTTCTTTGTTAAGACAGTAGGTACTTCGTAAAAAAAAGTAACAACAAAAAAAAAACAAAATATTAAAAAAAAAAATCTAAACCTACTGCGTAGGCAAAGGACATACTTTTACTACCGGTCTTTATAGTACTACTGGTCTTTATAGTAACAACTCGAATAGTGCCATCTTTGCGAGGATGCACTTCCGTTATAACTGCTACCGGCCAATGAAGGGGCGGAGAATTCTCAATTTTTAAGACTACTACAGTACCTACTTTTATATTCGGAGATTGTTTATCCCATTTTTCCCTAACCTGTAGAGTAGTGAGGTACTCTAGGTGCCATCGCTTCCAAAAATCTTGCACCAACCTATCAATTAACTGAAAACGATCTAATCTATTAACTTTAACTTCCGTTACATCTTCGGCGGGCAAACTTTTCAAAGGCGGTAATGTTAAAAAATGAGACGGGGTCAATGCCGTTGGTGCAGAAGGATCTGCTGATAATCTACACAACGGACGAGAATTTAACAAGGATTCGACTTGCGTTAAAAGTGTAGAAAATTCTTCATACGTTAATACTTGGTCTCCCACAACCCGATAAATATGAGACTTCGCTGATTTAACGTTACTTTCCCAAATGCCTCCCATATGCGGCGCTGATGCAGGATTCAACCTCCACTCAATCCCCTGAAGAGCTAATTCAGTTAATAATTTATCATTAAATTCCTTGGAACACAAAAACGTATAAAGTTCTGACAATAATCTTTTGGCGCCTATAAAATTTGTCCCCTGATCCGAATATAAAACGCTGCAAGGTCCCCGACGAGATAAGAATCTTTTAAATGCTTGCATAAAATGAGGCGTTGATAAAGAACTCACTAGTTCCAGATGAACTGCTTTTACACTCACACATTCAAATAAGCACACATATGCTTTCTGAACTGAAGCACCTCTTTTACGTCCTAACGTAATATTTATTGGCCCAAAATAATCGACACCTGTATGAAGGAAGGCTTTAGATTGCTGCACCCGATATGCAGGCAAATCTGCCATTAAAGGATTTGGAGCTGACGGCCTGGCACGAAAACAATGATTACACGCATGAACTCTACTCCGGATTAAACTACGCCCAGAAATTATTCAAAATTTCTGTCTAATTAACGCCTCCAATAAATGAGGACCCGTGTGCAAATTAATCTGATGGTAATAATCCACCAATCTGGTTACTAATGGATCTTTTGCTGGTAAAATCAAGGGATGCCGCTGCTCAAAATTCATTCGTGCATTAGCTAATCTACCCCCCACCCTGAGGAGCCCGTCCTTAACAAAAGGCCGTAATCTACGTAATTTCGGCGAACATTCTTTTCCTGCCTTCAAACTTTGAATATCAGACTCAAAATGTTTGAGTTGTACTAATTTAATTAATGCTAGTTCAGATTTTTGTAAGTCCGCCGCCGAAATATATTCTCCAAGTGGCATTAATTTTAAAAACCGAAGTACCCACACCGTTGTACGTAATATTAATGTCCACGAAGAACACCGTAATATAGAATCATGTAAAGGATGATTGTTCATCTCGGTGACAGTGGCCAAAATAAGCGATTCTCCCTCTGACGAATTATTCTCGCGACTAACCACTGTAGTGGGCCAATTTGGCTCCTCGAGAACTATCCAGTCTGGCCCGGACAACCACCAAGAATTCTTAACCATCTGAGAAGGAGATAGTCCCCTTGACAGACAATCCGCTGGATTACTAGTACCTTCTATGTGTTGCCACGAAGCTTCTGGTAAGTTTTCTCGAATTTGAGTAATTCGATTAGCCACAAATATATCTTTCCAATAGGATGCATTCAACCACTGAAGAACGGTAGTCGAGTCCGAAAAGGCAAACATTTTAGAAATGAAAATTCTCTTACCACAAATATTTGTTACATGCCTGACTAACTTTGACAACAGCACCGCTGCGCAAAGTTCTAATCTGGGAATCGTAACTACTTTGAATGGCGAAACTTTAGATTTCGCACACACTAAACTACTCACTACTGTTCCCGTAGCAGTGGTAGTTCGCAAATAGACTACCGCGCCGTAACCATCCATGCTTGCATCAGCAAAAGCCAACAACATAACTGGTTGATTTTCTTCAGCCAGTACATGACGTGGAATTAAAATTTTACTAAGTTCCGACCACTCGTCGAGTAACTTAGACCATAACTGACAAATATGTAAAGGTGGTTCTTCGTCCCATCCTAGTCTGAGTCGCCATAATTCTTTAACAAGTAACTTTAAATAAAGAATAAACGGGGCGATCAAACCGATCGGATCGTAACACCTTGCAACCGCCGACAACATAATTCTTTTAGTGCATTTAGCATCCGGAATTACTAGACTAAAACTTAATAAATCTTCTTCCGGGTTCCACTGCATTCCCAAAATTTTGCTATCAGTTTTGAAAACAACAGTTTTTGCTAACCTTTTTTCATTTGGTATCTGTTCCAAAAGAGCTAATAAATTTGTTGACCATTTGGTCAGTTCAAACTTTCCTGCCGCAAATAAATTCATTAATTCCGTATAAAACAGATAAGCCTCTTCAAGTGTAGATACACTCGAGACAATGTCATCCACATATAAATCTCTCTCAGCCACCTTGGCTGCTAAAGGATATTTTTCCCCTTCCTCACGCAATAATTGCTTAACCGTACATAAAGCTAAATAAGGAGATGATTTAACACCAAACGCAACCATTTTTAACTCGAAAACATTAATTTCATCATCCGGTCTAAATCTCCACAATATCCGCTGAAACTTACAATGATCCTCTACAATATTTATTTGCCGATACATTTGGCGAATATCAGCTGTTATTGCTACTTTAAATAACCTGAAATTAATTAACAAGGTACAAATATCCGTTTGTAGGTTAGGCTCCCCGTACAACAAATCATTTAAGGACACATCGCTATCTGAAGGCGCACTAGCATCCAAAACTACTCGTACTGGAGTACTGGGACTTTCAGGTTTCAGAACCGCATGATGAGGAATATAAAATGATAATTCATCTAAGTTTCCCGATATTACCCTTCGCATGTGTCCCTGATCAATAAAATCTTGCATAACTTTATTATACTCTAACCGCAACGCGGGACACTTTGCTAACTTTCGTTCTAGCGATATTAACCGACCCTGAGCACCTGCTCTGGAATCCCCTAAATTTTTTGGAGAACCTTTAAAAGGTAATGCTACCGTAAATCTCCCTGTAACATCCCTACTATAAGTTTCTAAATAAATTTTTTCGCATTCTAACTCCTCAGGCTCTGGGGGTATTGAGTGCGGCACCTCCTCAATTTCCCAAAATTTGCTCAACAGCCGTTCAACAGCTACGTCACCCGTTAATGTAACAAATGTTTGAACATCTGACGGAGATATAAGTTCTGACGCTTTTCCCATTACGACATAATCTAATGTGGTTTCAATCGCTAGTGGCTCTTTCACTGACCTTGATATCCGACCTAAACCCATTACAAGGGGGAAGAATTCTGCCCCCAAAATGCCATCGATTTCCTGTGATTCAAAATAAGCGTCATCTGCCAACTGAACACCTCTGAGGTGCGAAAATGTACTTGTATCAATCTGTACTCTGGGTAATTTCTCCGAAATTTTATCTACCAACAAAGCCTTAATTGAATATTTTATATCCGAATTGTGACGAGAACCAATTATCAAATCCGCAATACCTTTAACAGGTTGTGAACTCTTACCAAGCCCTTGTACCGATGAATAGAATTTCGAAATTCTAATTCCTAATTTTTTGCAACATTTAACCGTAAGTAAATTAGCTTGACTTCCGCTGTCCAAAAGAAATCTCGCCGTCTGATTCTTTATTGGACTATTGACAACGTTTACTACCGCCGTCGATAGTAAAACCGTGCTGCCATGTTGAACATTATGAACTGAAGTGGAACACAAATTGCTAACAGCTTGGTGAGCTTCGCCCTTCGTACTAGAAGTCGACGCACCATCCTGTACATTTACTTCATTACTGAAACTCTCTTGTTCAGTAGTTACCCTTGGACCTTTTTCTGTAGCCCATTTACCAGTATGAAGTAATATGTGATGCCTTTTACCACATTCCGTACAAGTCCGTTCTGAGGAACAAGCACGTACCCCGTGATTAGCAGATAAACAATTATAACACCAATTGCTATCTCTTACAATTTCATACTGTTTTGTTGGAGGTAATCGTTTGAATTTTTCACACCGATTTAAATAATGCCATCCCTTTTGACAAAACATACAAGTATTTTTATTACCAGATTTAGCTTCCCTATAACCATTACCCACTATAAAAGATTTGGGTGAACGTGGTTTCGTATTATCGACATAAACACTTTTATTAGTTACCGTTTTCCGATTTAGACTTAATATTTTTGATTGGTCTTTAACAAACTTAATAACTTCTTCGTAGGTAGGTATTGCTGAACCCCGCCTAGACATTTCAAATTGTTTAACCGTCTCCGAATCTAACTTTGATAAAGCCTGATGAACAAGAATAAAATCGGAAAGGTCAGCTATCTCCAATTTTTTAAGTGCCCTTACCGCCAAGTCAAATTTCTCTAAAAATATACCCAAATTTTTTTATGACTCACCCTGTATCGCCTTAAACTCGATTATCTGATTTAAATAATTATTAGCCAAAGCCCTCTTATCCTGATATTTATCGATTAACGCTCGCCAAATAATTTCATAATTTTCCCCGGTTGGCGCTAGCCCCGAACAAATACTTAAAGCCGGACCTCTAAGACGTCCCACTAAATAATGAACCTTGTCCACATTGGTTAAACTTTCATTATCTTGAATTAAACTCTTAAAAATGGAGTAGAATGTTTCCCATTCGCGAATTTCCCCTGAAAATTGTGGTAATTCAATTTTAGGAAGTCTGGGAAGACTCCGTCCCATATTCACAGCATCCGCATTATTATTATTATTGACAGTTGCACCTGATGTACTAGCACCCGGGACAGTTCCCCCTTTTGGGATACCAGCTGCCGCTACCCGTATATGACAACATATTTCATCTATTGTTTTAAGTATAGCAAAATTAGGCTCAAAATTATCGTCCACCTCAAAACTCCACTGTACAATTTCATCTAGAACGTTGAGTAATTCCCTGCGAGTTTCGTCTATAGTAGTATATAAAGTCTTGAACTGGTTTAGGCAAATAGGATCATTAAGTTTTTTACTCAAATCTAGAAGCGTTTGCAACATACCAAATAAGGACTCTTTTTTTGCCGTTAAACTCTTTACTTTACGCGCAGCTACCGTAGCCATTATTGTAATAAATCTTTACTATTATAATCACCCGAATTTTATCTGACAAAAACACTAAATTCGATAGTAAACTTCAATCCAAATACTATTTTACTAAATAGACTAATTTAAATTAAAACTAAAATTACTACTCAATAGGTATTTAATTTGGCAACTAAATTTTGAAGAGACCCTGTATAATTCAAATTTCCGATTTAAAAATAAGCACCTAAATGTTTACTTATTAAAAAAAGTACTTCAAACCAAGGTACAAATCGTGTAACCTTTTTCCAACAATATCAAAAAGAACCCAAGTTTTTAATGTTTCAAAAAACAAAACAAAAATGCTAAAGTATTATAAGTATTGCAATATGTTTTTCCTAGAACGTTAAAATGCAGCCGTGATTTGTCAATCTACAGTAATTATACTATCTAGGCTAAAAACAAATTTTCTGTTGAGGGGCAATACCTAAAGCAAAATGTAAACAAACAAATTTTGCGACGCAATCCACATAAACTGCCAGAATAGCTGATACGCACACCTTCCGTATTTAACTATTAATAAATGATAATAAATCAAAACACTATACAAAAACAATCCAACAAAAAAACTTCTTAAAATGTTTCTTGTAGGATTTTACCTCATAGCAAAAATTACCAGTACTATGTCATTTATCTGAAATAACATATACGTAATATAAGTAATATTAAATAAACCACTTGTGATTTAACGTCTCACAAACCCGCTGGTTTATAATATACCGAATATTATATTAAATTTAAGTAACGACCCGCCGACGTTAATTTTATAATTTTCTGCCGAACCACCCGAGCTCGCTTGTGACAAAGAAATGTAGGTATATAATCTTGAATTTAACCGTCTTAAATTCCTAGACTAACCAAAAAAACACTCAAAAGTATTAAATATTCAAGGATACTTACAACGAACAATTGTGTTTTGAAATCCGATATTTCATTCACAAAAAAACCGACTATTATCGATGTACAATCCAAGAAACAAATGTATTAAAATAATTTACTCTATTTAGTTTGCAAAGAGAATTAGCAAATTCTAATGGCACAATCCGTGCTCGAATCAGGACCAAAAATGTTTGTTATTAATCTAAATTTTTATAACAAAAGTAGAATAAAATTAAAAAAAACTCACCGTTTGGACTGTATCTTGTTATCTACCTGGTAACCGCTGCAATGTTGTAAGGAAAGAAGGAAAGGATAGATAGGACTTTCCTGGATACAACACGTTCACGGATATTATAAATGTTAATCAAATAATTAAATAAAATTTCCCTTTTTATCACTAATTAATGCAAACTACATTCTTTGTCACCACGTGCTAATATCATAATAATCAACTCCCGGTCTTCGTTGTTTTCGCACCGGTTAGCGTCTGCGCATCAGCTATCGCGGCTATGCGAACTAATGTGCTTAGGGCTGCAACACAATTCTCCGACAGGTATAATTCTTATTTTTAACATACGCGCAAACAGCTATATTTGATATGATTACGATCGCCACCTTTATGTAATAGTTTAACAATAGCACACTTTAATATTTGAGGAAATATTCCCGACATCATTGACATATTTATTAACTGAGTTAGTGGTTTCACTATATATAATAATATTATTTTTATGGTGGATGATCGTATACCATCTATTCCTGGAGAGACATTATTACCTAGACTGTTAATGTAATTGGTGGTTTCTTGTTCAAGTATGAGGCCTTTTGGGGTTTGGATAAATCGCTTATTTCAAATGGAACACACTATATTTTATAAACCTATTCGCTTTCCTCTTTTATTGCCTTTCAACCTGTATGTACATTACTTACAGTTGTGTGGGGTTATTGGGTTATTTAGAGAAATGATTAAATTAAAATTAATATCGACTATAGTGTGCCATGAGAATACAGTAATTTACAATAATTTTGTAAAAGAATCACAGTAGATTCATTAAAGTTGCTCAAAGTTCGTCAAGGATGGCAAAAAGTTCAATTTATTTGTGTTTTGTACTCCCTAAAAAAAATCGTGCAGGAAATACATGTATAATAATATCTAATCATTTCCTATTGAGAGAAGATGATTCCACAACCTCGACTCAGAAGGTACTGACTAACTAACTAAAGAGAAAAATTTCAAGCATTTTTCTGTCTAAGACGGTTTTGGACCACTGCCTTCTGAGTGGAGGTTATGGAATCATCTTCTCCCAGTAGGAAATGATTTTGACATTATACATGTATTTTCTGTACATTCAATTTTTTTTTTTTTTTTTTTTTTCAGGAAGACAGAGTACAAAACACAAATAAATCGAACTTTTTACCATCCCTGACGAACTTTAAGCAGCTTTAATGAACCTACTGTGATTCTTTTACAAAATTATTGTAAATTACTGTATTCTCATGGCACACTATTGTCGATATTGATGTTAATTTAACCATTTTTCTAAATGACTTTAAATAACCCAATAACCGTACATTTTAGTTACAGGGAATGTACATATAGGATAAAAGGTAATAAAAGAGGAAAGCGAATAGGTTTATAAAATATAGTACGTTCCATTTGAAATAAGCGATTTAATGGAGGTCGAATTTGTCGAAGTTGGACCTCATTTTCCGGACACCTTGTATATTTTGGGGTAATTGTATTTTAAGTCTACATCTCTCAGACATATGGGAGAAAAACTGGTCATCGGAGTTTACCATAGCGAATGTTATCAATTTGCAAATATGGGTTGGTTTTTGCATCAGATTTCATTAAAATCGAAATATCTCAAAAACGATTGGTTTTTTAGATAGAGAATGAGATTGAAAGTTACATTAAAATAATGAATATAATTTGAATCCGGCATAAAAATTGGGCATGCCATTTAAAATAAGGAAGTTGATGTCAACTTCCGGTATAATCGGATGTGTCACGTACGTGACGTTAATTTCATTAAATAAAACCCCCCCTCCTGAAATTTTCAGCTTCAAATTATTTGTAGTTTTTCTAAAACGTCTAATAGACCACTAACCGTGATGAACCCCGTATAATAAGTTTTGAGCCTTCTACGCTTCCATACAGCACGTTCCACACTTGAAATCTTATTTTTATCACCTTGTCGCGCTTTGTCGTGTATCAATGAAGGGCATCGGTACTTATCGCTTCTAATCGCCTGTGTACTGTACTGAGAGTAGATCCGTCTTTCTTTTCCTAATTTCTTTGTTCTCTTTCTTGCGCTCGTTTGTCTTATGATCCATATATAAAACAATATTTGCGGAATCTGTACATATAATATAGTAATGTTCTACGTTTATGTGGGCAAAAAAAATGCCCTGTTGTAAATGTACAAATTGTGCAAATGTATGTTCAATTTTTTTTTTAACAGTATTCAATAATTTTTTTTCCTGAAGATTCTATTTTTGGATTTCGTGGAAAAAATAGCATTAATAAATATTAACTTGTCTCAACTATTTTATTATGCGTAGAAATATTTATATTGTCACACTCAAAAAATGCTTTTGCAGTTTCAAGGTTTTCAACCAAAATGCCTAGTTTGCAAATTATTATGCCAATCGAAAAAGATAATAGAAATATTATGCAATAGTTACAGATTAGCCAACTGTAAATCTGAATAAATATCTCATAAAGGATACCATAAGTATGTTTCATTATGAAGTATAGAATATTTAAAATTTCCCATAAATATATAAAACACTAAGTGAAATGTCAAATTCCACATAAAAAACATTTGTTTATTTGCTTGCGTTCTAATTCGCTAAAGTTTTTTTATGTGCTTTTATTGACTCAAAATTGACAGGAACTATAATAAAATAAATTGATCATAGCAGGTTATGTAAAGCAAATCGCCCTTAGATCAAATATATACTTAACAAACAGTCCCTCTAGTTATTTCAAGTTAAAAAGCACCAAAGACTGAAATAATTACAGAAATACAAACAAACAAAAAATTAATATTTTAAACAACTTTCGATTTTAAAATTATACATCATTAAGAATGTAGACACAATCTTCTTTTAATGGCCCTGACAACTCGAGTTCGAAAATGAAATGCTCAACACATAAATTGTTTTCGTGCTCCCTCTAGTGGTTTCACAGGAGTCTAATCCGACTAAAAACACCCCTCAGTTTCTATTCATTCAAAACTGATTGGGTAGTTTAGACAAACATAGATAGAAACATTAATCCCAACCACAAATCCTTCTTCCTTGTATTTCCGCAGACTAATAATAAAAATTACATGCGTTCTAAAAACATTAAAATAAATTGTTGAGCAGATTTTTTGCCACTACATTTTTCTATCGATGTGTTATATAATTTATTAAGTAACGGTCTGCGCTATAATGACCTATCTATAAGCATTCAAGTAAACGTGGGCCAGATCCGGTTGTTGTTGTTTGGTTTAGAATTGCCGCAAAGCTGCATTTTCTCACTAGGTGTTGCTCATATTTACCTTAACATTGTAAACTAGTACTAAACAATGCGCATGAACTTTTAAGCCTATTATTAAAGTGTATGAATAATAGATATCAAACAAATTATTTGTAAAAAGAACTTTTTAAAAACAAGCTTTTATTATTATTTATGGGAAATTTCAGTCCAATTGGACGGCGTATCTCGAAGGGGTCCCATTTTATTATTGTTGGATTCCATAATAATGTACCACCATTGGTACCATAATATTATATTATCATGAGAACTACACGTGTATGAAAAATTTCAGCTCGACTGGACGTCGTTAAGTGGTTCAAAATTGACCTAAACACAAGATCCTAACACATCCTTACTAACATACAAAGCAAGTTAAATAAAAGCTTGTAAAACAATATTTAGTAGGATGTGCCCTGGTATGTAGCGTGGGTCAAGATTAATTGCTAATGCTAAAAAATAGTACATGTTCATAATAAATAATCGTTCAATATAAAACTTGTCTGCGCTTATGCTAGGCACACAAAACAAAAAAAAAAGGCATATCATATCATATCTATATGTATATTGGGGCGCTGAAACCGAATCCGAGGTCAGAATTGTCACATGTCGTCAATATTTTTATGTAAGGTCAAAAATAAGGCTTAGAACAAGCCTGAAAACGGGTAAAAAATAAATCGAAAGGTTAACCGAGTTGACCCATGTTTTTATACGTATTTTGGGGCGCTGAAACAGAACCCGAGGTCAGAATAGTCACATGTCGTCAATATTTGCTCAAAAAACAGCTTAAAACAAGCCCGAAATCGGGTAAAAAGTAAATTAACGGACTAAACGAGTTTGACCCATGTTTTTATACGAATCTTGAGGCGCTGAAACCAAATCTGAGGTCAGAATTATCTTATCATATCAGGATCTTGACACAACGTCAAAAATGGTCAAAATGCATTTAAAAGTAGATTTAAAAACTTAAAACGACCAAACCACTTTACTCATATGAATTTTGGGACGTTGAAATTGAATCTCAGGTCAGAATTCACCTATCATAACAGAATTTTGATTTTGATAAAAAATTATCATAAAACACCTCAGAAACGGTTAAAAATGAATTTGAGGATTGAACGAGTTGACCCATGTTTTTATACAAAAAAAAAAATGAATGAATTTAAAATTACATTTCCTAGATTCTCATGTTGATTACTTCCCAGAAATTCTCATAGATTATAGCAAGGAGCAAGGTGGACGGTTCCACCAAGATATAAGAGAGATGGAGCTTCGCTGCCAAGGAAAATGGGACGTAAATATGATGGCCGATTACTGCTGGATGCTTAAAAGGAATCTAGGAAAAAAAAGCTGTGGAAAAAAAATCCTCGGAAAAAAAATCCTGGAAAAAAAAGCCGAAGGAAAAAAAAGCCGGGGAAAAAAAAATCCGCGGATAAAAAAGCCACTTTACACAAAACACATTGACACAAAAAACTATCAAATATGTAAACAGATGCGACCCTGGGAACGGAAAAAAAATCCGCGGAAATAAAATCCGAGGAAAAAAAAGCCGCGTAGAAAACTGCTGATAGCGAAACTACGTTAAAAACTTATGGAACAAGATATGCAAAAATAGAATTATGGCAACGATAAAGACTCATACAAGGAGCTTTTTTAAGAGAGTGATTTTTAACTCCCATTTCAAATGCTTAATTCGCTCGTGAGGGGTTGTGGGAGCTCAGATTCGATTCCACCCTAGTTTTCGGTTAATGACACCCAAATGCCTCTATCTGTACTATTCCTAATAATTGAAATACATATTAACGCGTATTTTTCAAATTTTGTGCAAAAATCGAAAGAAAATATTGAGAAAATTGCAAATATTAGTACTTTGTAATTATCGATATATTTCGCCTGGGTTTGGTTTCTGCATTCCATATTCCAATTTGCTTGACTACTTAATACCATATCAATAGTCGATATAGTGAAGGCCGTAGGAATTATTTTTTGGCAAGCAACAAAGACATAAATATTGTTTTCATCGTACAAGAACAAATATATAAAATTAATGTATGTGTAAAGAAATTTTTAAATAAAAAACCGCTGCCCAAGGAATCAATACTTCCACATCCAGATTCTCTATCCAAGTCACTCACATAGAAAAAACTTTGTATGTGGAAATAATTATTTATGGAACTTTAATAATATAATATTTGAAATCCTCTACCCCAAAACCCATAAAACGATACCCCATGTATCGTTTTATGGGTTGATTTATCCAATAGGCATTGTCCACATCGGTAGTGGGGTGGGGGTGGTCATAGGGGGGTGGTAGTGGGGGTGGATGAATTAAAAAAATATTTTGAGGCTTCTGGTTCTCGTACATACACTAAATCACAATTTTTTTCTCATCCCTCTTAAAAATGGGGTGGGGGTGGTAATGGGGATGGCTAATGCCAAAAATTTTTTTGAGACATTAGCTTCTCTTGTGTATACTAAATACCAATTTTATGGACTCTTACCTGCTTGATTTATCTATTTACACCAAATTTACCCCAATTTACCCCCCAACCCTTCGACGGAACAAGATGAAAATATAATCTAGTTCTAGATCTCGTTAAAGAACATATGTGTACCAAATTTCAAGTCAATATCTTAAACGGTTCCAGAGTAAACGTGCGCACAAAAAAAGTTACAGACAGACAGACAGCAATTTTTTTTTTTTCGCTCAAACTTAAAATCTCGACATTTCATGACATTTTAAGCCTATTTGAACAATAAAAACTAAAAAATTTTTTTTTCGTTACTATACTTCCACTGGATGTGGAAATAAAAACATATATTAGTGGATTCTCTAACTTCATTTTTTGGTGATCAGTGCGTAAGTTTGTGAGAGAGTATTGTGATTGGTGTAATTTTATTCCATATGCTGTACAGAATGTGTAAGGTCATATGTTAGAAGTTAATATTTATAACTGTTAATTATGTGAAAATATATCATCGTTTTTAGAAAGTTTAGTTAGCTTCCACACTTGCTATAGCAAATAACATTTTATAGTATTCATTCAATAAAATCAGGTGAAATGAGTGCCATATTGGATCCAAAATGGCGAAAAACTGTATTTATACATCACAAATTAGACATGGGCAACAAATAAAAGCTAATTATGTATGAGAATAAACTAACGTATTTGTTTTATTTCTTTATCGGTAATATAACATATTTCCCAAGTAACACAAGAAGCTGTAATAAAGCTGCGCCAACATTGCGGCAACAAGAACTGGCAGTTATTTAGCTATAGCAGCTACCGCGGAAACCTTACAATAGGGTTGCGGCAGTGCTGTAACAGTCAGAGTGGTACAACATTTTCTTGCTTTGAAAATGTTGCTAAAGTCTTATAGCTGTAGCCATTTTTAAATCATTGCTACTTCCTGAAAACTTACAGGGTGGCCAAAATTATTTTTTAATTAAGAACTTTTTAAATTGAAGTTTCTCAATTTTTTCAAATGGAACACCCTGTATATTTTTCGGCGCTGTGATGAAGAAATGAAAAACGAACATTTTTTGTAAATACTTCCTTATGGCCAATTGCAACCACTTTCGTTTTATTGAGCAATAAGTACAACATCCGAGAATAAACTTTAAGAATAGAGTTTTCTTCAAATAATTCATTAGAAAAATTATAATAAGTGCCCATTTTGCCCATTTTGATCGACACACATCTCGCGCTTTTGAAATGAGGTTTCTACTGTTCCTAAAATTGGCGGTGTGATAGATCTAAAAGGAGTTATTAATATTTCCTTCATATTTTGTATTGCTGTTGATGATTTTTTGTAAACAATTTCCTTCACATATCCTCATAAAGAGAAATCCATTTTTGTAAGATCTGGGGATCTAGCAGGCCATTTAGTGTCTCAATCAAAATGGGCAACATGTGGAGCACTTATTATAATTTTTTCTAATGAATTATTTGAAGAAACCTCTTTTTTTTGTTTATTCCTGAATTTTGCACTTATTACTCAATAAGACGAAAATGATTGCAATTAGCCATAGTGAAGTACTTACAAAAAGGGTTTTTCAGTTCTACTTCACATTGTCGGAAAATAAACAGGATGTTCCATTTGAGAAAAGTTCTTAATTGAAAAATAAGTTTTGGCCAACCTGTACATTTTTAGGAAATAAAAATGATTCAGAAACATTAATTAGATGTCTCGTAACCAGCATTCACATAAGTTTCTCTTAAAACCCATAATTGTGACTGGTGATTTTTTCAATATGCATCTGCAGATGGCATTATTTCAACAAAAAAATTAATTACATCCAAGTGGTTGAGATAATAATAATATAGGAATGTATAGAGTCTAGAAAGAAGCTTCGAAAATGTACTGATATACATACCATTCCATTTATAAAGAAGGAACTTGATCCTGTAATTTCGTTTTGGCTCGCCCAGTATATTCGAAAATAATTTATTTTTGACTTTTTTTTTTTTTTTATTTAGTTTACTTCTCGGTTTATTTGAATTATTTTTAATAACTAACAATTCGAAATGTTAACCAACTCCCCACCAGTCGCGGGATCTCATCACTTTTCACACACTGTACAATATACCGAACATACGCCAATCACAATGCTCTATCACAAATTTGCAGACGAGATGTAGTTAGAAAATTCGCTACTCTGTTTTGTCGCAGAGTTTAGGTTTTTTTTCCTCGGCTTTTTTTTCCGCGGCTTTTTTTTCCTAGATTCGTCGAAGTGAAAGAAACCTTGTTTTCTGTAAAGCAGCCTTTTCTTCCGCGGCTTTATTTTCCTCGGCTTTTTTTTCCGCGGTTTTTATTTCTTTCGGCTTTTTTTTCCAGGATTTTATTTCCGCGGATTTTTTTTCGGCGGCTTTTTTTTCCGTTTACCCTTAAAAGAGACTTGCCAGACAGTGGCAAGAAAATGAAGAGAAAGGCACTGTATAGGTCTTTTGAATCAAAACGAGTACGATATCACAGGAAGAAATAAAGAGCGATTTTTTACGAATTCTCAAGCGTCGAGATTTTCTCGACCTCTATTTGTTAGCCTTCACAGGTTTTTTTGAAACTACGTCAAAATGTAAACGTTTTAACGTGTGAATTTCATTCTGACACATATTCGATTTTAACGACCAATACGTTCTGATAAGTACTGTCCTGCGTAAAAGGGATAAGTCTTATAACGTATTTTTGCTAAAATCTAGTTTTGTACATCTAACTTTAATTTTTGTGACATTGTCAGTTATTTGTCAAAATTAATTGCAAGTGAGACAGATTTACATTAGAAAAAATAGTTGTCCTATTTTTTTTTGCTCACGACAGTACGTGCTTACTTATTTAAATTTTTTTATTGTACCATTTTTGAGGTGTTTTTTAGATTTTTCTGAGGTTGTGTCAAAATCCTGACATGATAAGAAAATTCTGACCAAGGATTCGTTTTCGGTTCCCCAAAATACGTATAAAAACATTAATCTGTAACGGTTTTTTGCTCAGGTAGCTGGTTTGGAGATTAATACAGGGTCCAGTTTAGTTAATAAGACAGCTTAATAAAAATTAACAATTTATTTTTTTCAGGTAAAATTCAGCAGTATTTCATAACATACGTTTCGGTATAGGTTATTGGTTTTACAAGTCCGTATCTTTTACGGTTAGTATCACATAAATGAGAGAGAGAGAAGGCGAGAGTGTAATGTGAGGATGCGGTGATTAGCTGCTACTGGCATGACATCGGGCGTCTGGCGAGTATCGTCGACTCAAGGAGTTTCCCAGCTCAACTCGCTGGAGAAGACCCCCAAGTCAGACTCACTCGCTCTGGTTCTAGCGGCAAAACGACGTCAGGGGGCGAAACGACGTCAGGGAATGATGAACAACTCAAGTGGTCCCAGCTCACCTCGCTGAAGGAGTCCTCTAGGTCAGAGCGCATTCGTTCCGTCGTGTTTGTGTCGTGAGATGCACAAAACTGCAATCTGTCCAGCTCACCTCGCTGAAGACAAATTGTCAGAGTGTCCGCACTGAATTTTGTTGATTTGGAGCTGGACTTTTATATCCGAGAATCATCGCTTACTGGTGACGTAGAACTGCGTATAGATTGATGCCGCGTGCAAATCCGTGCCTCTAGACGGCAGCTTGGTAATTGTCGTGCCGTGTGCACATTGGTATTGTGTGTAAATCCAGAAACTTAGTAATGGAACATGAATTTATGAATGCTTCATTACAAAACTGTCAATTTACTTTTAACCCGGTTTCAGGCTTGTTCTAAGCTGTTTTTGAGCTTATATGAAAATTTTGACGGCGTGACATTGGGTTGTTGACGAATTTTCAAAACTGGTGAAATATGGTAGTAGAGGACTTAATTTAGTTATATATTTAATTTGGAAGAAAAATTCTTAGCGCAACATATTTTAAAAAATTGTTAAACTTCGACTATTTAAATGTGCCGCGAAAACGGTAGTGACATCATAACGGCAGTTAGATGTGAACTTATACGCAGAACAGATGAAGACGAATAAGTTGACATTGCTGACAAGAAAGAAAATAACCTCATATGTCAAAAGTAAATTTAGGATTGATGTTTGCAGTTATTGTTAATATTTTCTTACAAAACGACTAAGGCAGTATATCTGTAAAAGCTAATTCTGACAAACTATTGTAATTTCTGCAAGAACTTTCTTAATCTTATCTTATTAATATTACATGATATGTCTAATATGTATTTTATTATTTAATTTAGATGAATTTGTTAACTATACTTTGTATTTTATTAAATATTTCCTTTTCATTGTTTTATTTCCTATTAACTATATACATGCGTAGGTATCTAACTGAAAACAACAAAATAAGTTTATCTGCTAAAGAAATTATTTATTATCCATTGATACTCACTTCTAAGAAGAGTCAAAATGAGACTTACAAAGATATCAAGAAAGGTCTGTATTATAACAAAAAATAATAAATAGGTAAGTACTTTTATGCTAGTATCTATCTAAGCAATAAACAATGATATGTATTTATAACACATAATTCAAAGGGCATTTATAACTACAATCCAAAGCATTCGTAGCTATTTCCGACTGATTGTGTTCACCGATTTTAAACGACTTTCACAGTTTGTTTCATATAGTTTTTCAACGGCGAGTTTTTAAATTTCCTTTCTTAATTTATTGATCATCCTAGTATTATGGGACGTCTAGGGAGCTTCATAAATAATCAATAGCTAACAAAAACAACTGCACTTTATTCCAACATAAACTAGATAAAATACATAAAAGCAGATTAAAGCCATTTCCCTCCTTCTAGGAAGTCAAAGCATGAATAACATTCTAATCTACAGCCGTTAAGAATACAGTAATACACTCTGTTTTATCCACCAGTTTGGCGGGTAATTTAAATTTGTAACAGCTAGAATGCCACACAAGTCTTGTAATGCGGCCGTTTTTCCTACAACATAAACCCATATTAAAAATCAAATTCCTACATTAAGATACAACTTACCACAAATAAAACGCTTAGAATACATTGTAATTTGTTACTTTACTTGACATTGAAATGGTCTCCACAATAAGAAGACTTGGTTCTTCTCTGGTGGCTTTGAATCATTCATTATTACGTTCAGCGTTTATTATTGGAACACAACAATTTTTCTGGTGAATTGGTGGTATTATTTACACAGTACGGCAGAAAACACTACCTGTACTTATATTTATCCATAACTAGATGCTGTTAAACTATACCGAATTGTAACCTTTGAACATCAGTTGAATTTGACGTTAAATATAATGTCAGATTAAACTGTCGTGATTGTCTTTTTTCTCCGTCGCTGTCAGCGAGTTTCTAAATTAGTACCCGTTTCTCGTCGTTTTATAACTAACTTCTCTACAGACTGCCGTTATTATGTCATCTCCGTTTTAAATGCATGTATTTTTGTAATTAATATCCCAAACAGCACGTCCAATTGTAATTACGTCTCTACAAGATATATACATGAGAAACAAAATATGTTAAGGTAGATCTAATTGTTAAACTAGTACTGACGTACACATATGAGATACACTTATGTTTATATTGACAGATTTATGTGATACAACGTTTAATAATTGTATACTGTATGCACTCAAGATTCTAAACATTTTTATATAACGTAAAGAAGGATCATTAGAATGTTGCAATTTGACGTCCGTAGAAGATGCCTACAAGGTTTAAGTCATATGTACGTGTGATGCTTTATATAATACTTGTGCCTACTGCATACACCACATAAAAGTGCGATATATATACATGATACAAATAACTATATATACACTTTTTAGTTGTGTCTTGTCGTGTCTACATTCGACTATTCGAGCATGGAACAGTGTGCGCGCGCAAAGCGTCAGCGTGAGCATACCAGCCATGTGTATCTCATGTGTCCTCTTTCGTCTATAAGAGTGGTCATAGCCACACATACAGCAGGCATTTTTGTTTTTTAACAATATCCAAAACAATTTATATTCGAAAGAGTTTGTAAAGATTCGGCAGTTTTAAAGATATCGAGTTCTTTTAATAATAAAATTAGATTAAAATGCATTAAAAAGCAAAATCTAGTCGTTGCGTGTTCTACTATAAAGTCTTTAAGCAGGTATTCAAACAGAAGTCAGTGGTTGAGTGAGTTAAACATTAGGCGGCGAGGCAAGAGGTACGCGGTTCGATCCGTGCTCACTTCTGTCTTTTTTTTTTGTTAAAATAGTTGCGAAAAAACTTTCAGTTGTTTTTTTCAAGGTAATAATTGCTTATAAAACCGATGTACGAATATACTTCTTTTCAATTTTAGGTCTGTTTTAGACCATTAAATATTCTATTTATGTTTCACAGGTTTGTATAAGTACTTCAACTTAAAACTTTAATTCTTAACTCAGGTGACACTGGTGACAGTTTAATTAAATTAAATAAGTTCTTAATAATTATAAATAAATAAAAATACTAGTAACTCGAAAAATTCAGGTTTGGGAACACGTAAAAAATAGAAAAAAAAAGAGAACTTGAAAGATTTTCATATATTTTAAATAAGGCTAGAAATTCAATTTCACACATAATAAAGACTTCATACCCATCATAAATACTGCTTTTAGCATCCGAAATATCAATCACCACGATAGCTCAGTTGGTAGAAGCGTCAGTACTGTAATACGGACAACAGAAACGTGTAGGTTCGATCCCTACCCACCGCAATTGGCAAAGGTAAGTAAAAATGAATTTAATAACTTAATAAACATTATAATTTACAGGCAACCCTTGTGAGAAGAAATTGGAGTGATGGTAAACAATATTAGATAGTTAATGTAAATAAAATATACGGATGGCTAACAAATAAATTCATAGGACAAAACGTATATGCATTAATTACTTTATTTTTATCAAGTAGACTTACTAACTAGTATGTAGTTTTATATGTTCCCATTGCTAAAAACCTGTGGGGGGATTACCAAATATAACCTGAAAAAATTAACGTCTAGCATAAGACGTCATTCGTCTGACACATTAGGAAGTCAATCACTGTGCATCCGATAACACACTGTGGATCAAATTATTTGTGTGTATGTAAATGGTATACTGTGGCTACATTGTGAGGCGGACGTTTAACCTTTGTGCATACGTGTTTGTCTACAATGTGTAAACGTAGCACATTTACATCGTAGAATTGTGTAACCTTGTGTCTGCATCTAGATACATCGTCACAATGCGAACACTTCGTAATCGTTATTTGGTGTGCTGTATGGGATTATAATATTATAAGACTTTCTTTTCAACTTCTACATGTTTCTAATGATTTTTTATGAATAATTGTTATTGTTTAACATAGATTCTCCTCAAATTTTAACTTAGTGCAACAACCCAACTGTGACCTCGGATTCGGTTTCAGCGCCCCAAAATACGTATAAAAACATAGGTCAACTCGTTTAATTTCCCAATTTGCTTTTTACCCGGTTTCAGGCTTGTTCTAAGCTGTTTTTTGAGCTCACCTAAAAATATTGACGACATGCGACAATTCTGACCTTGGATTCGGTTTCAGCGCCCCAAAATACGTATAGAAATATGAGTCAACTCGTTTAATATTCCGGTTTACTTTTCGCCCGGTTTTAGGCTTGCTCTAAGCTGTTCTTTGAGCTTACATGAAAACATATAGATATGATAGTCGGTAAAAAAGTATGTAGCCTTTTTTTGTTTTGTATGCCTGTGTAATTGACACATTAAATATGAAGGCTGAAAAATAATTTCGACGAATGTTCAGATGTTGAATGAAAATGAGGGAAAACGATAAATATAACAAAACTTTTATAATTATCACATGGAAATGCATTTCTTGAAGTACCTAGTTGAAATTATGATTTTTAGATCTTATTCACAACGTCTTGACCGACATTTTCTCACGTCATCTAATACATTGTTCTAATTGAGCTTATTTTGCTGTACAGCATGTCTGGTAGTCTCAGACCATCTAAAGCGGCTGTTTATTAGGTCTCACTAAAGCTCTTTCATATTAACTTCTTGATAACATCAGCCAAAGGGTTTAAAAATTAAAAAACAAATAAACACGCGTTTATAAATACTGCACTAAAAAGCAAAAAATAATCATTGAACCTGTTTTCTCTGACTATCCTGCAAGGGCCTTAGTGTAAGCCGTGTTTGTAATTAAGTATAATACTTGAGTATAGGAGCGTGGGGCGCTTTTCATTTAATCTAACGATGTCTTCAGCATTATAATTATTGAACCTGTTCGAAATAGCGTTTGAAAAACGCCCCATGCTTTTATACTCAAATACTATACTTAATTATAAACACGGCTTACACTAAGGTCCTTACGGGGTAGACAGAGAGAATGGGTTCGATGATTATTTTTTGCTTTTTAATGCAGTATTTATAAAAGCGTGTTTTTTTGAGTCTTTCAAATTATTAATTTCTTTTTTTTTACTTTTTAGTCTATATTTAAGGAGATAATTTTGGCACTTTTGACATTTACGTAAAGAATTAGACCAAATATTTATAATCTGCGACCTCGAAAATTACAAAACGTCCGCCCTTTTGACGTCACCATTTTGAATTGTTAAATTTGGACCGGATAATTGTAATCTGCAACCTCGATAACCCACAGATACCGATTTTCAGTCGAATCCGGCGGTAATTGATAAAACCTATCCGCCATGTTGACGCCGCCATTTTGAATTTTTAAGTTGATGACATATTTGTTTTCTACTTATCCTTTTGATACCCATATTAAGGGGGTTGTAAAGAAAATGATAGTCCACCACCTTGGGGCGGCTGCCATTTTGAACATATTGTGATGTGTTGCAACCCCTAGAATGTATTTGCACCTTCTTAAGAAAGAACCTACCAGAAGTTCTAGAGTGATGACAATCTGGAATTATTTAGAGAATGGTGGCGTCATCACAGAAAAATCGGGATCTGTCATTTTTAGGTATAAAAGACCGCATTCTCGGCGGGTAGTTCAGAAAGAAAGAAAATAGAGAAGTTTGATTGACAAGTGAGGTTAAGACTACAAAGTGAAAACAAAGTGATAAACATTGTTATTTTTAGTCAGTAAAGTACATTTAAGTTAATATCAGTATTGTGAAGTATCCAGTAAATTATTTAATAAAGTGTGTTAGTGGACATCTCTTGTTATAATTTTTGGAACCCACGGAATTTGCAAGGTAGATTCCTAGGGGTGGAAATACGTCACAATATTGTAATATTGAGTATACTATATTGTATTGACATCAGACCTACACACAATTGTCAAGTTTCATGGTGATACAATAATTAGAAGTGGGTGAAATTCAGTTCCTTATACTTTTTACTTACATACATACATAGATAGTTAGGTTAAGTTAAGTTAGGTTAGGTTAGGTTAGGTTAGGTTAGGTTAGGTATATAGATAGTTAGTTACAGGTGGACCTAATAAAAGCGTGTCGAAAAACTTGAGGCTTTTATCATAATATCATAAGCGGTACCAAAATAATCGTCCGCACAAAAAAAAATTACAGACAGACCGACACAGAGACAGAATTTTTCTTGCTTAAACTCAAAATATTGACGTTTCATTTGAAGAAAAAAAGTTTCAATTTTTTTTTACCGTTACTATACTTCCACTCCACTACATGGATGTGGAAGTAAAAAGATTGGAAAATAAAAGGATATACCTTACGAGAACATCATTTTGTTGCCGATTTGATCTATATTAGGTTTATTTCAAGAAACTGAAGAAGTAAAAGGTTTTGGCTAAACAGTAACATTTGTAGCATAGAAATTGAAAAATTAATAAAAAAGTACCAGGCAAAAAGAATAATTCCAGTTTGATAAAACAGATCTTAATGTGACTCCCGTTTGAAAAATCATTCGTACAGAAAAATCTATTTCCAATTTTTCGTAATTTATCCGATAAACCATGTATATATGGAATTACTGCTAAAGATCTAAATTCAGGCTGTAAATGTTGAGTGGTTACTCTACTTTCAATGTTTGCCAAAAACTAAGTCGGTAAATATTGTTTAAAATTCCAAAAATTGTATTTATAGTATTTCGTGTGAGTACGGTAAGCATTATATATGTGAATCATCTAGACCTTTCAACGTACGGCTTGGTGAACACAGAGATTATGCTAGAAAGGGAGAATTCTAGAAGTCAAAAATTTGTGGACACGCGTGTGATAACAATCATAGGATCCAGTGGGACTCCGCGGAAATTTTGAAAAAAAAGCCACTCAGTTAAAAGAAAACTTAAGGAATCCGTTATTATTTCGTTAAATGTGAATAAATGTGTTTCTACTTATTCTATAGATTTCTGTGGTTGCCGATCCTCAGAGACGAAGTAGGTAAAAATAAAATAAATATAATTTAATGTCTCATGTGACTATGGAATTACATAAATAACAAACTGTCATATTTGACATGATTAAAAGTGAAAGTTTTGATAACGGAAAAAGAAATATTTTGTCATTATCATTTATAATTCATGCGTTTTAGTTGTAAAATTGGCTTCTGTGCTAAATTCGTTGCCTACGAAAATTTTTTCCTTTATTATGTTTATTTGGACGTCTTGAATAACACTTGGTAGTTACGCCACGAAACACCTGGAGGATTTCGTGAAAACCGCGTATTCGCGATTAACTCAGTTTTTATGGCTCGAGCGGGAACAACACCTATTATAAAAGTTGTACATCTGTAAATTCTCTACCTTAAAGGTCCTGTACATTTTTTTCGTACACCTAACCGTTTTGGAGATACGGACTAAGTGAAAAATGCAATTAGTTCCACCAAACCTCTTTCGCACCACATATTTCGCAATTATCTTGCTTTTTGCATCTCAGAATGAAAATTAAATATTATCAAGTTCAAACCTGATTAGGAAAAGACATTGATCCCAAGCAGTGGGTCTGGATTAGGAAGAATATTTTGCAGCCAGTACCAACGCAGTTACCACTAGCACCAGACATATTGTTAAATTCAATTTTTTGCAACTGTACGAAGGGTTGTGCAGAAAAATGTAGCTGTAGGAAAGTAGGACTGAATTGTTCAACAGCTTGTGGCCATTGCCACGGTCACCCCTGCTTGAATACCGCACCTATAATTGCTATGAATGACGGAATGGGTGACAATCATATCAGAATGAAAGTAATGACAACGATTTGTCATTGGATAACGTTTCAGATACCGAAGGGTCGGAAATATTGACTAATTTAAGATTCGGCATGGATTAGGCCTCCTGGGGAACCATGTAAAAAAAGCGAGCCGAGCGATTTATCTCTAGGGTAGTGCGGAAACGAATGCATTTTTTGACTTATTCGCTGTAAATAAATGTAAATAAAATCTATAAGACATTCTGGTAGAGAATAAAGATCACCGAGCTCTATAACAGCAATATTTAATTTTCATTCTGAGACAGAGAAAGCAAGATAATTGCGAAATATGTAGTGAGAAAAAGGTTTGGCGGAATTAAATGCATTTTTCACTTAGTCCGCGTCATATCTCCAAAACGGTTAGGCGTACGAAAAAAATGTATAGGACCCTTAGGGTAGAGAATTTACAGATGTACAACTTTTATAACAGGTGTTGTTCCCGTTTGGGCCATAAAAATTGAGTTAATCGCGAATCCGCGGTTTCCGCGACCTTCCGACGCGGTTTCACGAGCTCCTCCATGTGTATCTTGGCGTAACTATCAAGTTCAAGGCGTCCACATAAACACAATAAAAAAAAATGTTTCGTAGGGCACGATTTTGGCAGCAAAAGCCTAATTCGCCTGGAGTATTTTTGTTTCAGTTTATATATTTTTGGTGTGGTGTGAGATATTTTGTAACAAAAGTATTAAAACCAGCCTTTGTCTGATCCTTTTGGCGCAGAGGTGTATTTCATCAAAATCTTTAAAACATTTTTACAGTAGCAAAATACCCAAAAAACATAAGAAATCATGAATATGCCACAAATAATGAATTAAAAACAATAAACGAATTTCTCTGATGAAAAGCAGAAATGTCTTTAATCGTTTAACAATAACGGATATCGATTGGGGTTGACAAAATCATTTTAACCCGATTCACCAGTATTAAATATTATTTTCTATTAATAAATGTACCTTTTGCAAATTTCGTTCTATTACCGTATTTCACATGTTATATTTGCCTACCTATTTGTTCACTTGACGGTAGATTACACTAATTATAAAAATACTTAAACAGGATTTAACTTTATTTTATTCATGCACATAACTAGCAATTTGTTTTAACATTTATGCCTCTTTTATCGATATTAATGTTACTATGTTATTATGCCTATACTGGGAGATCCAGTCATAAATAACGTGTTATTCTGCACTGCACAACAAACTGGCGATGCAACCAAAATAATACCATAACTGACCGAATATAGATTTCTCCAACATCGCGGCAAGAATTTTGTAGAAGTTCTATTAAAAGGAAAATATATATATTTTTCAGCATTCATGTTACCCCGAATGAAGGCTAACGATGACCTTCTGATATAGCATTTTCCACCCCAAACCTTCACACCTTTGGTAAGAACTGTCTAACATTAAACTGCAAATTTCTTTCGGCACCCTCCATGTCGACGTCTCATTCTTTTAACTCTATCATAGGCCTACTACTAGTGGATTGTGTGAGTCGGACGAAAACCCGACTATTGTCTGATGCAGCCAGATTAGTTCTCCCCTCCGTTTTCGAGGATGCTGGATACCGTAATGGTGGCAAAATTTTTCCCATCCCCGCAAACGGCCAAAAACCACTTCCAAACGGGGTCAAACGCGTATTATATTGTTTGAGGGACTCTTACTTGGTGATCCCACATTTTCGAGGTTGCTGAACACCGTGGTTATGGTGGAATTCCTCCCCGGGGTGACTCGCCCCCGTAAATGACCAATAACTCGAATGGGGTGAGAGTGCGTTCTCAGCATACCTCCGGGCAAAGCTCCCCCCCATTTTTGAGGATGCTACACAGGAAAAAAAACATTAAGATGTCACGTCGATCTCGTCAACAAAGTAGTCGTCTTCATTTACTGTGGAGCTGAAAAAAAATGAATATTTTTTGTACATATTTTTTGGGAAAAATAGGTTTATATAATAATTGAAACATCTGATTTATTTAATTATAATATATGATATAAAATATTTTTATTGAAGGGGTGTATTTTGCCATTGAGGGGGTAAACGAGTATCAAGCACTCGATTCGTGGTCCTCTCCGTGTTCGGCATGCTCGAAAATGGGAAATAAACCTTTTTGTCTAGAGGTATGATGAGGGCGCTCTCTCACCCCTTTGGAGGGTGGTTATTGGCCATTGAGGGGATGGGTGGGTATAGGGCACGCCTCCGAGGATCCTCCCCATAATTGGCATGCTCGAAAACGTGAGATCAATAACTTAGATTCCTTGAAACATTATCAATACGCCGTTTGGAGGTGGTTTTTGGCCGTTTGCGGGGATGGATCACCCCAACGAGAAATTCTGCCACCACCACGGTGTTCAGCATCCTCGAAAACGGGGGGGAAGAACTACTTTGGCTGCATCAGACAATAGTCGGGTTTTTCCACTATACAAACAAAACCGAAACTCATCACTGAATATTGTTTGATGACGCGCTCATATCCTTTGGCAGTGCGGTCTCGGATTACATCATTGCTGTTGATCTGGAACGGCCTCGTACAGGGCGGACGAGCTTACTTTTCAATACCCCACTCATAAATGTGAGCGGTGTTGAGAATTTCGACCTACCTCCCCTGGTTCTGACTGAATGATCTTGCTAACTAAGGCCTCTTCTGGCGCCCTTCTGTCTAGATGTTCTTTCTTCGCCAGCTTGTCACCCCTGGGGGTAGTCATCTGTCAGTTTGGAACTGTGGGTTGTTTTTTTGGCTGGGCAGGGTAGTGGGTGGGTAGTTGGGTGTTCGTCCTGTGTCTTCTGGCGGCAGCTGGTTGCGTCCTGGGTGGTGGCATCTGGGCGGTCCGGCTTGCTTCTTCGGGTACTTTGGACACCCCTTGTAACTAGCAGGGTGTGCACCCTGGCAGTTCGCACACTTGGCTGGTACTTTTTTCTTTTTCTTGCACTCCTAAGATCGGTGGGCCTCCCCGCATCTCACGCATGTGCGGTGCATCGTCCTTTGGCATGACGAAAACGTTGGCAGCAGTGGCACTGCGTGATGATCCGCTTGGCCTCTATCTTTCTGTCCTGACAACCAGGGAGCAGCAGTGGGTTACTGTCAGGATCTTCCCTTGGCTGAACATCAGGAGGATTTATTGTTTCGTCCTTTTAGACGACATTTTACATTTCCTCAATACAGAGGTAGGCGTGTGCCCCTGCTCTTCTAGGTCTGCTTTTACCTTTGTTGCATGTCGTGGCTTTATAAATCTCGTCATGTACCAAGAGTAAACAAGGGCCTCGTTCTGAGACCTGCCTTGCACTATCAAGAGTCAATAGCTCGAAACTGCAGTCTGCAAGTGGTGTGAGGTGGCTGGCACGAGAACTTCTTTGAGTAGAAATAAGTCTTTCGGCTGGTGTCTGTTGTAATCGAAACTTTAGCGTTTTGTAGCAATACATAGTTATTACATTTAACGCGACTTAATTCAGAGCTCAGCGGGGCATTAGTTCGGAAAATAGCTATTGGTTGCAGTCTGATTTTTTATCCTTTATACAGCGTGATCTACCATGATATGCGGAAAATAAAATGGTGTACTAATCTTCAATGTGGCCCCTGCAAAATTTTAGAGGGTTCTTAAGTAATTTAGTATATTAAATTATTAGTAAATTTGCGCACATACTCTACTGATGTTGAGTAGGTCGGGAATACGTCGACGAACTTACGTGTGAAAGAACGTACTGGAGTTGTTTACATTTCCTTAATTGGCATAAAAAGTGAAGCCGCCAAGTGCGGCAAATCACAGATCAAAGAGAGCCGCGTTTTTTGCTTTCGGTCGAACAGTGAGGACACCGGCGTGTTATTGTAAATGTCTCTTGCTATTGCAGAGTTGACTGGCCTAGGGTCATTGTCTTTTCGATTTATTTCGCTATTTTTGTAGTGTGATTTGATTAAAACCAAAAAGTCACTTCTATCCTCTCCAGCTTTACTGTCAATAGTGTCATTCCCAAGTCTGATAAAGTGATATGGTTGTACCGCGTTACGTCAGATTAGTTAAAGTCATTGGTGGCGCATTTCTACAAAAAAATAAGGTCATTTTTTTGGTCATTTTTTAACTCCTTTCGGTGGGGACAACCTACTGTTAAAATTTCCGCATGTCATGGTAGATCACGTTGTATATTAAGGAAACGTATAGATGAGTTCGACAAAATATTTCACTAGTAAATATTCTGCCCTCTAAAAGCACGCCTACTACGTTTAGTCATGTTTTATATAATAACTAGCTGACCCAGCACAAGTTCTCTTGCCATATAAATTATAAATTTTTGTCCAAAAAATAAAAAGAAAATTTCTGGAGAGGGCCACCCTTATCACCTAGGGGTATAAAAAATAGCCTACGACCTATTCTCAGACTTACCAAATATACACCAAAAATTTCATAAAAATCGGTCAAGCCGTTTCGGAGAAGTTCGATAACAAACACTGTGACACGAGATTTGATTTTTTTTTATGTGATATACAGTGTGTCTCACTTTTCACCACTGCATCCCAATATCTCGGCCATTTGTTGATTGATTTAGATCAAATTTGGTATACTTCCTTTGCTTCAGATTGTGATTAAAAAGTTGTTTAAAATTTTTTTTTTCGAAATTAAATACGCCTACTATGAACAAAAGAAATTGACAAAAATGTGGAATTTATATTAGCGATTGAGATAGAGTTTTTGTTTTTAGAGAATCTTATTCGGCATGACCTAAAACCCCTGTATACCAAATTTCGTTAAAAAATATTCATTCCTTTAAAAAAAAATCATATCTAAGATTTCAATAATAATCACCCTACTATTCGAGTTATTTATTGTCGGATATTTACATAACTTGGCAGTCGTGTAAGAAAGACGCTAATTAAGCATTAGGGCACATTTTTTATCCAAAACACTATTATGAAATGAATATTTGAAAAATTGTAACTATTTTTTAAAATACTTAGAACTCAGCATATATAATATCTTTGTTAACATGAAGTGCTTTGGAATAGATTTGACAATTGCATCGAATGTCAAATTAAACTTAAACATGGCTACACATCAATTAATTATTGCTGATAAAATTGAAATAATAAGAATTGTCAAATCCATTCCAAAGCACTCCATGTTAACAAAGATATTGGTATGCCGAGTTCTAAGTATTTTAAAAAATAGCCACCATTTTTCAAATATTCATTTCATAATAGTGTTTTGGATAAAAAATGTATCCTAATGCGTAATTAGCGTCATTATTACACTACTACCAAGTTATGTAAATATCCGACAATAAATAACTCGAATAGTAGTAGGGTGATTATTATTGAAATCTTAGATATGATTTTTTTTGTAGAGGAATGAATATTTTTTAACGAAATTTGGTATATAGGTGTTTTAGGTCATGCCGAACAAGATTTTGTAAAAACAAAAACCCTATCTCAATCGCTAATATAAATTCCTAATATTTGCCCATTTTTTTTTATCATAGTAGGCGTATTTAATTTCGAAAAAAAAAAAAATTAAATAACTTTTTAATCACAATCTGAAGCAAAAGCAGTGTACCAAATTTGATCTAAATCGATCAACAAATGGCCGAGATATTGGGGTGTAGTGATGAAAAGTGAGACACACTGTATATTAATATTAATTTAATTTATTTGTTTTTAATTATTATGTAATTTTCTAGTAATTTAAACCTCCAATAGTGCCACTCATTCACTATTGGTAAATTGTTTATAACAAAAATTCACCGATTTCAAAAATAATAATGATTTGTGCAATGAACTAATGCTGTGCATATAGCACTTATTGGAGTGTAAGGGGTATGCATTTTAGGTTTTACCAACGATTAAATTCTATACACATTTTTTGGGAAGCAAACATTTAACTACCGAAATAAATAAAATTTGCAATGTACATAATAACTACGTATTGGAAACTTGCAATTAGTCATATACGTATTAAAATATTTGCTTTGCGTGAATACATTAAAATTATACACACAATTACGTTCATTCCTTTAATAAATAAAATTTACATATTATTCTGATATGGAAATCACTGACTGTGGGAAAAATTGTTAACACATTTACAGAGTGAATTGTTTATCATTTTACATTTCATATCTTCAGATGAAGGGCGACGTTGTTCATGGGGCAAAATGTGTAGCTACACTGTCATCGTGGGTTCGATCCCCAGCTACGAGACTGGCAATCTCGGTGATCATAGATGTGTGTCTGCGGTTCTTCAAATGTGTAACGATTTCCGGATAGCGGTTTCTTTGGATTTGGTGGTTGTCTACTATGTGTGGTTTGATTATGTACATGTTTATGTTTATGTTTGTACTTCTGTCTATGTCTATGTTCAGGGACGGATATATGGAGGGGATGGGGAGACACCCTAGCCTGTTGGCAAAATCATATACAGTGTGTGCTATTTATTACCGCAACACCCCATTATTTTGGAAAGCGTTGGCAGATTCATTTATTTATTTTTTTTATATATGCTGCTCGATAAGCTTTATCATATTTTCGAGGCCTACTAAGCTCTTCTAAATGGGTCGAAATTTCGAGATCGACTATTAGGCAATTTTCTATCGGCAAATTGGATAGCGTATTCGATTCGTAGTTGTCTCAAATACGTCTATACAAAATTTTAGTTCGATACCTCATATAGGGTGTTTGTTATTCAATAGCCAAATTTAAAATTGTTCACTTTTCGGTTAGCCCTGTATAAAAGTTTATTAGGTTTACTAAAAAGGTAAAACAATCATTCGAATTAAGAAACATCAGATACTAAATGAGGAAGAAAAAAGAAAAGTTATTCTTTAAATAAATAGTGCTCTATACATTATTCGGTTGCTCTACGTAGGTGCCTTAATGAAAATTTTTCAAACAAATGGATTGGACGGAATAGCTTTTCTTTTTTTTTCCTTATTTAGTAACATCAACATCAGATACTAAATATGGAAGAAAAAGGAAATGCTATTCCGTCTAATCCATTTGTTTGAAAAAATTTCATTAAGGCATCTACCTGCAGCAACCGAATAGTGCATAGAGCACTATTTATTTAAAGAATAACTTTTCTTTTTTCTTCCTCATTTAGTATTAGAAATTCCTTAAGTCGAGTGACTATTTTACCTTTTTTCGTAAACCTAACCGACTTTTATACAGGGCCAGTCGAAAAGTGAGAAATTTCAAATTTAACTATTGAACAACAAACACCCTATATGAGGTATCGAGCTAGAATTTTGTGTGGAGGTATTTGAGACTACTGTGAATCTAATACGCCAATTTGCCTATAAAAAATTGCCTAATAGTCGATCTCGAAATTTCGACCTATTTAGAGGTGCTTAGTAAGCCTTAAAAATATGAAAAATTACAAATTTTTCAAATAGTCAAATAAAGCTCATCGAGCACTATACCCCCCCCCCAAAAAAAAAAAAATTAAATCGGCCAACGCGTTCCAAAATAACGGGGTGCTGCAGTATTAAATATTAAATAGCACACACTGTATATAGTTGACCACACAGTTGCTTTGCGTGTAAAAAATGTCGGCGTCTTTGGCGATGCGGTAAAGATCAAAGACGCCGACATTTTTTGAGTGCTTAGTAGATCTGAAGACAACTACCTTGTGTTATTTATTTTCTTAAAATAGCAAATAATATATAATTAAAGTAGAATACCACATTAGTTTTGAATTCAGTTGTGTCCAGCAACAAGCCAGATCCTTATGGGCCTCAGGAAGAACTGGAAATGTTTTTTTAGATGTGTAAATCAGAAGCCGTTTCATCTATGCATGGCAATTACAAGATAGGGTGCGCTTGTACTAACGTTCCAGTTATGCCAATTTATTTACAGCGCTGGCTTTTCAGTGGCAAAGAATGAACGTTCCAACAGTTCGTCAATACTAATAATATTTAATATAATATGGTCCCATATCTCAAAAATAGCTTTTAGTATTTGACATTTACTCTCTTAGAATATCCTTATTATTAAATAAAATAGTACAGCTCTCAAAAGTATAATAACAATTATGATATTTGAGAAAAATATCTATTTCCTTTATTTAAGTTCTGGCTCTTTTTTAAAACGTAAATATAATCTCCTTCAACAATAGAATAGCCTCCCCAGAAAGTTCTTAGTGTCAACAGAAAGTTTAATACATTTTCGATGCTAAAGATGACACTTTCAAGTACTTACTGTCCTGCTTGCTGGCAGTGTACTTTACCAATATGAATAAACATGTTTCTGTAGATTTTCACAATACACATAATGATGCGGGAGCTACGTGGCTTTTTCGGAAACTCATCGTTACAAGCATTTTCTATGCGTTGATTAATTCTATCGAACTTAAATAACGACAAAATAGACTTCTGGCATATGTCAGCCCTTCGAGTTGACCATGGTTCAAGATATAAAAATCAGTGAAATTACAGTGTGTCCCAGGATAGATGGACGAAAAATTTTGGAATTTTGGAATGGTATTTGGTGATTAAGTCCTGCTTGTTGTAAAACTAAAGTTTACCAAAAATGACTTGGTTTGGTGTTCTACAGGGTGTTTTATAAGCAAAGTTGTAAAAATCACCGCTAATAAAGTACCTTTATTTTTCAAAACATGAAAAAATTCCACTAAGAAAAGTTATTTAGAATGCAATTTTATACCTCCATACCAAATTTCAGGAACATAAAATAATTTTTTTGAAACTTCCATTTTTTCAACAAATTAGTATTTTATTTTGAACCATTCAATTAAAACTGCATAGAAATTATTTTTGTGAATTAATATTTAAAGTTATGTAGAAGCTAAAAGTAGGCTATGAGAAAAACAGTGGATGATTAACATTTGCTCCTACACAACTTTAAATATGAATTCAACTCAATTCGTAAAAAATGGGAAGTTTCAAAAAAATAATTTTATATTCCTGAAATTTGGTACAGAGGTATAAAATTGCATTTTAAATAACTTTTCTTAGTGGAATTTTTTATATTTTGAATAATAAAGGTACTTTATTAGTAGTGATTTTTACAACTTTGCTTATAAAACACCCTGTAGAACACCAAATCAAGTCATTTTTGGTATACTTTAGTTTTACAGCAAGCAGGACTCAATCCCCAAATACCATTCCAAAATGGACCACCTCTTGTTACATCTATCCTGGGACACACTGTATATCATCGTTACAAGGCATTCTATTTGTGTGTACACATTTTATATTTGGAATGAATAAAATAAGACCGCCAGAAATTGTGGACCGTCGCGTCAAAGGCGCAGCCAGAAAGGTCAAAGATGTAAAAAAACGGAGTTATATAACATGACCGTTACAAGCTTTTTTAGGCTGAGCATGTTTATTTAAATGTTTTGAACAGAGAAAAAAATTCCCAGAAAGAAATTCCCATCAGTAAGGCTAGCCAGAAAGAAAACGTTTAGGATTTTTGAAGAATATTGGATTTTTTTCGCATATTTCATCTCAGAACTCTAAACTCATCGTCAAAAGTTCTGACTCCTTTTTAAAACGTAAATATAAGCTCCTTCAACAATAGAATAGCCTCCCCAGAAAGTTCTTAGTGTCAACAGAAGTACCATAGGCTCTTAAATATACACTTTCGGCTAACTTGACTTCCTACCGTGTCTCAGATGTATTGTATCATTATTACCTTTTTGGCTGCGCCTCCTGACGGCCCCGCACTTTCTGGCGATCTTATTTTATTCATTCTAAACATAAAATGTGTACACACGGAAAAAATTAGCCTTGTAACGTTAACATAATTTCACTGATTTTTAGGCAGTGTTCGTGACTCACCTGACCGGAGGTGCCCCGCCAGAAGTCGATATTATGAATCGTTATCACCATTAAACCAGAAAAATATCTCAAAGTTCATGAAACGATGATGTGCAGAAAAAGCCACCTAGCTCCCTCTCTATAAGTTATATTTCATCTAAAACTACATTGTTATCAATTAAAATAATTATTATAATAAATAATATGAAGCGAAATAAAGAAAATTGATGTCAATTTTAAATACAAATTTCAGGTAAGAAAAGATATGAAATATAACATATAAAAATTTACCGACCTTCTCCTAGATAATATTTAGTGAATGTTGTTTATTATATTTAAAAATTAGGGTATATATATAATTATGAAATGTTATTAAAGGCGTTAATTTTTACCGTAAGCATACTGACAATTTAAAAATTATATTTAGAAAGTTGGATGTGTTTATTTACAAGTAAAACTTTGTTTATGCGAAACGTGTATTAATAGTTTGTTTCATTTTAAACTAATCAACATGTGACAAATAAAAGTATACTTGCTAACTATTGATTTAATGATTTCAACGGGATTACGTTTTGGAACCCACTGATAAAAAAATAAATTAATATTAAAAAAACATTTTTAAAAACAAGCTTTTATTTAAATGCTCTAAAAAGAAGAAAATAAACTTTAAATTAAATCAATTTATTACATTATACAATTTATATGCTATAAAAGCTTGTCGCGAGATTTACCTGTGTAAATTTATTTTACGAAATACATACATTTTTTCTTAGAATTACTTATGTCAACATCAAGTTACATATTGTATTCTTGTTTATTTACACAGGTAAATCTCGCGACAAGCTTTTATAGCATATAAATTGTATAATGTAATAAATTGATGGGTTTGATTTAATTTAAAGTTTATTTTCTTCTTTTTAGAGCATTTAAATAAAAGCTTGTGTTTAAAAACGTTTTATTTTACTATTAATTTATTTTTTATTTTTTAGTTTTCGCTGTTTTAGCTACGCCTTAATTAGTTTTATATATTCATTGCGTCGTTCCTATCCGATATAAAACTTATAGTTTAAACCGAATCCTTCACCATTTCTGAGAATGCAACGTATGAGCGAATACACTATACGATCAAATTTTGTCCGCCATTTTGGGGCGTCCGCCATATTGAATTTAGTGTGACGTCATTTTATTTTCGTATTCTTCTCAGCAAATCCATAGGGGTGCATAAAAAATAACTGGTCCGCCATCTTTGGGAGTCCGCCATAGTGGATTTGGAAAGATGTCATTTTATTTTCGTATTCTTCTCAGCAAACCCTTTCATTTAATACCCATATCATGGGGGTGCATAAAAATAACTGGTCCGTCATCTTTGGGAGTCTGCCATTGTTAAGATTTCTCTAGCTAAAAACCCTTGGTTCTTACGTATGAATTAAACAGACGTTAAAATGTTAGGAAAATAAGTATATTATCGAACTACAAAAGAATGACTGTGTGTCAAAAAACTTTATGACATATATTATTATTTTTCAGTGCCGTCCTCTTGTTTATTTTCCACATCCTCGGGCCCCGGAGTTTGACATACTATTTTTTCGTCTGGGTAATCTAGTTTCAATGGATACAAAAGTTGCACAGGTCTTTTTAAGAGTTTTCCACTCGAAAGACGTACTTCACAAGCACGAACCTTACCGTCTCTACCATAGAAAAGTTTCATAACTCTTACTAATTTCCATAAGGTGCGTCGAGTATTTTGGTCATGCAATAATAATACACTACCTTCTTTGAATAAATTAGTTTTATTTTTATTTAAGTGGTGGGCTAGTCTTAACTGCTGCAAATAATCTGTCGACCATCTTTTCCAATATTTATCCATCTTTAGTTCGTGATATTTCCACTTTTCTAATATGGAACTTCGTTGAATGCCTTTAATTGGCACATCATCTGTTAGATTACATTTCGCTTCTCCAATTAGACATTTGTTAAGTGACAATATCCATGGGTTGTTTGGGTCATCGTCAATATAAGTTAACGGTCTAGCATTCACCGTTGCTTCTATTTCTGTTAAAATTGTCTGCAACTCATCAAAATTGAGTGTGGCCTTTCCAATGGTTAGCTTTAATGAATCTTTTGCAGTTTTCACCATTCTTTCCCAGAATCCACCCCACCATGCGGCTCTCTCGATAATGAATTTCCATTCTATACGGTACTTTAAAACCATCGATTGGACTTCTTCATTTTTCAAAATTTTATTTAATTCTTCTAGTTCTAAAGAAATTCTCTTAAAAGTTTTTGCATTATCTGAATATATTATTTTGGGAACACCTCTTCTTGAAATAAATTTTCGTAGACTTCTCATGCAGCTTTCTGCTGACATATCTTTTACCAGTTCCAAATGAATGGCTCTAGTTACTGCGCACGTTAAAAGCATTATGTATACTTTTCTCGATTTTCCATCTTCATTTACGTAGAGAGGACCTGCAAAATCAAGACTAGTTGCCTCAAAAGACCTACTATTCTTCATTAGCCGGTTCTTCGGTAAAGGAGCAAATTCTATGCTATATGGTTTTCCTCTTAATTTTTTACAAGTAATGCATCTTCCCAACGTAGACTTTATTACTTGTCTACCTCTGATAATCCAATATTCTTTTCTTAGGTCTGCCAATACAGTATTTGTACCACCATGATGTAATTTTTTATGTGACTGGTTAATTAGTCGTGTCACCCATATACTCGACTTTGGCAAAATTATTGGATGTTGTGTCTCGTAACTTAATTCACTTTCTTGCAATCTACCTCCAAGTCTCATTAATCCATTATCATCTAGGAACGGCGATAAAGTCAAAATTGAAGACTTTTTATTAAGTGGCATTTTCTTTTTCAAGCATTGCATTTCTTCACAAAAGTTAGTGTTTTGTACATACTTTAGCCAATATATTTCTGCAATTCTTATTTCATCTAATTTTAAATATCCAGTAGATTTTTCTGTTTTATGTTTCATATTATTTATGAACCGTTGTATGTAACTTGTTATTCTAGTAATTTTTTCTAAGCTACTATATTTATCAAGATCGAATATAGGCTTCGATGTATTTTCTTGTTGTGTTTGGACATTTAAAACACAATTTTCAATTTCTTCTATTTCACTTCTTTCATCTTGCGGCCAATTTTCTTCTGAACTTTGTAGCCAATGTGGACCGTTTTTCCATAAGACAGATTCAGGCAATTTTTTCGCTTTTATACCCCTAGTAATCAAATCTGCTGGGTTTTCTTGACTTGGGCAATGACCCCCTAAGTACACTTTTTAGTTAAAGACTGGATTTCCTTAACTCGGTTAAATACATATGGTTTCCATCGTTCTGCTTTACCTTTAATCCAATAAAGAGCAATTTTTGAATCCGTCCATAAATAAATTCTTTCTATGCATAGCTTCGTATTGGAAATAATATACTTTTGTAACCTTGCGGCACAGGTAGCAGCAGTTAACTCGAGTCTTGGTAGTGTCAGTTCGTTTTGTCCATCGTTTCTTAATGGTGCTACTCTATTCTTTGATATCAACAGATTAGTTTGAAAAGAGTTCTGATAATATCTTCTTACGTACGCTGTTACTCCATATGCTTGCGGGCTCGCATCAGAAAACATGTGTAGTTGTATCTGTTTTTGAGAATTTTCGACTATACATCTAGGAATGGAGAATTCTGTTAAACGTTTTAGGTCTGAAATCCAAATATTCCATTCAATCTGCAGTTCCTCTGGTAATATACAATCCCAATCTAAATTCAATTTCCAAATTCTTTGCACCAAAATCTTAGGTATTATAATGTATGGTTCGAGAATGCCTAGAAGGTCATATATCCTTGAAATTGTTTTTAATACATTTCGTTTAGTTATTTGTTTTTCTTCATTTGAATAATTAAATATTTGTTCCAAATTTACGCTTACTTGGTCTTGACCTGTATACCATACTACACCTAGTATTTTTGGACATGGGGATGAGTTTCCTTTATCTTCTTTTTTGAAAAGACTTGTTAGATGTTGACTGTTACTCACCCACTTCATTTTCGCTCCATCCATTATTTCATTTGCTTCGTCGTATATTCTTTCTGCTTGCTCTTCACTATTTACCGCAAGAACTAAGTCGTCAACGTAGAATGACTGTTTTAAAATTAGCTAGTTTCTTTAGACTGACCATTTAAGTGTTTTTTAATTGTAGCTGCCAAAAGAAATGGACTTGTAGTTACTCCAAATGTAACTCTCTTCATTCTATAGCTTACTATTTCTGGCAGATTCTTCGCAGATATTATTTTATTATCGTACCAAAGGAAACTGTGTGAATCTCGATCCTTCTCAACTAATGAAATTTGCAAGAATGCCTTTTCTACATCTGCACACATTGCTACACAACCAATTCGAAAATTCAGCAAGATTTTTACTAGGTCTGGGACTAAATTTTCTCCGGGAAGTAGATTTTCGTTCAGCGATGTAAAACCAGGTGCACGCGCCGATGCATCGAATACTACTCGTGGTGTCTTTATCTTCTCTATATACAGGTTTGTGTAGCATGAAGTAGGTTTTACTTTCACTTTGCAGCTTTAGTGATTTTTCAGCGCATCCTGCATATAAATATTCTCTTACTGCGTTATCATATGCTGTCAATTTAGATTCTCTAATTAATTTTCTTGTTAAATTCCTCACTCTTGCGATAGCTTGTTCATAATTATCGTCTAATCTTAGTTCTTCTTCTCTCCAGGGCAATGTAACTTCATACCTGTTTTCATTCATTTTAATATTTTCTTTGCAAAATTGTTCTGTAAACTGGTCACACGTTTTTCTGCAAAAATGTTTTGTATACCTATCGTTTCTAAATCCCAGAATTTTTTTATATTTAAAGCTTCTTCTTGAATATTTGCATGAAGTACTGTAGCTATATTTAAATTTACATTATAGCTATGTATGGGAATAGGACCGTGAATCGTCCAACCCAACATCGTATTTACAGCCGTTAAACTTGCTGTAATTCATTCATTTACTCCAGTAACAATTGACCAGTAATTATCTGCTCCAATCAGCATCGTTATTCCATTTACAGGTTCAACACAGTTTACTCTTGCATCCGCTAATTCATATTTTTTTAATTTTCTGATGTTCATAGGTGGCATGCTTAATGCATCAAAACATATTTCTGGTACTTCAATTGCATTTAATTTTATATGTTGATTTGAGTATCGACTTTTTAAATAAACTTCAACTTTATTACATAATCCAGGGGTACCTTTTCTACTTGACCCAAATGGGATTATTGACAGTCTATGCGTACCAACTACTCTTAGATTCAGTCTTCTAGATACGCATTCTTTTACGTACGTTAATTGGCTATCTCCGTCTATTACTACCCGTATAAAACTTTCTTTGTTAAAATTGCCTGTTGCAGATATATATGCACAGGCCGTTTGTAGCAATACGTCATCGAAACAGCCATTCAGAATTTGGAATGTCTTTTTTCTTTTCATTTAAACGTTTTTTAAAACCTGTATCACAGATCACTGTAGCATGTTTGCCATTACAGTTTCTACACATTAGATAAGTATTTTTACAATCACGTGCCATATGATTCGGCTTTGTGCATTTATAATATCTAGATTTCCGTTTTAATATATGTCGCTTTCGTTCAATGTCTAAATCTTTATTATGACACTTAATCGTTGGATGTGTGTTACTATCGCAGAAAACACAATTGTCCGTTGCACTCGTAAATAGTCCTGACACTGTCCTTGATGATCAGAATGTTTATTTTTATGTATTGCTCTGCGCTCCTCATTTGATACGCCGGCAGCAGTACCCATTACAGCTTGAGCAGCCTCTATAGAGTCTACTTCACGTTTTATAAATTTCAAAAGTGATTCTATTTGTTTGTCAAATCTAATGTCGGTTGTTGCTAAACCTTGTTGACTGCTTGAGGCAACTACCTCAGTCTCAATCTCTACTTGCTTATTAAAATCCACTTTTAACTGAAATGGCAAAGCTTTTATTAAAATTGTCTTCACCATTAAGCCGTAATGATTTGAAGAGATACCCAATGCTTTTAGTGAACGCGCAACTGCTGAACTAGTATTATACAGCTTTCTTAGACCTAGTACATCACTTTTGCCTCTTACAGGATTCAAATTTAATAATTGCTGCACGTAACTGTCTACAATTCGGTCATGGTTACCATATTCACTTTGAATCATTTCGATTGCATCATTATAACACGCTTCTGATGATGTTAACCCATTAATTGTCTCTAATGCTTTTCCAGTTAACACATTTTTTAAATAGTTGAACTTCGTGGCCCCGTCCAGTGTTTTATTTTCGTGAATCGCAGTCTTATATTGCTCCCAGAATGGGATATAATCATTTAGATCGCCATTAAATGTCTTTAAATTTAATTTAGGTAATTTTACTGATGTTCTTGGTACTTCCACTAAACTTGAAGACTGGCTTTGAGATTGCTCTACTGGACGATTCTCGGCGCCAACTTGTGACGTCCTACATTGATCCTCAGATGCAAGACACACCAGCCTTCGTTGTAGTTTTGACATCATTATCGCTATCTTGTCGTCATATTCTATCATGCACTCAAACTCCTCCTCTAGCTTTTCTAGCTTGAGATGCGGCATTGTTTTTTCATCAGCTTGTTTTAAGTTGCTATGGGCTATCTTTATTCGTTCAACCATAACCGTTAAATCTTCAACATTTACCAACTGATTTTTAAGTAAATCATTGGAAGTTTTGATAAGTTTCGTTATCTGAGCACGACACGTTTTTCTATGCTGTATTTCCATGTTTGACTATTTTCCGGTTAATCACATACGACGTTATCCCTTAAAGGTCACTGGTTTCGGCACCAAATGTTAAGATTTCTCTAGCTAAAAACCCTTGGTTCTTACGTATGAATTAAACAGACGTTAAAATGTTAGGAAAATAAGTATATTATCGAACTACAAAAGAATGACTGTGTGTCAAAAAACTTTATGACATATATTATTATTTTTCAGTGCCGTCCTCTCGTTTATTTTCCACAGCCATATTGGATTTAAAATGACGTCACTTAGCTGACCATGCATTGTCATCCAACCTAAACGTGCATGCAAAATTTCAGCTCGATCGGTTGGGGATTACTGTTTTAAAATTCAGTTGCAAGATTTGACCTAAACAAACATACATACAAACAAACATTGCAAGTTAAATAAAAGCTTGTAAAAATATATATTTTGCAATGATATTCGGTATATTTTCCTATCTGAGTACACCATAGTGGGTCAGAGATTCTAGAAAATGGTTAAAAATCTGATTTTGTGGTTATTTTTCTTTTCTAATAACGTATACAGTACAGAGACATGAGAGAAAGATTTTAAGCATCAGGGATGTTTTTTAGGATTTTTTCCTTCTGAAAAGCAGCAGTTCATGAATTTTTTCATTAAACTCGTTCGACAATATATAAACAATATAGAAACCTTTGGGAGAAAAAATGTACACCAGGTGTTTTATTTTTTAAGGCATGATAACTTGATACGAATTAAATTCTATATGTTTCTTCGGCTATACCGGGTGTAACAGGATCATGGTACACCTCCATTTTCTCCTTTAGTTTTGAAGATAATTGACTGAAATTTGGGATATCTTATATACCCAATAAGCGGAACTTTTTGACATACAAGAGATTTTTTTTTCATTTTTGGTTTCGTCGGAAGTGACACGAACTTTCGATTTTTAAATGGAACGCCCTGTATATTATTGCATTTTGGAATTCTGCACTTCGTTTCAGAAGAAGACCACGACAAGATGGTCGAAACGTCAAGCACTCAACCAAGTCTACGCGGAAGAAGACTCGGAAACCAGCAGCCAGGTCACCAGCTCCGCGAAAGCCTTAGCACCAAGATTCTGCATAATTTCCTGAATCCAACGGTACCAAATAAGTGACATTTCAAACGTCAATACTTTTTATAATATATTTTAAGTGTGCCATGATGATTTTGATTTATTCTAAATGACCCGTGCAATGCTAGAAAAATCGAAATCCCGTCAAAAATACTAAATTACGTGATTTATGAGCCAAGTAAAGTTCATCAAAATGGTTTTTGGGGCAAAACTCATTTTTTTCAAATGGAACCATATTGGTGCCGTGGTACCATTTATTAGTACTATCAATAAGGAATTTATTCATATGTCGTATTAAAATGTGCGATAAAGACAAACAAAATTACAGCTAAAAGAAAATAAATAAATACAATGGTCCTGTGAGGTGGCCTCCAAGGTCACCTGATTTAACACCTCTTGATTTCTTTGTTGGTCATTTAAAAAATATTGTCTACGCAACCACCGTTACAACCCGTGAAGACCTGGAGCTACGAGTAAGACGCGCAATTAATAGCATAACTGCTCAGCAATTGGCGAACGTTCTTCGAGAAACAGCTATGCGAGTTCAGAAGTGCATTGACGTTAATGGACAGCATTTTGAACATTTGTAATGTTTTGTGTTTATTTTTTATATTCCAAAATCACCTTATGTATAACAAGATAATTAGAACAAAGTTGTATTTTCTCATTTTCTTTTAACTGTAATTTTGTTTGTATTTATCGCACATTTTAATACGATATCTGAATAAATTTCTTATTAATAGTACTAATATACGGCACCACAGTGCCAATATGGTTCCATTTGAAAAAATTGAGTTTTGCCCAAAAAACCATTTTGATGAACTTTATTTGCTCATAAATCACGTAATTTAGAATTTTTGATGGGATTTCGATTTTCTAGCATTACACAGGTCATTTAGAATAAATCAGAACCGTCATGGCACACTTAAATGGAAAATTAAAAATTATATTATAAAAAATATTGACGTTTGAAATGTCACTTATTTGGTATCGTTGGATTCAGAAAATTATGAAAAACTCAAAAATTCAATAATATACATTCCATTTAAAAACAGAAAGTTAGTGTCACTTCCGGCGAAACCTGAAGTGAAAAAAAAATCACTTGTATGTCAAAAAGTGCCGCTTATTATGTATATAGGATATCCCAAATTTCAATCAATTACCTTCAAAACTAAAGGAGAAAACCATGATCCTATTACACCCGGTATAGTGTTTACAATCGTTCATGAAGCGTTAAAAGACATTTTAGAAATTTTAGAAATTCTCGGCCACAAGGAAGGGATTGGGGGTGCAAAAGTACAAACATTGTAATTAGTTTCTTACTTGGAAAAGCCTGTACGAATTTAGTATGCATAACTAATATGAATATAAATCTAAAAAGTAAACATATGACATTAAATAAAGATAACAATAATGTTGTTGCATGTATTTGAGTTTAAAAAAAAAAGTCAGATTTGACGGATAGGTGACAAAATAGCATGGTGCTCAATTAAGGAAAAATGTTTGCTATGATGCTTTCTTTATCGTGGGCATGATATATGTCTCATTTGAAAACTGTGATAAAATAGCATGTATTTGAGTGATGCTAAGTGAAATGAAAGTTCACGATCGTTGTTAGATTGAGCGTCTTTCAGTAATTGTAATATGATTGACAAAATAGCATGTATTTGACTTACTCTAAGTGAATATGAATGTTCACAATCGAGCGTTGAGAGCGTCGAGATTGCGCGTCATTCTGTAATTGTAAATTTATTGTTTGAATAAAGAATTGAATAATGTAAATTGATTGATTGAATTGTTAATTGAATTGAATTGTGAATTGATTAAAATAGCAAATAATTGATAAGATAGCAAATAATTGATATATTGATACCTTGGTAAGATGGCTTAATAGTGCAGAGAATTATATAAGCAGAGTACTCACCTACATATATACAAGATTAATAAAAATGCACTCTCTTCAGGCCATACTCTTGGGGTAATGCAGGCTGTCGGGTTTTGATGTGGAATCTAACTGGCTGACCGGGATGTCGGATTGCAGCGGGGGATGTAACGGCGATTCTAGTGGCAGTGACGAATCTAAGGGGCTTTTATGGTTCTGAAATCTTGTCAGTCTGCCAGTTTCATCTATTGAGTATGAATATTTGAGGTTGAAGTTCCGATTGAGTCCTTACATCAACCATTCTTTCTTTTCAAAGGTTGCGCGTTCAAAAGTCGGGGTCACCAATTATAGCAATATAAGCTATAATATAAATATAAGATTAAGGTTTCAAATATTTATATTGAAATTCAAAATATATAATTTTTTAATAATGACTTTGTTGTTATTAAATAACCATAGCGATATTATATGTAACTGAATACGCAACACCCAGCAGACTGACGTCATTTTTTGGTAGAATTGGTCGACAACATCAGGTGACGAAAAAATGTCTCAATAACGTCATATTGTGACGAAATTATGACCTCATGTTGAGACGTCGATTTGACGTATCGGTGACAATATTTTTTCACTTTTGAAGAATTTATGCATTAGCACGTAGTTTGTTGCAGAAATTATTTCTAGATAGTGCCACATCCAATCCATCGACAATAATCAGGCACTCTTTATCGTACATTCTAATGAATTTATAGAAAATAAATAATATAAATTGCAATGTTCAAAATCATTGAATTGATTTGGATGGATGGATCCTATGACGGTCAGGTTGAAGATCATTAATCTGTGATTGGGCCGAGATAGCATTAAAACCAGTGGGTGCTTAACTTATTAATTATTTATTCATCTACATGGCAGCTCATACTGTAACCCGTCATTCCCTGGAAATTCACATGACATTTTGCACCAAATTGGTTTATTATTTATCAAATGTACATTTATTTCAATTAATCAACAATAGCTTACACATGATCAGATAAACGACGTCGATTTAACGTTACAAAATGACGTCCCTGGGCTGTGACATAATCCCACCATTTTTACTTCATTGTTACATCATTTGAGGTCTAAACGAAGACGAAATGGTCGACTGTGATGTTTATTTGATTAAAATGTTGCCTTGACTGCGAAACTATTTTCTTCACGTGCTGCCACAGAGATTGAGTATATAGCCAATATATTTTCATTGTATTGTTGTTTTATTCAAATAGGCATTCGCAGACGGAAACACACGATTGCTTTTATTCGTTAAGTAATAGACTTTTTTAAAATACCGTGATTAGATTTTAAAGTAAAATTAATATACGTAAAGTTCATTCGTTGGAAACTAAGTCGTATTGTAGTTTCGATATCCTGAACGTCTTACTTTAATAATAATAATTTAAAACGAAATTATTAATGACGATAAAAAAGTATTATTCCTACCACTGTCGTTAATTAAAACATTTTCGATTGGTATTTTATATTTACCTCACAGTAACTAGTTTTGATATCATTCCACTCTATTATATTTTTGGGTCACCCTTTGGAGATATTGGGATACTTATCGGGATTTACAAAATAATGAGGACCCTATTACTAAATCGTTATATAACAGCAGAAATTTTTAAGACTATAAATCGTCGTTATTATTAACACTAAATTCCCCGTATTTTAAAGAGGTTTAGTGTACGGTTTGATACTGTTTAAATTGACAAAAATAGACGTTTCATAATTAAATTAGGATAATTATCAGGGTCATTTGTCGGTTTGTCGCCTGCGTGTGGTTTTAAATATTTGTGGTTATTACACAATTTATAAATTCTGGTACAATGAAATATTCATTACACAGAGTGCCCACGCAATAGTAAAATCTTATAGTTCACAAACTACTATAATGTTCATATACATGGCGTCCAAAAAAGAAGTGATCAAACGAAAATGGTATATCCCCTAGTCCAAAATATTGCGATCTAGCAATACTTACCTTTGTCCAAAAGTTGATAATAACGGAAACAGGGTGTCAAAGTTTAAAATATATTTTATATTTTTATAAATCACTTTTTAGAAAATTGAAATATTTTCACACAATTTTGGGGTTGGAGATTTTTATGCTGTATAGAAATCCAGTTAACACAGAAAAATTATAAGCACGGATAATAAACAGCGCAAATTATAACAGAAACGATCCAGCAATGGTATAGATCCATATTCCAAGTAGAACTTCAAGCAACAATTGTTTACAAAATGATGGTGGACATTTTGAAAATTTGTTAAATTAACGTTTATTTTTTTTGTAAAATTCTTTAATAAAAATTTATAAGCAATGCTAAAGACTGCATGTTTAAAAATAAGTACTATACAAAAATCAGCAGTATTTCCATTATTATCAACTTCTGGACAAAGGTAAGTATTGCTAAATCGCAATATTTTGTGCTAAGGTCACTTCTTTGAAGGGTACCCTGTATAATTTTTTACATTTCTATTACATATTTTGAATCTGAACTAATCAAAAATGCCGAAGCACCTACTAAAATATTTTCTGTCTTAAAAGAAAAACAAAATGAAATCATACAAAATGAATTAATGCAGGATCTACATGCAAATAATGAAAGGATAATGATATCTTGTAATAATAACCATGTAATACTTCTGAAACGATGAATGTCACGAAGCATTAAAGAGAGAAAAACGTTATACGATACTGAAAGCCCTCGGTAAATATGACAAGGCCAATACCAGGAAAGATGCTCTATTAATGTATGCCTTAAAGAGATTTATATTAGGGCTTTATTTGAGGCCTTAATGCAGAAATTTGTGGGCATTTTCAGTTATTGAGCTGTGGGGCTAATTTTTTTATTTTAGCCAGATAAATCTCATGAGATTAAAAAAATAGAAAAATAAGTTTGTTACAGAAACTAAAGAACTCTAGGGAACGGCATGATACTATGAAATACGGTACCAGTTCCACCTTTTGATATGCTGTGGGCATAGCATCACTCCCTAGTCACTTTCATATCGAGCCCGCGGCAGCCGCGTGTCCGATGTCTGCCTAAAAATACATCGAAAACCATAAGACACAGAAAGCTGAAATTTACAGATATTTTACTTTTTATTATCATAGAATTCAAAGCTTTTAATTAATTTAATTAAACACAATAAATAGTAGTAGTAAATAATAATAATTAATTTAATTTTGAAACAGTGCATTTGTCTGACGTTATTCAGGAAAATAGACAAACAATCAAGGGTGAAAAATATTTATTCTAAATATTATTTACTAATTTTAACAATTTTTTTTTTTTCGAGATAAATTGCCGGAGTCTTTAATGTTTCTTTTATGAAAATACATTTTGCATCTGCAAAATAGCGTTTTCGCAGTATGACTTAATTCAATAGCACGGGACATTATCAATGTGATCTCTCATTTAATTATTACAAATAATTAATGATTCTCCATTGATCTGATTAAAGACAACACTCTAACGTACATAGTTTTTATACCGCAATCTCTGCGCTGTATCATCTGCGGGGGCGCTTAGTATGCTTAATACACCAGTCGACGTAGGTATTTACCCACAAAAAATTGCAAACTGTGTAAACTTTTTTTTAATGAGTTCGTGAAAGTGTGTAGAATAATATCCTGAAAAGTTTACATTTCGCTCGGGTGCAGAACATAAAAAAAGTGAAAAAAAATTTTTTTTCATCCATTTTTTCAAAATTTTGAAATTAAATAAAGCTAGAAAAAAATAAAAAATACAGATGGATAGATCACGTATTTATGAACAAAAAATGTCCTAACAAAATTTATCGTTAAAACCACGGTTTTCCCGGAAAAAAATAGTCAAGTGTAACGTTATAACTCGGAGCGAGATCCATCCGTGCACGCCCTTGAATACGCATGACTGTGACACCGACGCACTGAATTACATGTCATTAAATCAGAATTTGTTCAATCTACATGAGTGTTGGTTCATTTAAAAGATGGAAATTGTAGCTTTCTGATGCGTTTTTGTTTTAAACAATACAAGCAAAGGATGGATGGGAAAAATATACTTATGTATATTATCACGCCCGAACTCAATCGTCGCAATAAACAATATAGAAAAAAATAAAAGCCCTTCAAAAAAATTCTTTCTTCATTAAAAATGTTGAAAAGTATGTTCACTTCATGATTATTATGGTTTATTACGTTGTAGTAACGAGGATTTAAAAAAAAGTTCATCTCAAATTATTTTAATTTCCTTGCTTGATGATTTTTTTTGATAAATATATGCATTGGAGGCTGTAACTTGTCGAGAAATTGACCCATTGGAAAAAATAAAATATCACTATTTCGGAAAAAATTTATATTTTTTCGAATGTTCAAACAGAAAATCGTTTACTTGTATGCATTTTTTCAAAAATATGATCAATCAGATCCTGATAAGAAATTGCGTTTTCACGATCTTATCCTTATAACTACGAAAATATTTTTATGATTATTTTGAATACAAATTCTGGAACTTTTCCAATACATTAACAAATGTATAAGGAATCCATTGGATATAGCTAAAATGTGGATAGGTGTACCTGTAATAAATACAATAGAGTAAAGGCACGTAAAAATTCATGCGAGCGATTCACCGGGTATGTGTGGTGTCTGTGTATGCATTGATAATTATATTTTTCTCTCCATACTCACTATTTATCCTCGTATTCACTAAGAAAAATGTTTAAAACATATAATCAGAAAGAGAAAAAAGCTTTATTTTACTCGACAGAACAGCTAAGAATTTTTAGAGGTTCCATAGTATGCATTTAACCGTGTGCTAGCCGCGTAGAGTGACAAGGTTATTTTACTATTTTTTTCCAGGAATACCGTGGCTTTAGCGAAAAAATTTATTAGAATATTTTTTGTTCAGAAACACGTGGTCTATCAACCTGTATTTTTTATTTTTTCCTGCCCTGACTTAATTTAATAATTTTGAAACAATTGGTAAAAAATTTTTTTTTCCACTTTCTTTTTATGTTCTGCATCCGAGCGGAATGTAAACTTTTCAGGATATTATTTTATACATTTTCACGAACTCTTTACAAAAAAAATTATTCAGTTTGCAACGTTTTGTGGGTTTCACTATAAAAATGTTCTCTGTCCTCTGGGCTATAATTGCAATTTTCTCGAAAACTGTTAATCCTAGAAAAAAAATTTCAAATGAAAAGTTAGCTCCATCCTTTATTTACATATGTATTATTTCGATAGATAAAAGGGTTTCTTGCTTGTTACATTCACACCTGTAAATTTTCACAGTTTATGGACTTAGCTCTAGAAAAAGAATCATATCCTCTACACTTATTAAAATTTGACTTTTGTATTAACACATTTTGTTAATAAATATGAGGTGATAATGTAGAAGAACACACTACCTTACGTCTAGGTGACACGACACCAATTTATATTTAGAAGTGCGCCAGCTGCGTTCTGCTCCGTTCTTCCACTCCCAAGGGGGTTTGAGATAAGATATACTTCAATAGACGATTAGGGGTTCAAGCTGCACTACCTCAGATCATTAATGATACTCTCCTCAAGACGTGATTTCAATTATTCACTGACAATAAGGGCCTTTACGTCTTTGGGTTAGTGCGATTTTTGCATAAAAAAATCCCTATCGAAGATTTCTCTCCGACGGGATTGGAATTTGACGTGATTTGTATATATTTACCTACTGATAATGGTCGTTGCACTTAAAGATTTCTGGAAAAATCGCATTAAAAAATCCCTATCAAGCTCCCGTAAGGCGACCAGAACACTGAGTATCAGACTTAAGGAATCATGAGATTCCGATTAATTCAGTTGTTTAGGTCTTCCAAACGAAAACTCCAGGGATTAAGACTAGCAACAAGTCCTTACATCAATAAAAGCAATTAGTTCGAAGAATACCATTTATTTAATAAGTGTAAAACAATATAGTATTTTGTGAAAGAATCACGCCTCCCCAACTAAGGCAAATAACTTTTTAACCACACAAGTGAGAGCGTACGCTAATAATCGATTTTGCAGAAAAGATTCACTTATCTTCCTCAGAATAATGCAAAAGCCTTTTAAAAACAATTCAAAAAATTTTGTATTTTGGTAATTATGGCTGACTGAAAATAATATAAAAATATTTTACTTAAAAAATTTTGGTTCGCTTATGAATAGCTTAAAGGTCCCAGATCTTGATTTTATCATTCACGGGACGGAGTTCGACTAATACATGAGTTTAATAACTTTCGGCCAGTCTTACAACGCACTTGTCCCCATGTAGGTTCAATATAGGAAAAATGACAGCGACTCGCCTTCGAGCAACTTTTGGAAAAATGAATTTTTGAGTCCTTTATGCACAAGGCGGTTTTCTATATAACTTTATTAATCGGAAAGCCCTGCAGTTGGCTTTCCTACCATCACTTTGTATTGATCACCCAACGCACTCGACCAACTTACGAGTCACTAGGTCAATCCAAACTTGTTTTATGCGTGAAACCGGCCTTGTTCTTTTTCATTGATTTTTTACCAATTTTTGCTTATAGGCGCTACGCGCCTTCTCCACATTTGTCGATTTTACCCTTTTTGGTACATTGCATTGTTAAAATTTTATAGTCAGTCTTACGAATAGAATATTTAATGACTGTACCTTCATGGTCAAAGTCTTTAGTGGAGGAATTAAAATTGAAAATATTACAATATTTTTCAAGGTGCCTTTTTGGCGTACCTCTTTAACTTTGTTGCACCTTTGAAAAGGTATATTATATTTTTGTCCTTGCCACCATATACTTTCACTCTCATATCCTGAACCAAAACATATTTTCCTAAGTGAAAATTCGGTGTTTCTGTTCTTCGAATTTTCACCTGGTTGTTTCTAATATCTTATCGAACTCAAAACGGTCCTTTTGGACTAGTTTGTGGCTCTGAAGCCTCTCAGACTCTTGAAAATGTTCTTAAATAAAATTTTTGCCTAAGTCGAATTTTTTATTTTGGCTTCGACTTAGGTCGATTCTGGAAGGTTCTACAACAATAACACGGCAAATTTGAGATTTATTAGTTATCTCGTTTTTTAGTTAGAGGAAGTGAGACGAGAAAATAATTATATCCATTACTTTACAACTTCTTTTGTCTCTACCAACTAAAACGGTCGTATTTTTTTATTTCATCGAAAGATAAGCTTCTAAACAATTCGGTTAAGGTGATTTTAGTTTACATCTAAAAAAAAAAAATAATTGATCGCTGAACTAGTTGACTAGTAAGTTACGTAACAACGGAGACTGCGGTAAGGGAACTGTGCGGGAGAGCGTATTTTCTATTTCATAGTATCACGAGGAAACGGTAATCTGACCGATACCTGAGGACTCCAATTTTCGTGTCACTACTTAAAAAAGTAATGGTAGTGCGACAATTATATTATTAGCATTAACATTACATACCAATGCATATATTTTTTTCAGTCCAGATCATTTATCAAATATCCCCCGAGCAAACAAGCCTTGGTAAAAGGCCGCGGTTTTAGGGAACAAATATTGAATGTACAATAACTAATCAAAAAGGTAAAGCCATATTAAGTGGATATGTATTTTTGTTTCGTGGACTACCGTAAGCATATTTACATTTCCGTGAATACTATTGAATGCAATAGCCAGCTAGGAGACTTAATGCGCGCCAAAACGCTCCGTTTTCTAGACAGAGGGAGCAGTGGTACTATTGACAACTGATTCTTAACGCAAAGTAACTGATAGGTAGAGTAACCAATAACAGTAATAAACAAACTGCCAAGTTTAATATTAATTACTAGTAGGACACAGAAACACTGGAGACAATTTCAGCAAAATTTAATAACTTAATATGCAATATAGACAAACGCATGAGTAGATTCAGATAGCACATTTTAATGATTATTTCCATGCCCAATAACGTTTGATATTAAAATCAATATTTCTACTGAAAGATCTCATCTTTTTCGATATCCTTCTTTTTTGTTCTTCAAAATATCAAATTGTGAAAATCAGCCTACCTGAATTGACCTAAAATATTTAAAAAATCATAAATGGTATAATCTTTAAAATGGTTTCAGGTACTGTCCATTGCTCTAAGGAATACAACCACATACAGTTTTTATCATAAATGCTGTATATAGTTAGATCCCATGCTCTAATAATGAAATTAGAATTGGCAAACTACATTATTCAATCACAACAGAAAACAATAAAAAAGTTTTGCAGATTGTACTATGTTTGGTTTTTTAAATATTTATAATAAATCTAAAATAAACGCATATTTCCCTCTCACTGCAAAATCTTATCCTTAAGGTTACATATGTTTTAACATGGTTGATTAGTTTGGACAAAATTATAATAATTCTAACGTTTCATTTGCACACTAGAACCAGCTGTAGACAATCCCAAGCCAAGCAACGGAAGAATTAGCAAACAAGACCAAGTGTTACGTTGCGCCTACTGTCTAGGAAACTAATTACTTTTGAGCACATTACGTTACCGAGCTTGATACCACAACAATTTGCATTACTTAGAAAATGTAAATATATCTACAGCAAGGTTTTTTTGATCATGCTTTGGTCATTGTTTACTTTTCTTAATTTAGTGCTCATCTGTTGAAAAACTCCGAGGAAACTGCAGCCTTCTAGACTAGTGCTGGGCGATGTTAATTGATGTTTCGTTGACGATGTTCGATGTTATGACATCGATACCAGAAATATTCAAACATCGATAACATCGATGATTGCCATGCGATGTTGCCCATCAAAAAATCCCCCCCCCCCCCCCACCGCTCATCAAAAAATTGTTTCGGGTTTCTTCCCCCCACTCATCAATTTTTAAACAGTAACATCGATGTTTCGATATTTATTATACATCGATATTTTTTTATCGATATTCTTCCTACATCGATAGCGGGTCTTCGATGCCAACATCCATGCTCAACATCGATGTTTCGCAAACATCGCCCAGCACTATTCTGGACTTATTGTACCTTCCATGTTCTGATTCACTCTACCCATTTTAGAATCAGTGCCACTGATCAGATGATACAGGTCTGAAGGTGCATGAGGGTTGACGGTTTCTGAGTCTATGTGTATTTGCCCGTGTAATATCGTCCACGGGCCAGTGCCTCGCATTTGAATATAATATGATCCACCGTCTCTGGTTCCTGTCTGCGTAATCTGCAATCCAGGTCGGCGTAAAATTTTCTGATTATATGCAGGTGCTTCTTGGCAGGAAAATGTCTTGTTATAATCCTCAACTGCATCCTGTTCTTATTGAGCAGTTCTTCAACTTGTTTTAGACATGGCCCTTTTATGAGTGTTTTGCCATGTCGATTTCCTGAGTTATTCCATCAGTGGTTTTCATGATTGTTCATGACTCAGTCTTTGATGATCACTGTTTGCTAACGTTGCATCTTGAAGATTAATATATTTTAGATTATCAATGATCAAAGTGAGGACTCTTAATACAAACATGTTTTCTGTTTGCCATTACCCACTGTATTATTTCAAAGAAGAGTAATGAAGTTAGTTGATGTGGAGCGTGCATTGGACATCATGAAGTAGAGCAGGTTGTAGAGAGCTGTTTGGCTTTAAAAATTGTGGTAATATCTGGCGTAAAGTAGGGATACTACATTGTGATCTTGACGACGAGACGCGGAATATAATTAAGTAAATATTTGTTTCATTCTTCATAATAAAGAAGATGTATTTAAACACAACAAATCAACCACATTAAATATTTTAACCAAAATAAATTTCCTGTACTTTCATTATTTACTTATTTTGACAATTTCTTTTGGTTGGCAACAAAATCAATAGCTGTAACACGAAATGTGAGTATCCTAAACAAAAATCTCATTGTAATAACAATTTTATATACATTTTTCCCAATATTCTATTTACATGTGAAATTAGCTAAGTGATATTAAGTGATATATTTAAAGTTATGCAACTTTTACTTGTTATAATATTAAATCAGCGAAACAGCCCCATGAGGTCAGCATGAATTTGCAATCATCTAGGCGTTTAAACTATTACAACACTACATTTTATGAATTATTTAAATTATAAATGTATACATCTGCACACATTTTTAACTCTTTTTGGTTAGTGTACAAGGAAATTGTAATAATTCGTAAGTTAAAAATGAAAACAATGAAAACTATCCACCATGAATAAATTTGATTGTATTGATTTTTGCAAAAAACGCAAAAACACGTCAAAAAGAAATAATAGGGGATACATTTTCTTATGAATAGACCTGGATTAGCTCCACCCCCACAGCCACCCCTATATTTTTTTTAAATGGAACACCCGATGTTTTTTATGTCATTAATTTCCCCTTGAAAAGCTTAGGTATTATAAATGTAAAAAATGTGGGTCTAAAGTTTAGAAGTTTTAAATTAAAAAAAGTTTAGAGTAATGAACGATCCAGTACCAAAAATTATTCTATTAGGTGTTCGAACTGACTTCCATTGACCTCCATGCAATGAACCAGGCGCGTTTCAGACGCCTGGCTAACATTACTAAAAACTTGTGGTGTTAAGTGTTGACGTTCTTAAATAATCCTCTGTCGTAAATCATCTAGCGACTCTGGTTGAATTGCATAGAATTTTGTCTTCCAAATGCCCCCACAAAGAAAGTCTAAAGGAGTCAAATCCGGCAACCGAAGTGACTACTCCATCATCAGACCTCTTCTACCTATCCAACAACCAGGGAATGTATCATTAAGAAATTAACGGAGTACAGCAAGATGTGAGGGTGCTTCATCTTGTTGAATTGCAAAGAGATTTTCAGAAAGAACCTCGTAATTTTCTAATATTTGAATAATTTGTGGATCAACTAAATCTTTAAGCAATTCCAAGCATTCACCATTTAGGTTTCCGCCAATTAAAAATTATCCAACCATATGATCTCCTAGGACATCACACGTAACATTCAATTTTTGAGGTGTTTGAGCATGAAATTCAAGCATTACATATGGATCACTCTCAGCCCAGTCTGCAATTTTGTACCTGAGAGGTAAACAATGTTATCTCCATTATTATAAATTTGGAGAAAACAGGTTTTAAAATTTTAAATAGGCTAATTGCGTATTTTTTTCAGATGTAAAATAGAACTAGCAATTTGATTTCTTCACTTTGTAAAAAAGTAATTTAACTGAGATATTTTATAAAAGAACTATCAATAACAAACTGTACCTGACCATAATTAAGGCACTTGAGATTGTTTACCACTAAATGAAAAATCAAGTAAATAAAAAAAAACATAAATCGTAACTCCAAAACATCTTCAAAAGGTTACACGCAGGAAAGATTATGATTCGCAGATTTCATTCTGAATCAGATCCTCCCTCTTGCTGATTTTGCTTTGTTATATTTGCAGACAAGAGATGTTAGGTAATTTTAGATATTATTTGAAGGCTTAGTGGTAAATAGTAGTATTTCCAATGGGATTTAATAGAAGAAAATTGAATAATTAAATGGCGAGTTTTAAGCAGATCACTCTCAACATACGCTGCTAAAAGTTAAATTGTATTTCTATATAAGCAGTCTGAAACATATTTCATTTATAAACATTTAATTTCTAACATAATCTCACTTTAATGCCATTGTTTATTAGGTATTATAAGTCATTTCTACTCACCGCTCTGTGTAGGATAACCAGTAGCATTTGATGCAAAATTTACTAATTTTTTACCTCCTGATACCAGTTTTAGCACTAACACATAATAACAAAAGCATGAAGTGGAGTAACGATTGTTTACCAATTTGATTTTGGTGGAAATTATACTGCACAGAATCATTCTTCGGAGAGATACGATTTTTTACCTCAAAGGGAATTGCCAACGCGATTTTTTCTAAACATTGTATCTTAGGAACTAGTAATAGTGGAGATAAGATCATTTAACATTATACAATTTATGCTCCTGGTGTATGAGAGAAAGTATTAACTCAATTTCAATAAAAAATGGAGATACTATCATTTACCCCTCAGGTACAGAATTGTATCTGTCGACTAATCCATTTAGAGTAAAAATACATTAATCGGAGAAACAAATCTTGTACAGAAGATTTGAAGTGGCAATTAAAGTTTAATCCATTATTTCATAAAACTCGAGACGGCGCACAGTGGTCCCAAATTGAGTTTTTTGGTTCAAAAATTGCTAGAGAGCACAAATCTTGTCGGAAATGAACGATTTTTTTTAATTAAAGCTTAAAGAAACTCCAACAAGTTCTCGGAGCCCGAATTTGGAAAAATAAAATTGTTTTTTATTATATTAAGTTAAAGGCCAAAAAATGAAAATGGCTAGAGGGCCCAAATCTTGTCCGAAATTCCAACAAATCCTCGGAGCCCGAATTTTGAAAAAAAAATTTCTATTTTTATTATATTAAGTTAAATGAAAAAAAAAAAATGTTTTGGCCTTTAACTTAATATAATAAAAAAGGAAAGTTTTTTGCACAATTCGGGTTCCGAAGATTTGTTGGAATTTTGGTAAGCTTTAATTTAAAAAAAAAATTGTTCATTTCCGACAAGATTTGCACTGGCCATTTTTTTAATTGGCCTTTAACTTAATATAATAAAAAAGGATTTTTTTTTTCAAAATTCGGGCTCCGAAGATTTGTTGCAATTTCTTTAAGCTTTAATTAAAAAAAAATCGTTCATTTCCGACAAGATTTGAGCTCTCTAGTCATTTTTGAACCAAAAAACGTAATTTGGGACCACTGTGCAGCGCAGCGGTTAGCATCTTCCTTTTGCAACTCCTGTATTAATTTTATTTTGTATGAATGAAATTTGAGTTTGTATAAAATTTTAAGAATACTGCTGCATGAAATACCAGTTGCTCTAGATAATTGATTCTCTAAAGTATCTTCTCCTAAAACTGCAGCTTCCATAGCTTCGTCATTAATCACTCGCGTTAAGTTATGTTTCTGTTACCAACTTTCCATACATTTCTGTATCAATTCTATTACGTACATATGTGTTGTTTTTTCCGGGATAAGTGGTCTTAAAAAATTTGGCTGCAGCCGAATTATTGTTTTTGTAGTATAAACGTACAATGGTGCTCACCTTAAACTCACCACCTTTGAGATGCTCCTTTTCTAACACGCCTCACTACAAATAAATTATACATTCCGACATTCCGTATTTTAGGTCAGAGTGGAGACTGACGTCATATTTTTATTAGTTTAATGAGAATGTGACCAGTTGTTAGCTTAGGGTTCTGTATTTCAGAGATTTTGAATGATATCAATTTTATTTATAACTTTCTCTCTCCACTATTCACTTATCTGATTTACGGATTCTGGACGCTAATAGATTTTCATAAATTATTAACCTAACATTGTTTGCAATAAAAACTGCAACTAAAAAATGTAAATACATTAAGTAAACAAGACAATTCGAAAAGTTAATGCAACCGGTTACCTCAAAAAAGATTCGAATCCAGAAATGAAGGTATTAAGTTGAATATATGTAATAATTTATCAAAAACAAACAAGACAAAAATATTAATATCACTTATAATGAACTTAATTGTGGTTAATTATATCATGCTAGTTTTGGAGTCTTGTGATTTTTCATTAAAATGAAGCGGTTAATAATTCCGTGATTTTGTCATACCTATTGGCGAAGTGCAAGAAAATGTAATATTTTCGACAAACACATCATTTTTAAAATGCACACATAGAATGGTAAACGTTTTTTATTATATTTGAAGAGTATTGAATAATTTTTCAAAGAAATGTCAGTGTGAATTTTTTTTAATATTTATTTTTATAATTTATATTGTTATTCCAACGTATGCAGAGAATTAAATTTAATTGGTAGTCTTTAAAATTAGATACAGAGTCGAATTTTGAGAAACCTTCACTTACAATCGGCCCAGAGTTTAAAATTTTTAATTTTTGAAGCAAATTTACAATTACGCCTATTTCTATTATTATTATTATTCGATTTTCCGACAGGAACTATACGCTAAGACCGTATATTTCATATAAATACATGGATATAGGTGATCGATGGAATATCAGTGTATATAGGGTGATTCATTTTGACCATCTATTAGAAGTATATATATGTAAGAAAAATAATATTGATCTGAAAATTTTTGGCAATGGTCCTAACTGGGTAGGATCTATTCAACGAAAACATTTTTCCGGTTATACTGAAAGTTGATCCGAAATTTGTTATTTTAAATAGAACGCTCCCATTTTAATTTTTTTCTAGATTCTACAGAAAATTTAAAGGACATTCCGTTAAAGGTTCCTTATACCTAAAATTAATATTTCCTGAGATTTTTTTCCTAAATTTTGACAGAAAAGTTGTATTATATAAAAATTATTACCTTAGTAATAATAATTGATAGCACGTTGTTTTTTTTAATGCGGGTAAGACAAGCCATTGGAGTTATTCATCATGTAAAAAAATTATCGAATATTAAAAAAAGTCTTTTAAATTAATGACAGTTGACCATATAAAAACAGCAAAATGTTATTTTTTCACGTGATCTCAATTATTGTTACTGAGATAGTTATAGGAACTTTTATAATCCACAATATTCATAATAACTAATTACTACGTAGGAGCAACAGGGGGAGAGAAAATTGCAAAAACTTGCATTAAAGCAGAATATTCGCTTTTCTGGCTGCTGTAAATCGTAAAATATTAACAATAAAGAAAGATTGTTTAAATAAAAGTAGCTCTTTTATTCCCTTCAATATTAGTAATGCCCAATTTAGAGCAGAAGTAACAGGAAAGGAGATAATCTAGAAAAATCTATTTAGAGCGCCATTTTTAAACATGGCGGCGATAAGGGGAATCAAATTTTGAGAAGAAAAGGTTCTATGCAATTTTTCGAGTTATAACGACTTGAAAATTGGGATTTTAACAGGTTTTTGTCAAATAACTCGAAAGGTATTAATTACATTGAGCGAAAACATGCAGGAGACAAATAAGAAAGTTACTAAATTGAGGATGATTCCTTTTTTTTCTAATTTCTGCAGAATTAATAGTTTTGGGGATCTGGGGCGTCCGAAAATATATAAGAAGTATTTAGTTTAAATGTTAAATATCTTAGAAATTATGGCACTTACCTTAAAAATGCCAATTATCAAACTGAAAGTCTATTAATCAGGCTTTCAAATGATAGTTTGATTATTTCTATAACATAAAAAACGAAAAAGTTATAACAAAAACAATGTACTTCTTCACATTTTTTTAAACAAAAGACGTCGCCATTTTGTTAATGTAAGTAGTCAGTAATTAAAAAATATATTCCTATATACTATTATTCGTTAATATATAGTATGATCTAGACGTTCAAATTTTTTCGTTCGTTTACAGCGCTTGGTTTAGAAAAATATGGTATTTTAAACTGTAAAGGTATTTTAGAAAAAAAACGTAGCATGTTTCTTTGCAAATATCTCAATAAATATTAGTTTTAGCGAGAAAATAGTGAACCCGAAAAATTAAGCTTATAAATTGAGAATGAATTTGATTTTGTTATATATTTGTGCAGGATTGATTGACAGTTTCGAAGATACTTAAGTTTATAAAAGGTATCCGACCGCTTATAGGATGAAGTATTTAGTTTAAATGTTGAATATCTTAGAAAGTGACACTTTTATTAAAAATTTTATGGGACAAAGTTAAAGATAATAATTAATCTAATTTTAAAACGATTGTTTGTTTCTTACTATATCATAAAAAATAAAGAAGTTGTGGCTGATACAATGTGGGTTTTCACATTTTCTTTTAACAAAATGTTGCCATTTTGTTGTTGTAATTGCCCAGTAAATAACTTTTTTTTTCTTAAAAAAATACTGTTTTTCTTTAATATAAAGCATCACCTAGATGCTCAATTTGTCCGTTTAAAACACCTGTTTTAGAAAAAAATTCCATCCGCCATATTGGAGACGCCATTTCAGTTCTTAAATTTTGGCCTCAGATTCGTAATTAGCGATCCCAGAAACATAACTATGCTATGTTTCAAAAATTAACCAGTAATACTTTTTCAATTATTGAATATTAGCATTTTTGGATGACCTCTATATCTCAATTACCAAGTGTCGAATCGAAAATCAAGTAACACATTCTTGAGGCACTTTTTTAAGTAGTAGAATCCGTTGTTGATAAGAGAAGAAAATTATGCATGCCTCAGTTTACGAGATATAGATATAACTTGTGTTTTTTTAAATGGAATACCACAATTTAACGGGCATTAAAACGATGTAATACTTGACCTTGGGGTGGGTCCTACCACCGCTTAAGGATTTAAGTTTCGAGATCAACAATACCCAATGTCGAAAAAATGATCATAGAAAGAGAAAACACGGCAATTTCGTTTTCGGTGGGCCACCCTGTATAATAGGTATGGTGTAAGTAATCACTATATATTGGTGAATTTTACTGATGTTTACTAGTGCATCCTTAGAGTATTTCAGCTTTCGAAAGTTTTCTAATTGACTATTTGCATTAATTTTCTGAATCACCCTGTATTACTTACTTATAGCGTCAGTTATTTTATATGCATTGCCATTTATACTGCAAGCATAATCAGATCAATTTTATTTATTCTACTGAATATCCGATACGTCCCACAATCAGATAATTGAAGAATGAAAAGAGAAATGAAATGAAATAAAAAATGTTTACTTATCCACATTGCATAATTCCAGGCCGTCGTGTATCCTACAATGTTAGTCGCCACTCTGACCTAAACTACCGAATTTAATTATTTGTAGTGGGGCGTGTTAGAAAAGGAGCATCTCAAAGGGTGGTGAGTTTAAGGTGACGCCGATTGTACAATTTAAATTCTTTCTTACAGGGTGTACACGATTTTGAAAATAATTAACAATTACGCTAGTAACGGGTTAACGGGTATAGACCAAAAGGTGTTAGGAAAAGACTTTTTTAAGTAGTCGACGTTTCGTCAAAATTTATCAGGACTATTTATGTGAGTTTTCCTTTGTTATATTAGATTTAGAAAATAAAACAGAACACATTGATATCAACAAATACAACAACTCCTCAACGTATGAGTAACCTAGTCCAAGTTTGACTTTTTAGACGGCTGTGCGTTGTCATTAACAACGGAGGTAAAAGTACTATTTCTGACACTGTGAGCGGCAGAAAAAGTAATATCCATAGCAACGCGTATTTTATTTAATACGCCAGTCCGCGATATTAACACAATGCGTTTTTGGTGGTGAAATTCGAGATTTTTTTATTTTTATTTTTTTTTTAGCTAACCGGCGTTTGAAGGAGAATGGCATGTTTTATTCGGAGTAAAAGTCACTTGTTGTGACTCGTCTGTATAATTACCGTACTCCTAATAAAACAATATACTATTTTCTACGACTTCTTGAAAACGACAAATAACGTACAGTGACCTTGACTCGAAACTGTCTTTCTTCACACGATGTGTGCAAAAATCCAAGAAACACAGTACTGTCATGTTTTTTACATAGTCCGAGTCCTGTTGAAAGCAGAACTGACACCTTTTATTTGTATTTTTTGAAGTAAGCTAGCCTATTCAGGTTCATAGGAACCGATTTGTTGAACTGTTCCAATCTTACATTAAATTTTAATTTCTAGTGTTTTGTTAAATAAATAATATCTGTTATAGTTTGTTTTCTTTGCAGTAGTAGAAAAAATATTGTAAACAACACGTTTGAAAGCATCGTTTCACACTCATTCGACTTGTGGAACTCGAAGATTTGTCTTCGAAACTTGTTTTTTAAAGTACTAATCAATTAAACCCCCTCCAAATTTAAACGCCAATAGGATTTTTTTTATCTATTTATTTAATGTCGGCCTATTTCCGCTACCAGGGCCTATCACCGACGCCTGGAGACAAGCTACCCCCAACCTGGAAATTTTACCGAACCTCTTCTCGTAAGAAGAGTAGGGATCTTTTACTTGTCTAACATTTAATAGACAAGGGACCGCATGCTTTACATCCCCTCCGAAGGATGGTACATCCACTACGTAATCCTCGTCTTCAAATTACGTAGCTTCCGCGTATACACTGATATACAAGCCGCTAGAAGGTGAGACGAGATCGCTGTGTTTCCCAAGATGGGTTACCCATCCAAGTACTAACCGCGCTCGACGTTGCTCAACGGAATATCGACTGACATTCACACTGAAGTCGCCTCTACGCTCGCCCCCCAATAGGATTTAAAAACTCTGATTTCATGTGGCACGAAAACGCTGCAGTCGGCCGCGAAAAAAAGCCTTTTAATTTTATTGTAGATCGTCATCCCCCCCCCCCCTCTTCCCTCACACCTTTGGAAAATGTCTAAGATACCCTGATTTTTTTCATCTAACTGGCTTACTGGCTTTTATCGCTACATAGAAATTTCATTCTTTTATCTTGTGATGTAAATTTGTGGTAAAAATTGTATTTAAGAAACACGAGGTATCTTCCAGGCTAAGATATGGCGATCCTAGCTCCTATCATGGTATTTCCTCTAGATGATAACATTCATGTATCTTATGAGGTAGATTTTTATGCAGCCGCCGCCCAGTCTATAAGGTATAGTGTTTATATTACAATATATTTCAAATAATATGAGAATCTTGGATTCATTTCCATTTAATGTACTTAAATAATAGGCAAAATAAAAACTCTAAACTATGTCGAGATTTGAAAGGTACAAGGGGGCACTTGCCACCCAATAGCTTGGGCAGAGTGCCAAAAGAGCGAATGAGATGATTTTTTGTTACCCAATCGGGCAATTTTTTGTGATAAATTTTGGAAAAAGCAGTTTTATATGTCTGTTATAGAATAATATGCTTTTTTTTGATTGCTTAAAGAGCATCAATTGCGATCGTTAATTTTTTTTCGATATTTGATCTTAGTAACATGATAAACATATTTTTAGCATCTTTTGAAATATTTCTAAGAAAAAAATTTTGATGAAATAAACCTATTATAAACCTGTCTAATTCTAATTACCGAATATCTATATTTCAGTACCTATGTAAATTTTTCAAGTTCCCTGTAAAATTAAAATGAAAACATTAGAGATCAATACTGTTTATTTTATTAGTAATTTTAATAGTAAGTATTAAAGTATGATTAAATATTAATTTTTACAAAATTTACAAAAACATTTTCTCACGACCGGAGAATGCCAACACTATGTCACGTTCAGATAATACTAGTCAAAATAAAATTCAACAATCACATGATTAATATTTAATGATTAACCTACTACTTTTCTAACATTGTAACCTTTTAATACACCTTGTTGTTTATTGTTTTCAGCTATTAGACATTTACCTTCATTTATCGGAGATAACATGATAGTCGATTAGTCGACTGAAAAATACATTTATTATATAGGGTTCTTAAAAAATTAATTCTGCTATTTTAACCATCGATTTGTATCTCAACTTAATTCAAAATAAACCAAAACACCTATATATGAAAATGCGTAATATTATTATTCTTTCAAAATATTTGTTATACATCTGAAAATTTCTTAGGTGACGAAAAATGGATAACAAGCTGTTGCAATCTAGCACTATTGTATATCTGACTTTGTATTCCAATAAACATTTCAAGTTACTAATGATAACACCTAGTTATATAAACAATATGTAAACAATATATAAACAAATAAAAACAAAAATAGAAGAAAAAAATTGACAGCCTCTAAAAAACCTGAAAAGATCACTAAAAAGTAAATGTACACATTTTTGCATCGACTTCAAATTAGTATAGGATAATAAGATCTATTTCCGTATTACCTTCCATTAGTGAAGCGTATGCCAAACAGCGAAATTCTGTCAGATTTTTATCTTTTTAATTTCTTGGAGGTGGCGCTATTATTTTTTTAAGTATTTTTATTCTTCGAAATGAATATAAGATTCTTATGGTCTAAGAATAAGTTGAGAAGTGTACATGAAGAGATGATTAACTATTTCTTTAAAGCCAAATTTACTAATGTTTGAAATATTTTTTCTTCAATAAAAATTAATTCTGTTATTAAACCTGTTACATTAAACTTTCTAAAGAGTAACAATAACATACGTGCTCATATTTGTCTTTTCTAGTGCTTATATTACAATAAATGTCAAATAATGTGATACTCTTTGATTCATTTTCATTTAATGTACCTTAAGTGGGCAAAATAAAAACTCTAAACTGTGGCGGAATTTGAGAGGTGTAAGGGGACATTGCACCCCCCCCCCTCCCCTCAATATTTGACAGCCATGACAAAGGGTGCTTATGGGTCGGACGGCTACCCAGGGCATCAAAACAGTTTAATAATTATTTGATTTTTTCAGTTTACTAGACATAAAACCACATTCACGAGATTGAGGAGAGTGCCAAGCGAGAAAGATGACTTATTGTTACACAATAGGACAACTTTACTTGTCAAATTTTTGAAAAAGCGCATGATTCATCAACATTATATGTCTGTTATAGAATAATATGCTTTTCTTTTGGTTGCTTAAAGAGGTGTTTATTATTTTCCGACAGTATAGTATGCTTTGATACAAGCTGACAACATGCACTCCGACAAATATGAAGTTGGCAAAGTTGTGCTCTGTTAGTAATCTTCTTCAACATCTATAGTGAATACATGCTGCGCCGTGTACCAGAGGTCTAGCGGGGTGGTGTAGCTATAGGCGGATCCAAGATCTCCAACTTGAAATTTTCAGATGATACAACCTTCGTTGCAGAAAGCGATTAACTCTAAACACATGTTGAATAAACTTCGAACAATAAGCTCTGAGTACGGTTTAAGTGTAAACTACAAAACGAAAATTATGATTGCAGACTATGCGAATGAAAACTACCCAAGTAACAATATAATTTAACACTGAATAAATTGGGGCTGCTGACTCGGGTGAGAAGCTAAACGAAAAAACCCGACCTGGTGGTCTCCCTAACGCCAGGAAAATGTGGTGCAAATAGGTTAGGGTATAACATGTTTGAATTAAAAAAAAAAGCCATCGGCCAAAAGGGAATTTTTGATGACAAAAAGAGGACAAAAGGAACAAAAAGAATTAAAATGGGAACAAAATTGAACATAAAGAAAGATAATAGAATGAATTGGAAAGATAAAGTTAAAAGATCAAAGGTGGGGAAATGGTAGGTTGTGGTATTGGAAAGTATGGCTAGGGAAGAGGTTGCCAGAAGATAGGCAACGCCTGGTATGGTAGAGGGTATTTGATCTGGAAGGGGGCATTATGTATTCTGATTTAGGTTATATTGCGGGTTAGCGGACTATCGCCCAGTTTGAAGGTGTAGAATTTTTGGGAGATTTCTTGAACGTAGTTCGCTAGTGGGGTTATGTCGTGGCAACGCGCGTATGAATCTCTGAGGGAGGTGTATCTGCCGGAATCAGGTGTATGAATATATGTTGAGTTTTCGCATTGTCGTGGCCACTACACCGGCACCGCGTTTGTATTAGAGATGGGCACGTGACGTGAATTTAAGGTACCAAATCACGGAAGATTTCGTGAGTGTGCGTGAGTCAAAAGATCCCGTGCGTGAGCGTGCGTGAAATAATATTCACGCCGTGACACGTCGCCCCATCTCTGCTTTAAAACTTCAACCTGTCGTGTCGTGACAAGAATAAGAAGCGAAGCGATAGACGGAACACGAGCGCGAGAAGGGAGGGAAAAGGACAGGAGACAGGATGAATGACGCAACATTCAAATCAAACTGCGTAATTGCAATCTCTCTCTACTGCATTCGCCATTCGCCTAGCTCTCCTGGCCTGGTCTGGTCACTCTGGTCCAGAGATGGGCACGTGACGTGAATTTCACTGTGTCACGCCGTGTCACGCCGTGTCACGGCGTGTCACGGCGTGAGCGTGTACATTTAAGATACCAAATCACGGAAGATTTCGTGAGTGTGCGTGAGTCAAAAGATCCCGTGCGTGAGTTTGCCTTAACATATATCAGTCGTGCGTGAGTGTGCGTGAGCTAAAGGTTTAAAGTCGTGAGCGTGAGTCAAAATCGACTCACGCGCCCATCTCTAGTTTGTATTGGTCGACCTGATCATCATCGTGTATCTCCACCGTGTACAACAGTTTATTATTTGTCCTATTGGCCAGGAGCGGGCGCAGACTTCTGGACATGGAGTAGACCTTGCGTACAGTTTTGTTAATGGGCGTATTGAACATCAGTCTTTTGTCCAAGTTTATCCCCAGATACTTCACGCACCGTTTGATTAGAATTTGTTATCTTCCAATCGAAATTGGCGTTAATATGCAGTTCTCTGTGAACCGGCAGGTAAAGAGAATCGACTCGGATTTATCGGCGTTGATCCGAATCTTCCCCTAGTCGTAATATGTCGTGGTACGGCCATGTGCGCTTTTAGCGCGGCATTCGGAAACTCCGGGAAATCGGGGATGTACAAGTTGTACACATTTGATGACAAGCACGATCCCCGAGGAACGCGCGTGCGAATGTGCCACCCTGATCTGCAGCGATCAGAAGTGAATTACTATTTAATGAATTTAATGTAATGAATATTGCAGAATTATATGCGCTAGAAACTCTAAAATATTATTAAAACAGTAAAAACAATTTCAATCTGCCAAATCATATGCATAATACAAGGCCCAAAACATAATTACAAACAGTAATACCGAAAAGAAGTAAAACAATTGGTATAAAAGTTTCACCTACTTATCATATAAAATTTACAACCATCTGCCAACAGAGTTAAAAATAATAAATTATTCATATAAAATATTTATTAACAAAGTGAAAAAATGGATCAGTGAAAACACAAATTTGATAAAAAAATATTCTAAATTAACATAATTGATATTAACTAACTCTATTTTATTTATAGCATATTTTAAATTTCTGTTAAATTTATTATGTCACGTAAAAGCTTTTGAATAGCTTCCTGACTGAAGCAAAATAAAAAAAAACGCTTTAATGTGTTATTGTTTTAATTTTAGTTTGGATATATACATAATAATATACTGCTTATAACATTTTTGTATTTACTGTTAATTGTGATTTACTGGTAATTGTAATAATTTAAATTGTAATATTTGATTTGTAATTTTCAGCGATAATAAACTACTACTATTACTACCCAGAGCTGGGCAGTATTTCCGATACACGCATTAGAAATACGTATTTTCCATACAATTTGTATTTTGTATCGAAAATTTTTTTTTCACAAATATTTATTTTCAAAATATAAAATACATACAGAAAAAGTTAGCAATTATTCTTAAAATATTGACATATTTAAAAAAAACTGAGTAAATGTTAGATACTAAGATACTATATATAAAAGCAATAAACCTACGAAGAGTGTATAAAGTTTATGTCTCGGTTTACGCCTAGTATATATACGTTGCGTGTTACGTGTAAAAACACAAGTTCACGCAAGACAATTTTTTTTTACTTTGTTTCACTCTCTCCTACTCTCCTCACAGGTTTCATCCCAACAACGACACCACTGTGAAAAAGATACAAAGGTAGGTAACACCGTATCATCTCATTCTGTCTGTCCTCTGTGCTCCTCACGTTGATGGTCCGGGAGCTAGCGACAGTTTGGTTGACTCATTTTATTAACTTTGTAAATTTATTTTTCATTGGTGAATTGCGATCTGCCATGCGAGTACTGAGACAATGTTCGGCAGGAACTTCTAAACTAAGTAAAAAAAAATAGCGCCACTGAAAGACCAACAGCTTACGTTTTTCTTGCATTCTATACCATAAACTATCAATACAAGAAGTTTCAACATTAATGATTTAAGTCTAACTACTTTGTTTCTTTGACATACTTGTTCGAGTGGTAGACTCATTTTGTCACAAGTATGCTGGCGTGCAGGATTTTTTCGAGCATTTCATGATGTCCATAATTCACAAAAGAAAATTTGATCGTTAATAATTTTAGTTAAGGACACATTTTTTTTACATAGTTGAAACACTCTTAACAAATCTTGTCCTGCACGTACCCTGGCAGACAACCATTTTCACTATTTATAGCACAGAAATAGTAGAATGATGTTAAAGAATGGTAATAAAATCGGTGAAAAATTTATCTCGCTGTCTCCCAGGCTATTAGGTTATCTATCTAAGTACGAATCCAGTAGATTCAACAACGAGTAGACTATATCTAGTATTTATAATTGTACTACTGCTTCCGTTAATTCGATTGTCATATTTTATTTTTGTGTCTTCTTGTCTTTGTGAACTGTCAGTGATTACTAATTAGCAAGGAGGCAAGTTGTGAATACACTACAAACAGCATCAGATGTTCTTTTTTTATTTTTCAATGGATATTACTATTGGTAATATCCATTATCATAAATAATCTCAAAAGAAACTCTTTAAGTGATAGTATGTTTAAAAGATTAGTGCTTATAAGAGGCAATAGACATATTTTGTGTAGCTTTCCTCCAAGATACCAAATGTCCATGCAAATGACGGAGGAAGTGGTGAACCACCTCTTTCCCGTGCACGACCCCGTAAACTTTAATTGCGATAGAACGGTGATATTCTTAGATTTTATGATAGAAGAATTGCATATAGCTTGTAATAAGCTAAAACCAAACAAAGCAGCGTACATCCCAGTGAAAGTCCTGTACGAAATAGTTCACAATAAAGCTGAATACGCACTAAAGGTTTACAATGAACTAGTGCGCAGGAGAGTATTCCCAGAAGACTGGAAGCAGGCTAAGCTTGTACTACTTAGGAAAGGAAATAAACCTCTAGACGGCATCGTATAGACCCATACGCCCGTAGAAGGGAAACTGTACAAGCAGCTCATCCTAATAAGGCTCAAAAGAGCTAGTACGCACTGGTGGACTGGTAGAGAGACAGTACAGCTTCGTGGAAGGTCGACAAGCAGTAGATGCTATAAACAACGTGACCCAAATCGAAAGAGGAGCTGCTGCTTACGCAATAACCCTAGACGTGTAAAATGCCTTCAGCAGCCTTCATGGCAAATCATCCTGGAAAACCTGCAAAGAAGAGAAATAGAAGAGAGCCTAGTCAGGGTAATAGCATCATACCTATCTCGGAGGAAAACAATCCTGGAAGTAGAAGACGAGACAAAGACCGTAGAAGTCAGTAGTGGCGTGCCTCGGTCCAACTCTGTGGAACGACCTGTATGATGATCTCTTAAAAATGGAACAGCCAGCGGGTGTTACATTAATCGGCTTTGCGGACGACGTAGCCATGACAGTAGTTGCAGAAATCGAGAATATACTGATGAACAAAGCAGACACTGCCCTTCAGCGAGTTGCAGAATGGTTATTAGAAACAAGAAAACTAAAGCTGGCACCGGATAAATCGAAGGCAGTCCTCTTTACCACCAAAAGAAAAATAGCGCCGATCTGTTTCACTATCTTGGATACTCCAATCAGGCTCAGCAAGGCAATAAAATACCTTGGAGTGTGGCTTGATACCAAACTTACCTTCGCGGAGCACGTCAAAAGAACTGAGAAAGTGGAAAAAACTGTCGCAGCATTGACAAGCCTTAGAACTAATGTAGGAGGACCGAGCGCATCGAAGAGGAGAGGATTGACAAAAAAATACATATTTTGTGAAATTTTCTTATGAGATAATTTTAATGTAATAAATCACTTCAAAATAAATATAATTTTTTTCAACCTTACCTATGTATTTGTATTTGGAAAATATATTTTGTATTTCCGATACAATCAGATCTTCATGTATTTTGTATTTTGTATCGAAAATACATTTTTCCATGTATTTTCCCCAGCTCTGCTACTACTACTACTATTACTTCTACAAGAATAAATCGGCGTACTTAAAGAGCAACTGGTAATTTTATATAGGACAAGACACGTTTAAAGTAGAATTATTTCAAGCAGTGTATAATGCCAGCCATATTGGGAATGGTCCAGATTCATTGGAAAAATATCATTTGCACACAAGAGAAATGTTTTTTAGAAACTATTTATTAACAGTGAACCATATTTTGGGTGGATACTACCGATTTATATATTTTTAAGTCACCGAAAAAAAATATTTTTTTAAAATTTGTTTTTAGAGAGCGCATGAATTTTTAAGAATTATCTAACCACGTTTTACAGTAAACTTAGCATCGTTGAAAATTTTAGCCCAGTATGAGGACTCCCAATGATTTATTTAGAAGTAGCCCCTCTCAGTGTTCGCCATATGTTCATTTTATAACAACTATGCATGGCAGCCCATAAGTATATCCCATATATCGTGTGGTTCTTTAATACTCAAATATTCTGCGAGTAAAGATTTAGATGATTCATTAAAACTTGAAAACTTTAAGAGTAGTTTTAAAAAGAGACATGTAGGTGTTTCTCTAGGACAGCCCCTGTACCCTTATAAGGGTTTTAAGTCAGTTTTATAAAGTTCTTCCAGACTATTTATGTTTATAAGTAGTCTTAGAAATAAGTATTTAGAATATTTTATAGAGCATGTTAACACTAAAATTGTTATCTGCTAGCCAGAGACACGCTAAGGACAGGTGATTTCTAGGTAGTAAAGAAGATGGTCTACCTTGAAACCTTTATAAACAATACCATCAACTGCGAATATAAAATGTGGCGAAGAATACAGATGATAAGATCATCAACTTGCCAGTTGATCAAAATTTGGCATGACGGAAATATTACAAAATGCTAACGCTTTAATTTTCTCCATCTCTCTGTATGCTTCTGAGACATGGACCGTTAGAAAGGTAGACAAGCGATGTATTGTTGCCTTCGAGATGTGGGCCTGAAGACGATTGCTAACAATTTTCTGGGTAGCCTATAATACCAACACTCGATCCCCAAGAAGTACGTCTCTCAAAGCGACTCTACCACATCGTATCCTCCCGAATTCTCTCATTTCTTGATGATGTCAATCGGAGAGAGGACAATACAGAATGGACGACAGTCCGGATGGAAATCGGCCAAGAAGACGCCCTCCTAAACGTTGGGCTAATATCATCAACACCAAGGAGCTTATCAAAGGACCTTTTGAAAATTGTTTATTTTTGAATAATTTAATAATCTAAATTTAGTAAATAATTATTACATTCCATTCACAAAATATCAGCCGTCACAAAATTCATTAAATATTTTACCAACAGAATTCAGATTTGATTTAATTGTTAACTAGTTAACTAAACTAGTTAACTTAAACCTGTTATGTATCATATTAACCTCCCCACTAAAATTGATCTAAAATCGAAAATTGAGTTAACATCAAATCTTTACGTTTTGTCCCAGGAACCCAAAAACGTGATTTTTGAAAAACGTCTTTGTGTGTGTGTGTGTGTCAGCACGATAGCGACAAAACTACTAAGCGGATTTTAATGAAACTTTGCATGATGGTTTCTTTAGTGCTCCAGAAGATGAAAAAATGTTTTGGTTGAGACCGGATTACGTTTAGTGCTGTCTTGGCACAACAAGTTGTTTATTTTATGACTTCCTACAATTTGTTTTCGAACCATTGAAAAGCAGTAAAAATTCCGATTTCAACAGTTGCACCTTTTCGATTTGGTTTCCGTGAAAAAAATTAGAAAAAAAACAAAAAAAAATAAAATTGTTTTATTTATGTCTATCTTTTTTCAGTTTAGTGCTCTTTTCGGTTTTAAAGATCCACCGGGTGGGAAGGTTCCAGCCGCTTCCAGTAACTGCCGATTTTTTTATATTTGAATACTAAATGAAATTAAGTTTCCCAAGTTTTCTCCTTTGGATTATTAAACGCGAATTCTCAATCTCTCAACTCTCGTAATCCATCTATAATTTTTTTATATTCTTTAATGGGACTCAAATATTCAAATAAAATGCGACATTTAATAGAATAAATATAATTAACGTAAAGAAAGTTAAAAATCGGCATAATATTTGTTCTAATAAAAGATAAGATTTTAGAAAAATTTGCTGAATTATACTAATCGAAGTGGTAACACTGCTGAAATAACAATAGAAAGACAGTAAGAGCAGGGTCGGATTTATTTTTTCAATTTCTCTAGTGTTGGAAATGAGAGTTTAATGGCTATTTTTGTGCAACCGTACGTGAAGTGAGTATTTCGCGTTCTCAAAACAGTCCGTGAAATTCAATTTCACGGCCGTTACCCTTAGTAACGGCCGAAAAATTAGAAGTCACTTTCATAATAATTGACGTTTAAGTCACTTCAAAATTGATATTTCTAAAATATGACAAACAAAAATTGATATATCTTATTAAACAGAATTAGTACATAATTATTTCTAAATTCATAACAAATACAAAAATTATTTTATTTTTACGATTATTCGAGAACTGTCAAGTATACATTCAAAATACTGTTTCCATAGAAACGCTCTGACATTAAGGCCACCGCGTTTATTTAGCAAAATATAGCATAAACGGTGGAGTCATTTTCACCATCTATACTAACTATAATTTACGGTTGCACAAAAAATAGTGTTTATACCATGGCCGCGAAATTTTTTAGCGTCCTCGAGATTATCTTGCCTCGGCCTCAAGCGGCCTCGGCGATAATTTTTCTCTCGGTACGTAAAAAGGAATTTCGCGAACTTGGTATAAAAAATAACTATTTTATGCCAAGGCTGCGAAATTCATATTTGCGTATCGAGAAAAAACTTATCGAGGAGGCCACTTGCGGTCGAGGCAAGATAATCTCGAGGGCGCTAAAAAATTTCGCGGCCATAGTATAAACACTATTGCAACCGTAAATTATAGTTAGATGATGAAAATGGCACCACCGTTTATGCTATATTTAGCGGTGGCCTTAATGTCACAGCATTTCTATGGAAATGGTATATTCTGCATGTACGTTCTTGAAAAATCGTAAAAATGTGTGACAGCAATAATGATATTTCAATTTCTTGCACTCCTCCAGAGCTAAAAAGTTTGGTAAATTCGGCGTTTTCTTATTTAATACCTGAAAAATCTAAACGGCAATACGAAAAATGTTACAGCGACTTTAAAGATTGGTATGAGAATCGAAATGTTAAGACGATCTCTGAAAACAATTTATTGACATCTGATGGAGAAATCAAAAGTTATAAAAGTAACTTTTACTTTGGCGGCCGTTACTAAGAGTACGGCCGCGAAATTGAATTTCACGGACTGTTTTGAGAATGCGAAATACCCATTTCACGTACGGCTGCACAAAAAAGAATTTTTCGTACTACTAGCTCTGTAAGTGTCATTTTTTGACGTCTGCTAGTGTCATGAAAGTGTCACAGCAAAAAAAGCACAAAATTTACTTTTATGTCCTAGGGCAATAAGAGATGTGCCATATAGCAAAGAGAAGCCATCTAATATAATCCATGCATCATAAAACTCTGCCAAGATGTGATTAAGAAGAATAAGATTAGTATTTTCTTTTTGTTCGGGTATTATTTTTGTATCTATTGACTTATTAGTTTATAATTACATCGGTGAATGTTTAATATAATCAACATAAAAAAATTATTCGATCACGTGTGCCCGCCAATTTGTTTATAGCGGCGAATGTTCAATGAGAACGGCCTGATAATTATATATTAAAATTAACATAATTATAATAATGTAAATGAAATAGTGAGTTAATAATTTTCAAAAACATCAATATTTTTAAAGATGATACTACCCTACACATTTCTATGATTTAAAGGAATATTACACGAAAAATAATAACAACAGCAATAGCGATATGTTATTAATTTTAACGAATCATTGAGGAAACCCGGATGAGTAAGTCCTTGAAAAATATCAGCATAATTCTACAGTTAACCAACACATTTTTTGTTATTTTCACAATAGATTAACCAATTTTAATATTGATGATTCATTACTTACTCCTAAATACTTTAAAGAGAATGAAATTCAGTTATTACTTTATTGATTTGTTGCAGGATGCTATAAAGAAATAAATTACTTGATATTTGCTTGATTGGAGGATGACGTTAATTTTTTCAAATAATTTTCTATTATTAGAATTCATAGTCGTAACATAAATAAGAGATTTGTTGTTTTGCATATTAGCAATTTCATTTGCAAATTAGTTGAAAAAAATTTGCTTTACTACTAAGTTATTTCGATAAACTTTTTAAATTTTAAATTTACACTATGCTAATAAATTATTTTGATTTCTACAATCAGGATCTAAAATTGAGAAAACCCATGTATAGGTGCTAAAGCATTAAAGGAGATACAACAAAATTAAAATCAATCGATTTCCAAGAAAGCAATCTAGCCTAGGGAAATAACTACTTAATGCAGTATTTTGAATAAACCAAAACTTTGTTCATGCGAAATTAATTTTGAAGAGTAATTCTTTACCTCATAGTCCGAAACGTGAAACTGTGGACAAATCCCGTAGAGTGATTATTTCACAATTACATTATCTCCTCTTTTTTCTGTTTCTTATTGGGATGCTCTGCCACATATATTTTCTACTATGCAATGTCCGTGAAATATACAAAATAATACAGTTATCCAGTATTATACTGGAAAATCACCTCTATGCCTGTGACTTTTACGTCAAAGGAGCAGTGAGAGGGTGTTTTCTTGGACAAATATTGAATAAGAAGAAAAATATAAAAATAACGTATTTTGCTGACGTTTCTGAAACCGAATCTGTTTCCTTTCTCAAAGCGTATAAGTATTATAAGTGTTTGTGTGCTGTGTATATTAAATACACAGCTTTAAGAATATATTTGTTATATTCAGTATCCACAGATACTTACTATTGATATATCTAGTTCATAGCGTTATGGACCAGGAGCCCGCCGACCACTAATTGGGTGTCAGGTTTACTCCCAAAATGTGTGAATTGTTGTTAATTTGGGGCAGTAGAGCACAGAAATGACCATGCCAGCGTTTTTCTTACACCTTTGGGGGCCTGCCGGGGCGTATGGCAGACCCCCAAAGGTGTAAGAAATATGATTTGTAAAAGTAAAAAAAAGTCACATATAAGTCGTTGGAGGGATTTCTTAATTTACCCCCAAAAATCATGAATCCAGACTTTCATTCATTTTGAGCGGTACAAGGAACTACGCTCGCCCAAATTTGAAAAAAAAGTCGGATAAAAAAATGATAAGTTTATGAATGGCAATCAGGAACCTGGTAAGTATGAACCTCCTGAGTGCGAAAAGACATTCGCCATAGTAGATATGCTTCTAGAGGGCAGAATATTTACTAGTGAAATATTTTGTCGAACTCCTCTATATGTTTCCTTAAATATATAAGGAATAAGAAACCAGACTGCAACCAACAGCTATTCTCCGGACTAATGCCCCGCCGAGCGCTGAATTACGAGTTACAAGCCTGGCCGCGTTAAGTACAATAACTATGTATTGCCACAAAACGCTAAGTTTCGATTGTAATAGACACCAGCCGAAAGACTTATTCCCATTCAAAGGAGCTCTCGTGCCAGCCACCCCATACCACTTGCAGACTGCAGTTTCGAGCTATTGGCTCTCGTCAGTGCAAGGTAGGTCTGAGACGGCTGTAACGAGGCATTTGTTCACTCTTGGTACATGACGAGATTTATAAAACCACGACATGCAACAAAAATGACAGGCTCCATCTAGCGGCTGATATCCATTACAATCGAAACAGCAGTAGCCCTGACATGGGCACAGTTAGTAGATATGCTTCTAGAGGGCAGAATATTTACTAGTGAAATATTTTGTCGAACTCCTCTATATGTTTCCTTAAATATATAAGGAATAAGAAACCAGACTGCAACCAACAGCTATTCTCCGGACTAATGCCCCGCCGAGCGCTGAATTACGAGTTACAAGCCTGGCCGCGTTAAGTACAATAACTATGTATTGCCACAAAACGCTAAGTTTCGATTGTAATAGACACCAGCCGAAAGACTTATTCCCATTCAAAGGAGCTCTCGTCCTTTGAATGGGAATAAGTCTTTCGGCTGGTGTCTATTACAATCGAAACTTAGCGTTTTGTGGCAATACATAGTTATTGTACTTAACGCGGCCAGGCTTGTAACTCGTAATTCAGCGCTCGGCGGGGCATTAGTCCGGAGAATAGCTGTTGGTTGCAGTCTGGTTTCTTATTCCTTATATATTTAAGGAAACATATAGAGGAGTTCGACAAAATATTTCACTAGTAAATATTCTGCCCTCTAGAAGCATATCTACTAACTGTGCCCATGTCAGGGCTACTGCTGTTTCGATTGTAATGGATATCAGCCGCTAGATGGAGCCTGTCATTTTTGTTGCATGTCGTGGTTTTATAAATCTCGTCATGTACCAAGAGTGAACAAATGCCTCGTTACAGCCGTCTCAGACCTACCTTGCACTGACGAGAGCCAATAGCTCGAAACTGCAGTCTGCAAGTGGTATGGGGTGGCTGGCACGAGAGCTCCTTTGAATGGGAATAAGTCTTTCGGCTGGTGTCTATTACAATCGAAACTTAGCGTTTTGTGGCAATACATAGTTATTGTACTTAACGCGGCCAGGCTTGTAACTCGTAATTCAGCGCTCGGCGGGGCATTAGTCCGGAGAATAGCTGTTGGTTGCAGTCTGGTTTCTTATTCCTTATATATTTAAGGAAACATATAGAGGAGTTCGACAAAATATTTCACTAGTAAATATCCTGCCTTCTAGAAGCATATCTACTAACTGTGCCCATGTCAGGGCTACTGCTGTTTCGATTGTAATGGATATCAGCCGCTAGATGGAGCCTGTCATTTTTGTTGCATGTCGTGGTTTTATAAATCTCGTCGTGTACCAAGAGTGAACAAATGCCTCGTTACAGCCGTCTCAGACCTACCTTGCACTGACGAGAGCCAATAGCTCGAAACTGCAGTCTGCAAGTGGTATGGGGTGGCTGGCACGAGAGCTCCTTTGAATGGGAATAAGTCTTTCGGCTGGTGTCTATTACAATCGAAACTTAGCGTTTTGTGGCAATACATAGTTATTGTACTTAACGCGGCCAGGCTTGTAACTCGTAATTCAGCGCTCGGCGGGGCATTAGTCCGGAGAATAGCTGTTGGTTGCAGTCTGGTTTCTTATTCCTTATATATTTAAGGAAACATATAGAGGAGTTCGACAAAATATTTCACTAGTAAACATTCGCCATCTTTGAAAAGTGGTGCGAACGTCTTGCCTTTCACTATAATTGACGGCGTATCGGAGTTTCCTACCGCATGTACTAGTTACCCGTGTAATTCGATGAGTCTCATAAAGGCCATGGCAGGTTAAGATAAGTGTCCGTGCCTTTGCAACCTTTTTGCGTGTGGGATGTATCCAGGGATGTATCTTTGCGAAAGATACTACCACAAAAAGTTTTGACCTCAAAAACTTCATATCTGGAAAAATTTTTTTTTCGAAAATCCGAAAAAAATTTTTTTTTCTTAATCAAGTGAACCAATTTGTTTGAATTTCACATATATTGTAAATATACTCAAGACAATTTATTACTGATATTTTCATGAAATCTTTTCGTGAAGAAAACAAAAATTGATGCTTTTGAATTTTTTGAAAAATGTATATACGTACTTACACGTTAGCCACCACCTCTATTTTTTTTTTACTAATTATACACCATACAATAAGCTATAACATATATTTTTTACAAAACTCTATCGTAGTCAAATTGGCAAAGATAATGTTACGTGCTTACACCCCACCTTAGTAAACACCCTGTATCGTGGGTTCGGAAATTATAACACCAGGGTATTTACTTACGTACTAATTACAACAAATAAAGAAGAAGAGTATAAATTGGTTGGAAACTTGATATATTAATAAATATATAAACGAACAACAACTGCTTGGATTATACGTATTGAAAATTTTTTGGAGCAGCCTACGGATTTTTTTGAAATAACGAGATGTATTTTTCACAATACATACATTTTCTACAAAGCTCCATCGAAATGGTAATACATAAAAAAATTATGTATTACATTATCTCCCTTCAGTAAGCCAGGGAAGTAAAAAATGAAATCAAAAATGATTTTTAACTAGTGTTTGAAAAACTATGGTAGTTATAAAAAGTGTTTTTAAAATAAACAAACAACGAATTCCAACATCTTTTTAATGTAGTTAAACCGGTCAGTTTTTCTTGTGGCATTGTCGATCTTAAATCAGTTTAAGCTAAAAAATACCAATCAGTATTTTATCACTGTAAAAATATTTAAAATTTTTTATGTAATAAACCTCTGTGTCAAGAGGATCAGACAGAGGCTGGTTTTTAATACTTATATTGCAAAATGTCTCACACCTAAAAATATATAAACTGAAAGAAAAATGTTAAATGATAATGACAAAAATCGAAGGCTGTTTATATATTTTCATAGTCACGTGAGACGTTAAATTATGTTTATTTTATTTTTAGTTACTTCATCTCTGAGGATCGACAACCAGCTGGTACAGAAATCTATAGAATAATTAGAAAGATTTATCCTCATTTAATAAAATAATAGCGGACTCCTAAAGTTTTCTTTTAGTTGAGTCGCTTTTTTTCCCAAAATTTTCGCGGAGTCCCACTGAATCCTATGATTGTTATCCCATGCGTGTTCACAAATTTTTGACCTCTGAAATTCTCCCTTTCTAGCATAATCTCTGTGTTCACCAAGCCTTATGTTGAAAGGTCTGGACGACTCACCTACATAATGTTTATCGCACTCATTTACAGCTCGAATTTAGATCTTCAGCAGTAATTCCTTATATACATGGTTTATCGGATCAATTACGAAGAATCGGAATTTTATTTTCTGTACGAACGGTTTTTCAAACGGGAGCCACATTAAGATCTGTTTGATCAAAAACTAAGCCGGTATATATTGTTCAAAGTTACAAAAATTATATTTATAGTGGTCTATGTCAATTTTGGGAAAAGGTGAAGGCCGATTTTGAGGGCCCTATATATTTCAGTGCAAACCTGACTTTAAATGCATGCTTAAAGGCATTGCTAAAAAAGGTTTTCCACTATTCTTATATTAGAATCGGAAGAAGCAATAATAGTTACAGTAACATGTCCTAAATTTAAGTTTCGTTGGTTCAGTATATTGAAAAATGTAAATAAAACAAGTATCATAATTGATTCCATAAAGCGAATGGTCATCTTATCAGCAGCACATGCTTGCCATCATCGGTCGCAGTAGACCATTTGTTCCCAATCGTAACTATTTTGAACGATCTACGTCGCAGTGCGTTCACAAAAGAAAATTTAGAAAAAAAAATCTAAATTCCTAAAACTAATAAAATAGGACTATAAAAAATGTCGTGTTTTATTTATATATTAAAACATTTAAATAAAACAAGTATCATAATTGATTCTATAAAGCGAATGGTCATCTTATCAGCAGCACATGCTTGCCATCATCGGCCGCAGTAGAGCATTTGTTCCCAATCGTAACTATTTTGAACGATCTACGTCGCCGTGCCTTCACAAACGAAAGTTTAGAAAAAAAAATCTAAATCCCTAAAACTAATAAAATAGGACTATAAAAAATGTCGTGTTTTATTAATAACACTATTAATCCTTATAGCCCAGGAATTTTAGTCTTTGACCCGGAATTGATTATTGTAAAGCTGAAAATTTGCAAAATTGTAGTTCCTCCGTGTGTCGCCACGCCCGTCATGCGCCCGATGGAACTACACTGGCTGCGCTGATGAGACTTGTTGCGAATTCCCGTTTATATATTATTGGTGTTTTATAAGATTTGTTGAATGAAATTTTACTTGTCAGACTCAGAAAATAACTTTATTCGGCAAGACAATTGACATTATTGATCTACTGGGAAGAATCGTCTGCCTGGCTGTTTGCGCAGCTGGACGATCTACAGCTCCTGCACATGATGATGCATTTTAGACCACAGTTCCAGCACTCGCACCGGGCACCGCAGTTCGCCTTGCAGGCACAGGAAATTAGCCATAGCAGGCTATCAGGAGCTGTCTGTCTTGTGGTAGGAAACGTAAACAGCCCTGGAGTCCTGATTTCCACCCCCAGTCCTCCGGGCTGAGGTTGACGTCTAGCCATTGCTGGACCTGCAAAAAAGCACAAGCATATTTGTTGAGTGCTGCAAGCTTTTCGAGAGATTATATCCTCACACTATTCTCCCTAACACCCTCACCTGGAAGTATGGGCGGAACGACTGTTGTTCATAGGCGATGCTTGTTGGAGGAAAGGTTGCCAAATCAAAGGAGGCTGTCACCGACTGCTTCGCCACGCTCTGGTTGTATTGCCCTTCTTTTTCGTCTCCTTCCTTATACACACCTCCTCTCCACAGAACAAGTAGTCCCTTTTTTATCGAAAGGACTGAGCGCTGATCTAAGCCGCGACAGTCGTCTCACTTTCAGGCTGTACAGTTTTGGCCATGGAAAAGTCCTTTCTTATAGAGGAAAGTCTAGAGCAATTTTTCCTGCAAGAGAAAATGGCACTATAATACTACATATGTGACTAAGATACCAGCGTCTTGGGCTACTCAGAACATTTCTCTAGAATTAACGAGTATCGTAGGACTTACCTGCATGTCACACGTACGGTGATAGATGAATTTTTCTCCACGAGATCTTTATACAACTCCTCATTTTCAGTATCTCCTCTTTCCACACTAGCCCGAATCAAAGTTGATAGCCCACCCTGAATCACCACAACATTTCTATCTTCAAGAGACAACTTACAAAAAACGCAAACGCCTGTGTCCACCATGACTTAACTACGATCGCTCATCAATGAACCGATGCACACACTCCGAGGACTGTCACAGCTACTGAACTAAGAAGGCATAGCTCGCCGTGCGCCTGCTTGATTATTTAGACTACATGTGATCGACGCAACAATGAACGCACTTAACTGTGGCGCAGCTCCGTAATGAGTGATACTGCATGCAGAGAAGGTAGACATGCCAATGGAAAGCCCAAAGTATAAAGAGAAATGTTTATTCGGGTACGTCTTTCCCTCCGAGTCTTCAATTATCCGCAATGGCGCCATTTCGGATTTTTTTCAATTTTTGATATTTTGACAGCACTAGAACGGAAGCTTATGAACAAAATATGCATGGAACATCTGAAATACGAACGGATATGCTTCTCAGAAGCTTTTATGATCATTTCGACCCAAATCGGACCAGTAACAACCTTTCTGCTGCACTTTATAGCCAGCTCTGCAATTTCTGCGACTTAGGCCCTTGATGCTCCGCAAAACAGGGAAGCCGACTGGGGAGTGTGGGGACTTTTGATACGCGTTGTCTTGGATCATCACTGCAATCCTGCAAATTTTCAGCTTTACAATAATTAATTCCGGGTAGAAGCGATATATTGACTAAAACTCCTGGGCTATTAGTTAGACCCCTTAGCTAATCCATCCCTTATTGTCGTCGGCATCCAATATTAATAAACATGTACTCAGTACTTTGTATTTATTGTTATGTACTTGTACTTAGTATTGTTAGTGGAACGGATAGAATGTCGTAGCTCATTAAAAATATTTTCGGAGTAGAAAGATATGGGATAAAAACCATCTTGTTCAGAAATGTTTAACGCATCAGAATCTCTTTTTACGAAAATTTTGGGTGGTACTGAAAAAAAATATGAGCGATTGAATCTTGAAAATGTCTATTTTCGTACGGGCCTCCTCCGCAAACTGATGGTTTTTTTTTCTCCACAGCCAAGTAACGTAAATTACTAATTTTTGTTTCACTGATGTACTATTGGGTATGGAACGAGTATATAATTTTTAATGTAATTTTAGTTGTAGTTTTTTTTCCGAGCGAAACACGGCAGAATTGAGAAAGTTTCGACTTCAGTAGTGCTTAACTTTTTTTTTCACGATATGGATTTCAATTTTTTTACCATGTTTGGCTGAATTGAAGCAATACCAACATATGCCCTCGCATAACATATGGTCGGGTTTCAAAACTAAAGTTTTTAGAGCCAGTTTTATAACGTCGTGTCTGGCGAGCTGTTCTCCTCACTGGGAGTGCAAAAGAGAGCGAATTATAGACTACGGACGCGCTTTGGAAAAGGAGCGCATTATATTATCTACTGCGGTTTCTATACAGGTGTAACGCAACTTACCCGAAAAATTTTAACCATACATGCACCTTTAAATAAGAAGTCGATTTCTTAAAAAAAAATTAATAGAAGTCCAACACAGAAAAAGATACACATTGTTAAAGTTACAAATTGATGAAAATGATAATTTTTCGGGTAAGTTGCGTTACACCATGTATAATTCAACTGACATATTATTCACAACCAGTGCAGTGCAGTGTCTTGACTTGATCAGTACATGCTTTGACAGGTTCAGACTCAACGAGTTCATTTTATAAATTTGGCAAGAAAACAATGTTTGACACTTTAATAAAAACACCTGAAATATTCGAAAGTTTAAAATTTTTTGAAGTGCTGCCAACAAACGAAGCTGTTGATGCTGCGAGAAATTTTGTACAAACATTGTACAAGCAAAAGAGTTGCACAAGCTTGGACGAGCTTCGTTATAACATGACGATGAAAACCAAGAAATCTGCAGCAGGACTTCCTCCGACTGAAGATGCGTTTTTGCAACACGTTTTAAGGTATGTACTTACTTATCAACGTGACCATATTATATATTGCAAAAATCAATCTTACAGGTGTCTACTTCAAACCAAGATTTGGGAAAGCAGTCACATTCCTATCGCGGAGGAACTTGATATATCTTAAATGCTCTGAACTGTGCAAATGTAAAGAATGCAAAAATGCTGATATCGAGCCCCAATATGATTCAGAAGATTCAGACTTTTAGTTTTGCACTATATATTGCTTTATGTTATGTGTTATGTAAAACCTTCTTTCATCAACTTTTGTTGTGTTTACCCATCGTCCGATTTGTGTTTTCTCCGTACAGTATTATTATTATTACTACTATTACCATACATACTTGTACAAATATTAATAGATAATATATATAATATATAATAAATAATATTTTCAGTTCTCAAATTTCCCCTTGACATCGTGTTCAGTTGAGAATCAAAAGGTTATTTTAGTGTACATTTGCGGTTCTAATAATTATTGCACAGGAGCTTTCAATTATTTCTACCCCAAAAACATTTCATTTTTAAAAATAACCTGGCGCTGAGTTCCACAATATTTATATTTATAATGCGCTCCTTTTCCAATGCGCGTCCGTAGTAGTGATGGGCATAACCGATTAATTTCAATAACCGAATACTAGGTATTCAAGTGATTTCAATAACCGGATTATCATTCGAGTGATGGTCACTTGAATGCTATGCATAATTTGCAACTTACGCTATTTAACAATTTTTGCTCAAATTCCGATTCATACAATTTTTTTTAATATTTCCATGGGAATATCAATCAATCAATTCATTTTGGGGAAAATGTGTACGGGATAAAATGATCCTTTATAAAATTGCACATAGTTTGATTATTTCTTGACATAATAAATATAAATATAAATATAACAATATTATAAGTAAATCGATACTGATTATTACATCAATCGGTTCGAATTCACATACCTAATACTTATTTTAGAAACGTAGGTTAGTAAGTCGTTTATTATACGATTCGAGTTAACATTTAATTTATTTGTGAGAGTGATGAGTTATATGACTACTTCAATAACTGTTTAACATTCGGTTATTTTTCACTTGAGTACTCGTCGACAATAACCGAGTAATGCAGGTTATTTCAATAAACGGATAACCGGTTATTTTTCACTCGAGTGATCCCATCACTAGTCCGTAGTCGATAATTCGCTCTCTCTCGCACTCCCAGTGAGGAGAACAGCTCGCCAGACACGACGTTATAAAAATGGCCCTAAAAACTTTATTTTTGAAACGCGACCATATGTTATGCGAGGGCATATGTTGGCATTTCTTCAATTCAGCCAAACATGGTAAAAAAATTGAAATCCATATCGTGAAAAAAAAAGTTAAGCACTACTGAATTCGGAACTTTCTCAATTCTTCCGTATTCCGCTAGGAAAAAAATAACTACAACTAAAATTGAATGTGCTTTCTACATTAAAAATTATATACCCGTTCCATACCCAATAGTACATCAGTGAAACAAAAATTAGTAATTTACGTTACTTGGCTATGGAAAAAAAAACATCAGTTTGCGGAGGAGGTCTGTGTGAAAATAGACATTTTCAAGATTCAATGGCTCATATTTTTTTTCAGTACCACCTAAAATTTTCGTAAAAAGAGATTCTGATGCGTTAAACATTTCTGAACAAGATGGTTTTTATCCCATATCTTTCTACTCCGAAAATATTTTTAATGAGCTACGACGTTCTATCCGTTCCACTATCTGGCTTTTTGCGTGTACTCGAAACAGCTCTGGTCAGACTCCTATCCAATTGATAATCAAGAACACAATAATTTCTTATAATAATATATGTTCATTAGGTATATTTTGTAGATACTGCTATAATTATATTGTTTTACAACTTGTTTTAAGACATTTTTATAAATATTGGTCAATACATGGGGCTCCTTTTCAAGGAAAAAAAAGTTATGTGAATTTTAGATATAAACACCGATATAACCTAGATATGAAAATGAAATTTAACCTTTAAGCAACATGAGTAATAAATATATAAAAACTAATTATGACACTTAATATCTTTTATCAGTTGATTAGAGATGATTTACAATAATTTTGAAATTGAACAAATAAAAGCGAACTTTAACAATTAACATTTTTAGTTTTCATATGTAAATGAAACTATTGTGTACCTTTTTTAATTCCAAATTCACACTTTCGCAATGTATTTATTTACTTCTAACGGGCGACAACTGTAACAAATTTGTTGAAATATTTATGTAGGTACATAAAATATGCAATTATTCATTCTCGTCTTCTGTCAATTTATAAACATTAAGCAGAACGTAATAATACTAGATGATGGGGTCAAAGTATGTGATGTCTCACTCGCCCTCTTAATTGAGATCACCGGGATGGGTCCGAACACACCAGGGACGGTGCTGGGGTTAACAGGTTATATTTATTTACCAATGAAATTAATCTTATCTCAAATGCCTTTTCGAAAATTTTATAAAATACGGATAAAAGAGCAATTGGTCTATAATTTTCCATCGAGTGAGGATCATTTTTTTATAAACAGGAATTATTAATGCGACTTTTAACTGATTTGGAAAGTGTCCATTTTCAAAAGACACATTTATAAGGTATGTTAGGATATTAGTTGCCCTATCCTTCATATATGCCCATATTACAACGTTTCCCATATAATTACAGATATATTACTTTTTCCCCGACCAAATCCGAATGCTAGCGATCTAAACGAATTTCCAGTTGCACGAAATCTGCAAATAAAAAAATTGTTACTTATACTCTATTGTATGTAAAAACTAATAAAAATCGCTAGCGTATGGCCAATCACTCACGAAACTCCCTGTATATCTCGTTGGGTGATATTGAATTTTTTTAATTTGTTTATGTTAAAAAAAATCTTGATTTTTATTTTATTATTTTTTTTTTCAGTGAAACAAATTCAAAAAAATGGTCCATACGTGATGCTTATAGCAGAGAACTCCGCTTATAAAAACAACCTAGTAGAAACGGAAAGAGAACTAAAAACGATATGTTCATTTTGAGCAGTTGCTTTTCCTGCTTGATACCATGGACGAGAGATCATAAGTATATATTAAGCTTCAAGGACTCTAACAAACTGCGATGATGGACAGAGCGATAGCACCGACAATGAAAATGATGAAAATCACGAAGTAGACATCACGGCAGAATCGGCCACACCAGACGATCGCCCTGTTCGTTGCGTAGAACGAAAGGGTAGTTCTTTTGAAGACCAAGTTCTACAGCACATTAAATCGAGAAGTATCAGCGAAGAGCATGATGGCGGCAAGTTACTTTCATTGTCCATTTTGCCACTGTTTAAAAAGTTCAGTGATCAAACAAAATTATGGTCCTTGAAGTGATGCAGCAAACACTAAGTTTTCAAACACCGATTACTGTTGGCCAACCACCAGTGCCTTACAATCTTTCTGGGTACTTTAGCCAGAATTGCGCAAGATTTAGCAGTTCACAACTACTTCCACCACACGGTGCGGTTCAACTACCATATACCACCAGCTACACAATGCAACCACCAGCTCCATCTTCAAAAGAAAACCAACCAGTTCTGTGTCTTACAATAACACAACTGGATATGTCTCCGACTTACAGAGATTTGTCTATTTTTGATGTAATATGATTTTATTATATGTGTAAAGTATTTCTTAACCATTATAAATTATAATAAATTATTCAACTTACCGTAACGTTACTGCAAGCCTTTCTTCCGCTACGATGGCGTTATTGAATGTTGTCGTCTGTTTTCGTATGCCTTGTTTTACATACAAACAAAGTTCGTCAAACGAAGATTCACTCATTCTGAAGTATGAAAAAAATCTTTCACTGTGGTTTCTGTGAACACTAAATAATGTATGAAAGTGTCCACAAGTGAGTCTCTGTGCGTTAAAAGGATGAACACTGTATTTCCTTTGTCTCCGCTTTTTTTTAAAAGCTTTTATTTAACTTGCAATGTTTGTATGTTTGTTTGTTGGTTTAGGTCAAATCTTGCAAGCTGAATTTCGACTAGTTCTAATTAAGCTAGAGCTTTGAAATTTGGCACACGTGTATAAGTCCGGTGACAATGCAACATAGTATAGCCATTATCGGTCTAAATCCAATATGGCGGACGTCCCAAGATGGCGGATCGGCTTTTTAGTCATAACCCCCCTGATATGGGTATCAAATGAAAGGGTTTGACGAGTAAAATACGATAAACAATGTGACGTCATTCTAAATCCATTATGGAGGACGTCCCAAGATGGCGGATCGCCTTTTTAGTCACAACCCCCCTGATATAGGTATCAAATGAAAGGGTTTGATGAGTAAAATACGATAAACAATGTGACGTCATTTTAAATCCAATATGGCGGACGTCCCAAGATGGCGGATCTGCTTTTTAGTCACCCCGGGTGTCAAATGAAAGAGTTTGATGAGTAAAATACGAGGGCCCCGATCCAACAGAGCGACTCTTGCTTCTTCCTATCTGAAGGTTGGGATTTTGTCTGGGGTTACCAGACTGTTGGGGCTTGGTGTGCCTTCTACCAGTGCTGGCAAGAGTTGCAAACCCACCGTTGGAAGAGGAGGGGACGCCTTACCTCTTGATGTGGTTTGAGGGACCTCTTCTGCTGCCCTAGTGCTAGCAGTAGCTGCCAGCCCATGGGAAGAGGAGAGAGCTCCCCCTAGTTAATGAGGGCTCCCCAGCCCCCACTCCGGCGCCGACAGTGCTACCTGCCAGCTCCCGAGCAGGGGAAGGAGAATCCTTAGGGACTTATTTTAGAGGCGAAATCCCGGAGCCAGTGGAGGTGGTTGCAGATGCCTCCACCTCCGCCTGCTGCCGGGCTTTACGTCTTCTTCTTAATTCTGCCCCACAGAGCCGTTTCCTCCGCCTTGTAGAGGCCTGATTTGTTTCGCTAGGCAAGGAACCCTCTAACGTGGTTTTTTGTTTGTTTGTAGAATCCATAATTTTTTTTTTTTTGTATTCATCTCTCTGGCTTCCCACCCGCTATGGAGCTCAACTAGAGGATGTCGTACTTCGACATCAGGAAGAGAGATAGCCTCGAGAGACGTGTTACACTGGAGGAGTGACAGATCCTGAGACGTGCCACTCCCCCGTGCCCCAACGTCTCTCAGAGACTCACCCTGCCTCTGACGGGACGGCGGAGCCGGTTGATCGAGGGTTAGTCACAACCTCCCATTTAGGTGGAAATCCAGGCCGAAGTGGTGTGTTGCCCTGCCTGGCTAGGTGGGCACAACCACCAGGTTCCTTTCATCCCACCGTACGGGTCTCCACGCACGGCACAAACACGCGGGTGACCATAGAATACCCCCTCCAAGTCTGGATCCTCCTCCAGAGCCGGATCCAGCATGGGAGGTCTGTACGGAGATTTTTACGTCTCGACAGACCACCTGGCAGCGCCGCTGGCGTACGCCTCTAGATTAATCGAACCACGGCAAGGTTCTGAACGCTGAATGAGGACAGGTTTGTGTTAAGAGAAATAAATACTTTTCCAAAATATCAACTTTATTCTTAATTCCATTTTTTAGCTTCTCATCTGAAACATATTTAATTATTTATTATTACATTATATAAGCTCAATTAATACATTTCATTCTACGCACAGTAAAATCTGTCTATTGAAAAACAGTTAGGAAGAGATTATACACATAAATAAAGTAATTAATCTGTACGATTAAATACACAAATTGTTATAAAGTGGTTGAAGGTAATTGGAAAGACAACATTATTAAAAGTCCTATGGTGGAACTTGGATAATCTCAAGTTGAAACCCATTTAATAATGTTAAAATTACCATATTAGATATGTAACTATATTTCCCTTTAAATTGTTTGCTGTACGCCTGTGCTCCATACCTCTATAAGTTCAATGTAATTATTAATTCTATTATTGTATGATGTATTTCGATATCCGTGATCTATGTTTTCGATTTTTATTTTGTTGCTTTCGTAATACACAAATTAATAATAATTACATTTAATTTATCAATGGCAAATCGTTTTGACTTTTTGTTATTGAAACGGAAGAAAATTTTACATTTCTTGACATATTTATTGATTTATTTCAAATCTAATAAGAAATTAGTTTTATTGTAATACTTAAATATTTGCTATTTTTATACTTGACATAATAATATTTATTAACAAAAAAGAATATACAAATCTTATAATGATTTGATAGATTATAATTTAACAATATATTACTAATTCGACTTTTGCCTAATTTCTGATAATATAAAGTACCTAGTTAACTTTAGATTTGAATAAATACATGGTTTTTTTAACATTTCCATTTATTTAAATTATAGAAATTAATAAATGTGAACGACCAACCCGTTTGAAAGAATATTTAAAAAACTTATAATTTCTCAGGGTATCGGTAAACAGCGAAAATATTCAATTAGATACCCTATGCATCTGACACAACGAAATTCAATTATTTCAGACACTCTTGCCGACTTTAAAATAAACTGATATGATAAAAGACTAAAATATAGGCTAAAAAATAAGCAAACTGTGAAACAGTGAAATTATGTCATCGTTACAAGGCTCATTTTTTTCGTGTGTACACATTTTATGTTTAGAATGAATAAAATAAGATCGCCAGAAAGTGTGGGCCGTTAGGAGGTGCAGCCAGAAAGGTAATAATGATACAATAATACATCTGAGGCACGGTACGGAGTCAAGTTAGCCGAAAGTGTTAAATTCCTGTATATTTAAGAGCCTATGGTACTTTTGTTGACACTAAGAACTTTACGGGGAGGCTATTCTATTGTTGAAGGAGCTTATATTTACGTTTTAAAAAGGAGCCAGAACTTGTAACGATGAGTTTAGAGTTCTGAGATGAAATATGCGAAAAAAAAATCCAATTTTCTCCAAAAATCCTAAACATTTTCTTTCTGGCTAGCCTTACTGACGGGAGTTTCTTTCTGGGAATTTTTTTCTGTGTTCAAGACATTTAAATAAACATGCTCAACCTTAAAAAAGTTTGTAACGTTTATATAACTCCGTTTTTTTTACCTCTTTGACCTTTCTGGTTGCGTCCCTGATGGCCCACACTTTCTGGCGATCTTATTTTATTCATTCTAAACATAAAATGTGTACACACAAAAAAATTGGCTTTGTAACGGTGATATAATTTCACTGATTTTTATATCTTGAACCATGGCCAACTCGACGGGCTGACATATGCCAGAAGTCTATTTTGTCGTTATTTAAGTTCGATAGAATTACAAGATAGAATGCTTGTAACGATGAGTGTCCGAAAATGGCACTTAGCTCCCGCACCACGAAAAAAAAAATTAAAAATCGAAGATCTCGCGAAAGCGCATAATCTGTCATAAGTTTTTTTAAATCGGACGATAACTTTTCGTGAAAAATTGTTTTCAAAATAAGTGCTCGTTATTTGCCGTAACAATAATATACAAAAAAGTAATTCCTTGATTTTTTCACGAAAGAAGATAGTTAGTTGATATTTATAAACCACAAGTATTATAAGTTGAATCAGGCATTCCTTTTTTAATATAGATATTTGTCTTGAGTGTTTGAAAATCTCATTCAGTCATTCATCTACGAAGGATTCAATCTTCATGTCAACGTAAAAGAAAAACCAAAAGAAGTGTCATTATCAGGAGTATTGCTTTTATTAAGATGAATAAAAAAATTTCTTAACATCGTCTCGTTTTTCCAATTTCTTTTTTATAATTTCAATTGGGATCACGTACGAGTTCATAATAATACAACCGACGAATTAATAAAACTTGATACATTTAGTTTTTTCTCTTTCACCTAATAGCCGTCAGCTCTGTGATTGAGAAGTTATTTTTAATCTGATGGTGATTTGCGCAACTTATTTATAAATTGCCATTTCGACAGTTTAATGTTTGATAAAGGGTAGATTGATAAAATATTCAGATGGAAAAAGATTTATATTGTCCAATATCAAGGTCCGAAGTCTTAACTTTTTATCCCGCAAACGCACCCCTTCCCCCGTCCTATTACTTGGACTGCGATATTTTTTTAATAATAATTAAAAAAATAATTAAAAAAATTTCTCCTCTCAACCGTTTCCTACGTACTCAAAAACGCTTTAAAAAAAAATGCAAAAGGTTTTCCCTTCCCACAAGTTTGTTTATTTGATATATCAGTCAAATACTAGAGGTAACAGCGAACAAATTTCATTTTGGTTTTTCAAAATCGTACGACAGGGTAAAATTTGTAGAGAGTTGAATGATTTCCTTTTCGCCCGACTGCAACTTCTGTTATTATTATGTTCTTTTTCATGAACATTAAAAAATTTTATGTTTTTAAATCTCAAAAATTATTTACAAAAATCTTATTAGCGAATCATATATGAAGTATGCACGTACTATTTACTTCATGCTTTCAAAAGATAGTACCATCAGCAATAATATATACAGCATTCGTTTCAAATAACAGAAATCTTGTAACGTAAGTTGATCAATCCTATAAAGTATGTAAGGCATTTTACGGGAGAAGATGAAACGAAATATTGTTTACTTAAATAGTTGTTTATTGCTTTTATCACGCGTTATACAAGAAAAATCTGATGACCTCTAGATAAAAAGGTCAAAGCCATATATTAAGCTGACAAAAATCACACTTATTGGAAATTGTTTCGAAATAAACCGAATTTATGCCTTCTTACAATTTTAGTCATGCAATGATAGAGAAATTTCTTACAAAACATGAATAACTTCATAAGGTCATCGAATGTACACTAATATGCGTCAGTCTGATACAAATTTACCAAAAGGATCTAGTTTCCTTAAAGTATTTGTCCTTAACATAGATTTAAATGATTTTAAAGAGGAATTTCCAATCATTTCAATAATCCCACGCAAGCAAATCATGAAAACTATTTTAAGAATTGGCACATATATGTAAAATTAAGCCTGTTCGGTCGTCTAAAATAAAAGTTGTCCACTTTAGAATAAAATATTTCGATTGTATAATCTAAATTGCCATTTATTTCTGAACATAACTTACGGCAAAAAATATACAGGTGTATTATGTTTCTCCTGTCAATTGTCGGTTAATATGATGACGAATTACCAATTTCAAGCAATGGTTCATAAAAACTATAAATTTCGTATTAAGGACCTATGGGGTGCTCCAGAACTATGAAACGTCTAGTTGATTGATTGATTGAATTACCAGCGTGCGGTAGGCATTGCTGCCACTCCCAGGTATACAGCTGGGCCTGCTACGTCCAGCTGGGTCGGATTAGGGTCATGCTTGTTGCCAACAGCAAGAGCCACATGGCGCATGGTAAAGGAATGTGGGATGGGAGGTGTAGGTATTTGTGAGATGTGTTACCGCATTGTGTCGTGAGGGAGCGCTGAAGCTCCTTTTTTGTATTTTTAGGTGTGGTCTTCTGCCTCTTCTGGGTCTTCTTGTGGAATATGTTGCCGCTTTGCGTCTTGATATGGAGTGTTTCTGCTTCTCTTTTTGTGTTTATGCTTCTTCGAATCTTCTTTTTCCGAGTCTTCTGATTTCTCGGTTTCCGATGCTAGGTTTGGATTTGGGTCATGCTTGTTGTCAGCAGCGAAGAGCCACATGACGCATATATTGCTGCGATTTCTATGTGGAACTCTTTTTCCCCTCGCTTTTCTTTCCCTGTATGTTTGGTCCTTTCCCAGTTTGTTCATAATCTTTTCGATTGTTATTTTCCACGTGTAACATGGTCTCCCTATTTTTAGTTTGCTGCTGTTTACTGTTAGCGCTTTCTTTAGTAGATGTGTTGGGTCACCAGTACTTCATTGCATACATTTCTATCTTTTTTGTGATTGTCTTCCCTTCTAGTAGTGTTGATGTTTTATGTCGCTGTTGTCGTCGTGTTGTTTTCGTGAGTAACTGGATTATGTCTCTTTCAGCTCTTCTCAAACTTCTTCTGTTGGCTTTTGTTGTTGCCTAATTTTTAACTCCATATGTCATCGTTGGCAGTATGATGGCTATATACAGCTGTTTAGTCAGGCCCCAAGATAGTTTGTTTTTCTCGATGAACGGTATAATTTCCTAGTGTAGTTCTGTAGCGGATACATTATTTTTGTTTTCTAGAGTTATTATTTCTTGCTTGTTTTTCGCTTGTTATTATTACGGTGCTAAACTTTTAAATAAAAGTTCCTTAACCTTATCAGAGCTGTACCAGATGTGAAGTGTAATCAGTCAGTATGTTTTTATAGCATGCATGAGGTTTTTTTAATTTTAATGGCACTGAAACCAACATGGGCAACAATTTTATCCAAATTTTTATTGTATTTTTAATTTGATTTAATATGGCGCAGTGTACTTGTACCCTAATGGTTCTCCACTGGTTGACTCATATGTATATTGGCTAGGAAACGTCAGTGAGTCAGTAGTCGAATGGCAGTTGTGTAGGGCAGATCGGAGCACATACGAAACTGAAGTGTTTAATGAAGCGTATAGTTTAGATCAAAATAACAATATATAAAAGTGCCTAAAACTTGTTTCCCTGAGACGTCTCCCTTCGAGACTATCCGTCTTTAAAGGTAAAATCTTCAGAAGTGTTTTTTGCTCATAACCTTCAAACTAATAAATCTATTGCATTAAACTTTGGACAGTAGACACAGTAAGTAAGTATTTGCGACTGAGAAATGTTTGTCAGGAAGCGACAACTTGGCATAGAGACATGTTTGAAGTTTGAGGTGGAATTTTTCAATTCGTTAAACAATTCTCTAAAAAAGATACTCTTGTTTGATGCCCTTTTCGAGAAAAATTGATATTACTGATACGGGATCAGGGCTGACATCTTCTACAAAGACTAATTAATTATACTAATTTGCGAGGAGTTTATTATGAACAGAAAAAGTTTTCGAAAATCTTAGTAATTAATAAACATAAGTACAAATTATAAGAAATATGATGTGAGGAAATAATTAAATTAAATAATTATAAACGTCAAATTTGAGAAATAATAAATACATTATAAACAAATTTTTATTTAATGGATTATTTTTGTTATTTCAGAAGCTAACTTTTTCGTTATGACAAACTTTTTAGAAAATGTGATCCTCTCTCAGTAATTTGCTTAAAACCTTTGAAAAATCAGTGTTTTTTGGTTAAAAATCAACATTTTCAACTCCCTGAACTCGGCAGATATTAAAGAAAACATAATATTATAGGTTTTTTTTGGGGAAAGAATTTGACGATCTACACATTCTAATAGTCACTTTCTTTTTCGAAACCGCCGAGTTGGGGTGAAACTCACCTCCAACGAAAAAGTACCCTTATTCTTTTCTAATATTTCACATTTCACTCATTTTGAATAAAAATATTTGAATTTGAAACTGCTATAGAATTAGTCTGAAGTGAGATCACCAAGTTACTGTACTATCAGGCCCCCCAATTTTTTTCAAATTTCCCCCTCCGCTCATCAATTATTAAGCGCGGGGGCCCGTTGGCTTCCGAAGAGCCCGTAGCGAGGGCCCGCCAGAGATTTTGACAAACAAAAATTTTTCCCTCGATTTCTCCACTCATCAATTATTAGGCGCGGGGGGGCGCCAGTGAATTTAGTACCGGGGCCCATGATTTGATGTGGGGGGGGGGCTGTTTACTATAAGCCACAAACGGAAAACTAGTACGCATACATGGACATGGGTCAAGCAGTAAACAAGCAATATCGATGAAGTGATCACCAAAGGACAGAGAGATAACGGATAAGGAGAGTATTCGGAGTACGAAAAAGTAGTTAAGGGAAGGATTAGGTCGAAATAAACACTAGGATGAATTCACGTACCACGATTATAGCACTTCAGTAGTAAGTGAGACCAAAATTACTACTCGTCAATTTATTTGTTATCTGGTATAACAAATATTACGGAACGGCCTTTGAAAAATAAATACATTTTCAATATTTCTAACTAACAAAAAGGGGATGAGTGACTTTAGTCACTTTCTATCTCTATTGTATCGCTGTGGGTGTGAACCAGCTTCTAAAGGTTGGGCATGTACCACTATCAACCCTCTGCGAATACAAGAAAGATATTCCCTGGTCCTGGCTGGCGCCACCTTGTTCCGATTTTTTTCGATTTGTTCCAAAAAGCGATAAACATTAAATTAATTCTTTATTCCGTTTTCACTGAATTCTACCTGGAGTTCTAATGTTTCTCCTCAAACGAGCTATGGTTCTACTATTTCTTAGCATTTTTGGGGTAGTTTAATGGTACTACTAAATCTTTCAGGAAATATTTTTTTTGCGATCGCAATTTCGTTCTTGACTGAATACTCAATGTAATCTTCGGCACACTGGAAGAGCGTCATCCTCCATAGCGTTTAAGATTCACTAAATCAGCTCTTGATTCCGCCAAAATAGCGGGGGAGAGTCTCCGAAAATAATGACCAGTAAAAGATTTTGGGTCAGATATCTTTAAATATTCTGCAATTTTAGTGATTATATTTGCTATATTGTTCATACCCACTACTTGACAATTGCATTTTCCATTTCTGTAGTACAAAACAAGCGACGAGAAGTAACTTTTGTTGATCGTAGTGCCGCATATTTGCATATTTGCGTTTCTACGACACGCCTCACAGACGCAGACGCCCATAATAAGTGCAACCTGAAACAATAAGTTCTTTTTTATTGTTTTATAAATGCTTAAGTTACCTTCATCATAACAAATTGTTCAGCTGGAACTTCACTGATAAATATACCGATGTGGTTCTTCTCCAAAATCCCGGATTTTTTTTTACTTGTATCCTACTGATTTCCTTTTCAAAAAGGCAACCAACGACTTTCCTCTATTGGCCGATTTCTATGTAGTTTTTTACCTAAGGAGTAGCCTTCAACATTGAGAATATCGACCACATGGTGAGAACTTCAAATGATGTGAAATAATTCAAGAGTACATTTTTCATATAATTTGTCACATTTTTTGCCTTGGCGCCAAGTAATAAACTTGCTACACATCATTTCGTACTTAACCTCTTGATTTTTCCAGTTAAAGGTTGAAAGTTACAATATACTCTTGCTCCACATCTCGTGGAGTGTTTGTGAAATCGCTATCATCTACATTACTTTCCATCATTTCTCCAATAAATATTCACGAGAATAATTGGACTTTTCTTTGCACAAAACTCAAAAGCTCTGTACTAAAATGGCGAAAGACAGTATTCAGTATTTTGATTTTTATATTTTCTTGGAGATACCTCCATGGAACTTTGAAAATCAACACAAATTGACAAATAGTTAATAAATACCAACAATCACTAAGCCACTGTCGTCAAAATATTCGAAATATTTTTTTTTTATGTTTTTGTGATTTATTTTTAATGTACAAAAAATATGTGTGTATTTCAAGCGCAGTGTCATTGACGATTTCAAGAGACTTGCTCTGTCTCAATCGGCAATGACCTATTTTGCGCTCTTAACCCATTACCTCCCACGAATATTTTTTCTTTATTCTTATGGGTTTTTTGGTTTAGTTGGCCACTCCTATGCACAATTATACTGGAAAAATTATTACAATTTTTTTTTGTAAGTTTTTGAAAAAAAATGGTGTACTCAAATGGGTACAATGGGAAAATGTATAAGAAAATAATGCAAAATTTTAAGTCATAAAAAGTTTTCATTTATTTTAAAAATGCATTACAGATGAATATTATTTATTTCTTTAAATGAAATGCTATGAAACAATCAAGCTCAACACATAATGTGACGTCATACTTTCGACAACTCCATCTTGCTCGTCGGCACCTTGGTTCTTTTTCGATTTTTTTCGGAAAATGACCCTCGCCGTCTTCAGCGATACTTCTTGGAAGAGAAGCAGGTCGCCTTACTAAAAGCTTTTAGGTAATGGCGAGCAACATCTCTCATAAAACCAAGTGAATCAATTTTATCATTATGAGCCAATAGGTGCACTCTCCATGCATTTACGATTCCAAAGTTTAAAGAATGAGTAAAGCGAGGCCACCACCATTTCTTTCTGCGATAGATACTCTATGTTATTTACAGCTTGATCGAGCAGGTCAACCCCACCTGTGGCTGAGGCACTCAATTCTTTGACTTTCTGCCAAAGACCACCGTTTCACTTTCTCCAGGGGCTCTATATTGTCATGATTTGTTACCATAGTGATCGTTATCTCTACCGTAGTCGCGTTCTCCAGGTTCCCTAAACTATAAAGGTATTTTCGATAAAACGTAATTTTTTTTCCTTTTTCAAATATCTCAATAAATATTAATTTTATTGAAAAATGGGTAGAGACCAAAAATAAAGCTCCTTAACTGATAATGAATTTCGCTTGTTTATTTATTTACATAGATTTAATAGTTTCGGAGATACGAAAATTTACAAATGGCGTCCGAACGTTTATAAAACGAAAAATGCAATTTGTTAAATATCTCAGAAATTGTGACACCTACGTCACGCATGCCAAGAAATTAAATTGAAAACAATTAATTGCGCTTTCAAATTATTTTTTACTCGTTCCTGTAGCATAAGAAATAAAGAAGTTATGACGGAAAAATATGCGTATTTATATTTCTTTATATAAAAAGGTCGATATTTTGCTACTCTAATTAGCCAGTAATTTAAAAAAATTATCTCAAATACAGTTTTTCGTTAAGATGTAGCATTACCTATTTGCTCAAATTTTTTTGCCCATTTAAAGCACTTGCTTTAGAAAAAAATGCATTTTAAACTTTAAAAGTAATTTCGAAACACTTGGATACCAAATAGAAACTTAAATATCTCCGAAATTATTAACCCTTCATCAATAAACAAAAAATATAATTAATTCCCAGTTTGTACTTTCTGTAATTGGTCTGTAACATTTTTTCGATAAAGTAATACTGTTCGAGATATTTGACGAAAGCCGTTTGGAAATACCTTTTTTTTTAAGCTGAAAGCGCAATTTTGAAGTCGTTATAACTTAAAAACTATCAATTTATGTGAAAAATTACATAGAACCTTTTCTTCTTAGAATTTGATACTATTTCTGCTCCAATAAATATATATATTTTTTAAGTGCCACACCCTGAGAGGGGGTGGCATCCACCCCCTATAAATTAGCAAGTCCCCGCACAATATAGAAACTTTTCAGTGAATCATTTACTATTATACTGCCAAAAATGAACGAAATCCGTTCAATATGACATTATTCCGAAGCTAAAACCTCTAGTTACTGTACTAATATCGCATCGTCGAATTCTTCCTCATTTGTTTGTATATTTACCTCAGGCGGGATAATAACTATTTCTGGCTCGTGCTTTGCATTGGAAACTTCTTCTATTGCTTCTCCTAATGTTTTGGAACGTTTGCCGTAAAAACTTTTTGAAGCGATTGGCTGAAATTCAGAATCCATGTCGAAGCAACGTCTGAAAAGGTATTCCGAATTTACTTATACATATCTTTCCATTGTACTCAAATGAGTACACTGCCGTTTTTCTCATTTTTTTTTTTTTAGAAATAATGCAAAATGGTGTGTCCCGATATTATAAACTAAAATACATACAAACCTAATTTACCATCTCCAATGTAATATTTTAACTTTCACGCTATAAAAACTAATTCTTGAAAGCACAGGATTTAGCACAAAGTGTTGACTCAATCTCTCAAGTTGTTATTTACTACAAATGCCCCATCCATAAAAAAACCTTAAAACTACGCGTTTCTTACACATTACAGAATCCTACCAAGACATTAGCTTGTAGAAATATTTTAATTGATGTCGCCGGGAGGCAAAAATTCACGGTGTACTCAAATAAGTACAGTGGGAGGTAATGGGTTAATATACAAATAACTATTCTTACATGGAAAATATATCAATACATGCCATATTTCGGAATGTAGAATTGTTGGTTCTGTGTAATTGCGATTTGAGTACATTAAGGGTACCTAACAAGCAAAATTTAAACGTTATACAACTATTTTGTTTCATTGCAATTTTATAAATGTAATGAAATAGCAATAAAACAAAATTGTTGTAGAAATGACAATTATAAGACAAATTTGTTTATTGGGGAACACACGACACGGAACGACATGGTACGACACGGAACGACATGGTACGCCACGGCACGTACTGGCACGTGCCGTACCAATGGTGTGGTATAATCAATTTACATTGTTTTATATGATACACACATATGACAAGACACGTTTTTAGAGGCACCCTTAAAGAAATGTGTGTAGTACATGTCGATGAGGTCTAGAATTTTATACTTTTCGATACGTGTGTAGGACATGTTTCATTATGCGCCCGCGCAGAGCGTGACGATTTCAGACGTGCATTGTTCTGTTTGTTTAGCAGTATTACTCGGGCAGTACAGGGCAATGACTAACGAATTGCTCATTGAAAAAGTACGGGAACGTAACTGTAATGAAAAATCTACAAATACTACACAAATGTAGCAGCATTTTCAAAATCCTCATCCCAGACAGAATCACTACTGCTGCTAGCACAGTCCATCTTCATACAGTAAATGAAATTGATCAGAATAGCCATTTCTGTCTAAAATCTAAAATCGTGTCGTGTATAGCCGTGTAGTATATGTGTTCAAGTAGTGCTTTTCGTGCACACAAGTGTGTAGATAGACCATACTGCACGGTGCCGTGCCGTATCGTGGCATGTCGCAAGTGTGTTCCTACCTTGAGGGTTGGAACATACTTACGACACGGTGCGTGAAGGTACGCCACGGCACGCACTAACATATGCCGTACCAATAGTGGGTATAAAGAATTTACATTGTTTTATGCGTGTTCGAGAGTACTTGTAAAAATAATGTAAGTTCATTATACCACACTATTTGTATAACACGTCTTAGTGCGTGCCGCTGCATACCATGTCGTACCGTGTCGTAAGTGTGTTCCGACCCTAAAGATTCCTATAGTCTAAGAGCTAGTGAACATTTTTCTTTCATTACTCGAAGTAGGCTAAAAATTTGCCAAAAGGTTGCCATAGGGGTAATGAGTTGCCATCTCGAACATTTCGACTTGGCGATGGGCAGCAGGGGGTGTAAGAACACCCCAAACTCGTAAAATAGTGGTCGAAATTTTCATTATTGCAAGTTGATTGAAACTTCGTATTTTGCTTGAATTACCATACAAATTGTCAGACAAAAATTTCAGGCAGCAGGGGGTGTAAGAACACCTCAAACATGTATTTCTTTACGTGAAATTTTTATTATTTGCTCCTGTCTGACAATTGAATATGTTATTCTAGAGACCTTTTTAACCGTGTAATTTAATTGTTAGACAAAAATTCGGGGCAGCACACACCCTGTAAGTACATTGCAAATTTTCCTCTCGGCCGGCCGCCAGTGACCTCAAGCGCGCCATATATTTCAAAAAGAGATTTCGATTTCTATGGCGCAATGATTTTGTGTTTTTTTTTATATTTTGGAAGTGATTTTAAACAAAAAAAAAAAATAATAAAAAGTATTGATATCACGCATAAATTTGAAGATACACTCCATTCCCCGATTAAACAATTAATCTATCTTTTTAACTATTTCATTTATTAAAAATATGCATATGAGCATTTACGTTGGCAACTTAATTTTCTATCAAAGATATTCAATTACTTTTTTGGTTATCTCACTTGATTCTCAAGATGTAAGCTGACGTACAGAAAAGACGATTTAATTTTCTCGGACTGAAATTTTATAATGGATCAATCAATGCGCAAAATCTTCTAAACTATATATTTTATTGAAAAAACGCTTAACTTGCTACGACATTATATTTATCAATAGTTAAATTTTGAATTTCATACTTGTCTAGAAAATGTTCTGAGAAGCATAGAACATCAAATCTATGTTTACACTGAGAGAAGATTTTTGCAGTGACAGCCAAAAATCAGGCTACAGCAGCTAGAAAATCTATTTGAATAGGCGCCAGCCAAGAATTTTCGTAGGGCAGTAAAATTCGTTTTACGGGAATTACTTTAGTGCAATAGTAAATTTACTTTATAAAATATTATTAAAATGTTTCATCTAACCACCGTAAATAAACTTTACTGTTATAGTAAAGAAATAGTATTGTTGCAGCAAAGATATTTATTTACTAATGCAAAGTATCTGGCTACGATAGAGTCAATTCTTTTTACTTACAGCAACATTTTTTATTATCACTCCATGGTTTTTCTAGTGCTGTAATTAACTCCTTTCTTGTTGTAGCAAAGTCACTGATTAGACAGAGCAGGAACTTGATTGCAGTAGTACCATTTACTTTTAATCGCAGCAAAAAAGTTTACTACCATTGCAAGGTTTTTCTAGTACTCCAGTTAGTTTCTTTTTGCAGCATATATGCTTTCCTAATTTAGTAATAAATTAGCCTGCCTCAGAAAAGATATTCCGTCATATCAAAAAGTTTTAAAACAATAACAGTAAAATTCTTAATTAGAATAGAATGGCCATTTTGCTATTATTATAAAGTATATCTGCTGTGGGAATACAAATTTTTTGCTGGAAAATAAACAGAGGGAGCTAAAAAATGTTTGATAAAATTTTCTCGTATAGAAACATGTTATAGGAGGAAAATAATTTTGTTATAAAGTCGATTTACTTTTCTATCAATTAGGCATACTTTGTCATTGCCAGTTTTCATAACTACCGCACATAAACAAGCATTTATTTTATCAAAAATATTTTTTTTACAAAAAATATCAACTTAAGTATAAGCAATTTTTTTATACCGTCTTGCGTGATGATAGAAAATGTTCCTGTCTCTAAAAAAATTAAAGAAATTTATGTTTTCCTAAATTTTGTAATTTTTTCAAGGAAATAACTTCTTGAGTATATATATATTATTATGGAAACTGACAATTACCAAATACATCATACTAATTGGTGATAATGTAAATAAAATTTATAACAGAACCATTTAAACATATGTGAATCCGAGAAAATTTTATATAAACAATTATTTCTGAGATACATGCACGTCAGATATTGTTTATAATTTATTATTTGTGGCATATTCATGATTTCTTAGTTTGTTGGGTATTTTGCCACTAAAAATATTTAAAAATTTTGATGAAATAAACCTCTGCGCCAAAAAGATCAGACAGAGGCTGGTTTTTATACTTCTATTACAAAATGTCTCACACCTAAAAATATATAAACTGAAACAAAATTGTTAAATGATAAATTGAAAAATTAAAACGAAGGCAGTTGACGTTTCGGAAAATAGTTCTTTTTCCGTTATCAAAAAAAGTAAAAGTTTTGATAACGGAAAAAGAACTATTTTCCAAAACTGCCTTCGTTTTAATTTTTCAATTTATCATTTAACAATTTTGTTTCAGTTTATATATTTTTAGGTGTGAGACATTTTGTAATAGAAGTATAAAAACCAGCCTCTGTCTGATCTTTTTGGCGCAGAGGTTTATTTCATCAAAATTTTTAAATATTTTTAGTGGCAAAATACCCAACAAACTAAGAAAACATGCACGTCCTTATATAGTTTCAGCAGAAAATATTTTTTCCTAAAATATAACTTTACAGAATGAACATCAATCTTGTCTAATTAAAAAATCTGTATTATATATAGTTTCAGCAGAAAATATTTTTTCCTAAAATATAACTTTACAGAATGAACATCAATCTTGTCTATACAAGTCAATCTTTTACATACAAATTTATTTATTTTTAAACAAAAAATTTCCAATGACTGTTTATTGTATTTCGCTTAGTTAATATGTATTAATATTTTTTAATATATTTTAATTATAAATATCAAAGTCCGAAAAAATTAAATCGTTTTTTTTTTTATACTTCAGCTTACATCTCGAGAATCAAGTGAGATAACAAAAAAAGTCATTGAATATCTTATATAAAATTAAATTGCCAACGTAAATGCTCATATGCATTTTTTTTTTCATAAATAAAATAGTTAAAAAGATATCGTGGATTAATTGTTTACTCGGAGAATGGAGCGTATCTTCAAAATTAAGCGTGATATCAATACTTTTAATTCTTTTCTTTTTGTTTAAAATCACTTCCAAAATATAAAAAAATCGAAATTTCTTTTTGAAATATGTCGCGCGCTTGAGGGCACTGGCGGCCGGCCGAGAGGAAGGTTTGCAATGTATTCACAGGGTGTGCTGTCCCGAATATTTGTCTGACAATTAAATTACACGGTCAAAAGTTTCTCTAGAATATATTAAATTGTAAGACAGGAGCAAATAATAAAAATTTCACGTAAAAAAATACATGTTTGAGGTGTTCCTACACCCTCTGCTGCCTGAAATTTTTGTCTGACAATTTGTATGGTTATTCATATACCTTAATTCAAGCAAAATACGAAGTTTCAACCAACTTGCAATAATGAAAATTTCGACTACTATTTTACGATATTGGGGTGTTCTTACACCCCCTGCTGCCTGAAATTTTTGTCTGACAATTTGTATGTTTATTCATATACCTTAATTCAAGCAAAATACGAAGTTTCAACCAACTTGCAATAATGAAAATTTCCACTACTATTTTACGACTTTGGGGTGTTCTTACACCCCCTGCTGCCCATCACCAAGTCGAAACGCTCGAGATGGCAACTCATTACCCTTATGGCAACGTTTTGGCAAATTTTTAGCCTACTTCGAGTAATGACGCGAAATGTTCACTAGCTCTTAGTCTACTACTCCACGAACACCTGAAGCTCGGCCATATTTTCAGGTCCAGGGGTGCCACTGATTACTTGGCGTTGCTGATTGGCCTTCGTAGTGCAAATATGTCGACATTACATACGTGATTAATAAAAAACATCCGGGTAGAGGAAAAACCTAAAGATTAAACATGCGTTTTATTTAAACTTAGTCAGTAAGATAATGTATAATATTCCCTAATATGATAATTGCCATACAAATTTGTGGTTTTTAATATCTACTACGAGTATAAGAGTGGTATTAAATTTTCAATAATTAAAATATGGAATGTAATAATGAAATTACTAGCTTGTTGACTTATTTGTAAGGAATATTAATCAAAGTTTTTCGAATTTGTCTTCCGAAAAACGTTAGGATCATATCCATTTGATATAAGCTTAGTTAAAAACGCATAGAAAAACTCTTGCATAATCCCTTATCTTCTCAGTGTTATTCACTTCATTATTTGTAGCTTTCAGGTCGCAGAGTTTTTATAATCTATTAATTTTCCTTCGCTTATTTTCCTCAATAATTAAATTCTGTAGATGATTAAAGACGCTGCGATCTGAGATACTGTTTATTATAATAAGTAATATATAGCGGTACTGCTACTTTGAAAACTTAATTATTCCCAGTACGGTTATAAACTTATAACTGAAGAGCTAAGTGGATAAAGGTGTTATGTCACACTTTTAAAGTTTTGAGTAAATTAAATAAAATGGTTTTGAGTTGGAACTTATTTATTTTGTCTTCGATTCAAATAAATAGTACCTCATAAAATAGATAATTTTGGGTTATGTTCTTTTGTTTGCACTAATATTAAAGAACAATATCAAGCTGTTATGAAACTAGATTTTTCTGTCCAAAACTGTGTACATCCACTAAAATTACTGGTTGTATGTATGACATGGCGCCTTTATAATTAAAAAGTTTCTATAAAATATTACAAATTTAGAATTCACCGTTTATTGGGTGTTAAATCTATATCGGGGGTGTTCAAAAATTGCATAAAGTATTTTTTTTTTAAATGCGACATAACACCTTTATCCACTTAGGTCTTCAACTAATATATAATGTATGTACATCATCTCATATTACAATAAATTTCTTATTAATTCTTAATTCATCTTTACTTCTTCAGTTTGAGTAGATTCCCAGGCAATGTGTTTAGAAGTCTTGGGTCAGAAGTTTAGAATATTTATGATCTTCTAATTCCCTCCACATTGTTGTTGTTTTTTCTTTGTCCATTTGATGATCACTTACCTGACTGCTCTGATAAGCAGGTCAAGTGTTCTGGGCCGTTAGAATAGTTAGAGTAGCAAACCTTTTAAAAGGCCTTGACAAGAAGTCAGCTTTTTCGTTTCTAAGCCTTTATGCCATAGAATCCATTCTAAATATATTTTATTAGCTTTTGTCAGTTTATTCAAGATTTCCTTGCAATGCCATATCAGAGTTGTACGCGTTTGATTTCTTGACTACCCGAGAAGATTTTGATATTTGCTTCCCTAAGGTTCCTTGTCGTCTTCACACCATTATGATAATGGTATCAACTTGGTGGTAGGTTACCCAGGTGCCACGTCTTCCTTCAATTTTTGCTGATTATACGCCATCTTTTGTCCCCAAAGATATTATTATCTCAGAACTTCTGTGCGATAATTTGTTGAATGAATGAATGCGTTTATGTTGAATATTGAAAACAATACGTACATATTTGAATTACAAGGATATAAGTTTAGTAAAATAACATATATTTAAGACCAAAAGCGAGAAAACTCATCTAAACCATGGAAGACTTGTGACGATTTCCTCTAGTGTGTATGAGTAATACAGATAATGACGTGGATAATAGGAGTGGATTCACTGCTTCTAATATATGGATATGAAATTACACGATTTTTATTATTAATAATATTTAAATTTTTTTAAATTTTATCAAATATACGATAGTTAGTTTTATATATTGTTTCATTTCTCTTTTAAAAGGCCTTTTATTATAGATTTTATACTATTAGGAACATTACAGAATTAAGGGGCGTAATAGATTATCTGTCGTTGCGTATGAATTTTATTAAATTTTGCGATACTTAATAGTGGAATGAAGTTAGATTTATACCTAGGAACCCGGTTCCTATGAATCTACTTTAATGAAACTTTTTGCATTGTGTTGTAAAACCTAATACTAAAATGTTTATGGATTAGAAATTGACTTTTTTTTTATTTAAAAGTTTATCGTGATCTTCTACATAGTCGAGTCAATGAAGCCTAAAAATTGTCAAAACCTCTTAATTCTCAGCAACAGCTGCGGTTTTGATCATTTTTTTTTAAATATGTGTTTTTTAATATTGTTCAAAATCAGAAACATCCCAAGTGGCGCAAATAATTATTTATATTGTTTAAACAATAATAACAATTAGAGAATATTATTTAGGTATTATGCAAATCACAACTTACACACTTTTTTATTTATTATGAAAATACCTACTTTCTGTATATTGTTGCCCTAATCTGGGCACGCTAATATACTAGTCAGGTAAATACTTTAAAACACTCATTATTGGAGAACCAATCAAAACAACTACTCTTCTAGCTAATACTGACGAGGTATTGAATTACATGATAGGATTCTTAGCATTTTAAAGAAAAAAAATATATTAGAAATACTTAAATCATTTATTTACATTTAGTCATTCACACTTTTTTTATTTCATATGAAATTATCTACTTTCTGTATATTGGGACCTTAATCGGGTCACGCTAATATACTACTTATGAAAACACTTTAAAACACTCATTATTGGAAAACCAATCAAAACAACTACTCTTCTAGCTAATACTGACGAAGTATTGAATTACATGATAGGATTCCTGGCATTTTAAGGCAAAAGAATATTGAAGATACTTAAATTATTTATTGAAATTCAGTCATTCACAAGAATTATTGAACCTTACATTCTATTTCAACTCTAGAAAAGTTGTACAAGTTTTTTCGAACTCGTTAGTTCTCATCAGTAGAGTATAGAAATATTCACTCATTATTTACAAGCCTATTCTTGATTTATTTTTTACAATTAATTATTTTTATTTATTTGCTTTTATCATGATTAGAGAATATTATTTAGGTATTATGCAAATCACAACTTACACACTTTTTTATTTATTATGAAAATACCTACTTTCTGTATATTGTTGCCCTAATCTGGGCACGCTAATATACTAGTCAGGTAAATACTTTAAAACACTCATTATTGGAGAACCAATCAAAACAACTACTCTTCTAGCTAATACTGACGAAGTATTGAATTACATGATAGGATTCCTGGCACGTAATTCAATACTTCGTCAGTATTAGCTAGAAGAGTAGTTGTTTTGATTGGTTTTCCAATAATGAGTGTTTTAAAGTGTTTTCATAAGTAGTATATTAGCGTGACCCGATTAAGGTCCCAATATACAGAAAGTAGATAATTTCATATGAAATAAAAAAAGTGTGAATGACTAAATGTAAATAAATGATTTAAGTATTTCTAATATATTTTTTTTTCTTTAAAATGCTAAGAATCCTATCATGTAATTCAATACTTCGTCAGTATTAGCTAGAAGAGTAGTTGTTTTGATTGGTTCTCCAATAATGAGTGTTTTAAAGTATTTACCTGACTAGTATATTAGCGTGCCCAGATTAGGGCAACAATATACAGAAAGTAGGTATTTTCATAATAAATAAAAAAATGTGTAAGTTGTGATTTGCATAATACCTAAATAATATTCTCTAATCATGATAAAAGCAAATAAATAAAAATAATTAATTGTAAACAATAATAACAATATTTACAAAAAATATATATTTAAAAAATTTTTTTCGCGATATTTATAAATCGAGTTGTTTTTATTGAAAACTTAAGTCAAAAAATGTTTCTCACAGTCGGGGTTGATAATTATTTATATTGTTTAAACAATAATAACAACTTTTACAGGAAAAATCTATTTTTTTGTTTTTTTCCCGATATTCATGAAAAAGTTAATTTAGTTCAGTGTTTGAAGGTTTTTCGCACAGAATTCTTTCGGATGGCTCAATAAACAAAAGTTATGTAGTGCCGATGTGTGCTTTTACCCTGGGGGTGGATGCCACCCATTCTCGGGGTGGAAATTATATGTTCAAAGTAACTGCAGAGGAATGAATTCTAAGCAATAAATGTTCTATGAAATTTTTTCGATGAGTCAATACTTTTTGAGTTGTTACTTGTTTGAATATGTTGATTTTTCAGCTAAAAAATGCATGTTTTAGAACGATTTTTCCCTAACAACTCGAAAACTTTATGTTTTACCAGAAAAATTATTATAAGCAAAAATGAAGCCTATAAAATAACAAATCGATTGGTTTGTTATTTCTGTAGATGCAATACCGAGTTATTGCTCGATTAGAGACTGACGCTTACACCATGTAGTTAGCGTATCACTTGTAAAATAATCCAGCTATCATAATTTAACGTACTGAGTAAAATTCTTATGTACTTTTGTACCTGTTTTCTGCAAAAGGGCCCCACTTTCAAACTAGCAAATACGCATACGTTCTTAACTAGATATTACACTATTTTTTGTCAAAATATTAGCTTTGCTAAAATGACGTGGGTCTGGCGGCTCTGGGATCTCACTCTATGGGATATTATAGCTGATAACACCACTACAAGGTACACATGATATGTTCAAATGTCAGATTGAAATTCAACAAATGTCAAATTGAAAATCAATTTAAAAATATGTCACAAAGGTTTGGTAAACGATTGAATTAATCAAATTGTATTAGAAAATACACCCAAAACATCATTAAAAGTAAAAAGGATACGTGGAAAATGTTTTTAGAAGTTTGTTCGATCAGGAAATACGAATGGAGAGTAAAAAATTATCTTACCGAATACACCTTGAGCATTGATAAATAGTCAAAATTTTGTCGTAGAGAATACTTCAAGCGTGTTGATCAGCCTATCCCTCGGGCTATTACCAAGCAACACGCTTTCAGCAGTCTCTATAACAAAATTATCTCGGTATTATGAATGCTCTAGGTGTATTATAGGTGATAACTTCCTTAATTTTCAAGCTATTCAATCGCACCAAAAATCATTTTACAGGAAAAAGACAAGGCATGTAAAGTTGAACTTCCTTGAACCATTCGTTTTTGTGATTTTTGAGTGTAAAGAGCTCGGGAAGGTGGTCATCGCACTCAAATGCAAACTTATAACCGTGATATCTTAATTAATTTTTGTAGTAGAGAAATAAAAAAAAACGAAATGTTCAGTAATAAAAACCTAAATAGTTGTACTCTAGCATTTTTTACGTATCTTCTTTAGTTTTTTAATTATTGTGAAAAAATTAAAATTTTTTAAAACATTTCAAAAATCATTTCAAATTTGAATCAAACTTTTTTTCAAATAAAGGCATCCTAATCCGTTCAAAATCTTAGAACATATTGTTAATACTTAAATAAAGTAAATTGTAAATGGATTACGTTCAATTTCAATTCTTGCGGCGAAGCCATTGGTTTTATTGCTGATTTATTTCTCCGAAGAAAAGAGACAACCATTTTATTTTCATAATGACTCCGTTAGTTTTCATGCTAACAACTTTTACCAAAGTCATTTTAAAGGTCTTTTCAAGTATTTTTAAAAATGTTTTCCTCCAAAAATTTTCAGTTTTTCCGTTATTTAACGTTGAAAGAATCGAATTCAGTTTTCGGCGAACAAGAAGGCCTCTTCATCGAGCAATAACTCGGTTCGTATTGCATCTACAGAAATAAAAAAAAACCCAATCGATTTGTTATTTTACAGTCTTCATTTTTGCTTATAATTTTTTTGGTAAAACGTAACGAGTTATTAGTGAAAAATAGTTTTAAAACATGCATCTTTTAGATGAAAAATTAACATATTCAATCGAGAATAACTCAAAAAGGATTGACTCGTCGAAAAAAATGCATGGGACATTTATTGCTTAGAATTCATTCTTCTATCGATTTCTGCAGTTACTTTGAACATAAAAATTTCCACCCCCAAGAAGGGGTGGCATCCACTTCCAGGGTAAAAGCACACATCGGCAATATATAAACATTTTAGTATTAGGTTTTAGCAACACAATGCAAAAAATTTCATTAAAGTTGATTCATGGGAACTGGGTTCCAAGGTTTTTTAGTTTTCACGCCTTACAGCACTCCACTATCAAAAATCATTAGCATTATATCTAGCTTCATAATTATATGTTGGTTTGGTACATAAGTTCGGATACTTTAAGATAAAAAATAAGCAATTATAAAAATATATACGTCTAATGTTAAAAACATTAATTTCATTATATGTATCTCAAGATAGACTCTGCTAAAGTGGTATAAATGCTTAAAGAAAGATTTTTATTTAGTCTACTCCGAAGCTGGTAAAATTTACAGAACATCTTCCAAATTATGTCAGCAATATGGTAAGTGTGACCATTCCATCTTAGGTGTTGATCGACGACGACACCTAGATATTTTAGCATTTCATTCAGTATTTAGCATTTCATGCTTAGGTGTTTTCATTTCAACTTTGGGTTGCTGAATTTTAGGCATTACTTACATAATACCGTTTTATTTTTGTTATAATTTGTTAGTTTATTATTTACTCTACTTTGAATTATGTACTTTACTTACTTGAATTATAATTTATAATTGTGTGGCACTAAAAACGTAAAAACATATTATATCTCCCTTTCCTAGATATGGACAATTGCAGGGTATTTTAGATTTTTTGCATTATGTTTCATGTAGGTATTTTAATTGCGGTTGATCTATTCAGTTTTACAAATATTTAAACTAAAAAGGCTTGAGTTTAACAAATTTTATACTGATTTAAGACCTATTACTGTTTTCTCATATATGTCGTTTCAACTTTGACCATGGAAAATTATGGCAGTGTCATCAACATAAGATATCACAATACCATTCTTATTATTAGGCGCAAATTCATTAACACACATATATATATATATATATATATATATATATATATATATATATATATATATATATATATATATGATAAACAGGACAGGTCCCAGTATGGTCTCCTGGGGAACACCAGTTGTAATTACTTGCGAGTCACTATTACTTTGGTTTATTTAAAGTTTTTGTGTTCTATTGGATAAATAACACAGCCACACAAAAAAAATAAAGTGTCTTGACCCCAAAGACTGACTAGGTAGACTTTATGTTTTTCGGGTCGCTGAATCCGAATCCGGGGTCCATTTGATCCCATGTCATCAGGTTTAAGGTCATTTGAAGGTCAAATTGAGATATGAACGTAAAGAATTCCGTAAAAAATGTATGTTTATGTTTTTGAGGTTACTGAATCCGAATCCGGGGTTTATTTGATCCCACGTCATCAGATTTAAGGTCATTTGAAGGTCAAATTGAGATGTGACCATGAAAAATTCCGTAAAAATGTATGTTTATGTTTTTGAGGTTGCTGAATCCGAATCCGGGGTTTATTGGATCCCATGTCATCAGGTTTAAGGTTATTTGAAGGTCAAATTGAGATATGACCGTGAAAAATTCCGTAAAAAAATGTATGTCTATGTTTTTGAGGTTGCTGAATCCGAATCCGGGATTTACTTGATACCATCATGTCATAATCAAGGTCAAATGAAGGTCAAACACATGAAATTCAATAATACAATCTTTTTTGACCCCGGATTCTGAAAAAGCAGAAAATTTTACATCCAAATACATCCTGAACGGTTTATGGAACCGATTTCTTAGGTCATTTGTTGTTTATCAAGCGGTCAAATGCTTATTTTCCATTTCTTAGCTGATATATCGATTGTAAATCGAAAACTTGCGTCTATGACTAGTGACTTTTAAGTTTTTGTTTTTATACCATGATGTATAAACTGAGGTCAAACGCTATTATTCGAATGATATAATTTTTTGGAACCTGAAAGAGCATCTGCAGGTCAAATACAGATTTCTTTTGAATCTTTCAACTGAATTGTGAAACCGTCAGCATTAGCGTTACCCGATGTACACCACGAGGAGGTTGCGTGAACGGATTTTGTACATCATAACAGGCTTACTCCGTTGCCCGCCATCACCGCGAGGAGGTGCCCTGGATGCAGACACAAGTGCTATGCTGATTTGGGTGTAAAGGTTGTTCCATGCAAAGAAATTTCATGATAAGTTGCATAGCGAGAAAATGAGTTCCATAATTACAGTGGCATGGTTTGGAGTTGTGAGGCTCAACAACTCTAATTATAAAGAACAGAATTTTTGCTATGCGAGACTAAGTAATAAAATTATGGGGTTACTCGGTTATGGGATTATTGAGCGATGCGGTCATTCGAGTAAACGGATTCATCAGCTTTCATCGTCTGTAATCCCCATTTTATAGCTACGGGATTAGGTTTTTACAGCTATTAGGTTATTGGGTTATTGAATTTTGAGGCTATTGAATTCAGCAGATTTGGATTTAGGTCTTTGGACTTAAAAATGTAGTTTAAAACATCTCAAAATAGTTTAATACCTCCATATAATAATAATAATAATAATAATAATAATAATAAAAGGTCTTCATTCGGAGAAAAAAAATACATTTCATTTCCCTAAAATGGCGGAGTCTAGCTTAAGCTATTCAAGCTGAATATGAAACCCAAAGTTCGGTTCGACTCAGATCAAGACGTATTTGGACGTAAGATTTTTTGTTCTTTGAGAATACGGGGTTAAAAAATTTATATCATTCGAATTATGGCGTTTGACCTTCGATTGACCTTGGCTTATACGTCATGGTATCAAATGGATACCAGGATCGTGATAAACGACCACAAAACTTGAAGGTCACTAGTCATGGACGCAAGTTTTCGATTTACAATCGATATATCAGCTAAGAAATGGAAAATAAGCATTTGACCGCTTGATAACCAACAAATGACCTAAGAAATCGGTTCCATAAACCGTTCAGGATGTATTTGGACGTAAAGTTTTCTGCTTTTTCAGAATCCGGGGTCAAAAAAGATTGTATTATTGAATTTCATGTGTTCGACCATCATTTGACCTTGATTCTGACATGATGGTATCAAATAAACCCCGGATTCGGATTCAGCAACCCCAAAAACATAGACATAAATTTTTTGCGGAATTTTTCACGGTCCTATCTCAATTTGACCTTCAAATGACCTTAAACCTGATGACATGGGATCAAATGGACTCCGGATTCGGATTCAGTAACCTCAAGAACATAAACATACATTTTTTACGGAATTTTTCACGGTCATATCTCAATTTGACCTTCAAATGACCGTAAACCTGATGACATGGGATCAAATAAACCCCGGATTCGGATTCAGCAACCTCAAAAACATACACATAAATTTTTTACGGAATTTTTCATGGTCATATCTCAATTTGACTTTTAAATGGCCTTAAACCTGATGACATGGGATCAAATAAACCCCGAAGATCACTATACATAAGAATGGACATGGCCCGGGGTATGTGTGGGTCGACTTGGGCAGCTATACAGTTTACAGCTGCTACCTTTCCCCTAACATTGACATAGAGGACTATTAAGTGATGCTAGAGTCACTAGGGGACTCCATCCGCAGACAAGGTAAAGATGTGATAGTGGCGGGTGATTTCAATGCCAAGGCACCAGAATGGGGTATGCCAAGGTTGGATCAAAGAGGTGCTACCTTAACCGAGTGGATGGCACAGCTTGATCTCATTACGGTGAACGAAGGACGCGAACCAACGTTTGTGAGAGGGGAGCAGAATTCTATTCTGGACCTCACACTGGCAACGGGGCGCTTGTCTACGAGTATAACTGGTTGGCAGGTATTAGACAAAGAATCACTCAGTGATCACAGATACATCAGCTATGAGCTAGATGGCCAACCGCGGCTTTTGGAAGCTTCGAGGGATAGGAGATGGGCACTTAAAAGACTGAACAGGGAAGTGATGGTAAGAACATTAGAGCTGGAAGAGAGAAATTATCCCACGCTGTCGCCAGAGTCCCTCATAGATATGCTGACAAAAGCCTGTGAGGCCTCGATGCCGAAGAATAAAAATACCAGAGGAAGCAAAGCGGTGTATTGGTGGTCGGAAGAGATAGCGACAATCAGAAAAAGATGCATAACTGCCAGGAGAACATACCGCAGAGCAAGCAGCAGAAATGAACCACCGGAAAGGAAAGAACAACTAAGGAACATCTATAAGGACGCAAAGAAAGTGCTACGTGATGCCATTAGGCGATCAAAGGCGGAAAAATGGAAAGAGTTGTGTGAGGATATAGACCGAGACCTATGGGGGGATGGGTTCCGTATTGTCATGAGACGGCTACGGGCTAGTCCACCTAATTTGACTATGCCTACGAACCAAATGACCGAAACAGCTAATGTTCTATTCCCGGATAGAGAGCAAGTAACGTGGGTCCAACCTGAAGTGACGGCGATAGAACCTTTCACAGGCGATGAATTGCGTACAGCATGCGACCGCCTGAAGGATAAGAAAGCTCCTGGTCCAGATGGTATTCCAGCGGAGATAATTAAGCTAGCGGTTGAAGAACGACCTGACACCTTCCTTAGAGTCATGGATGACATTCTGAGATCAGGACACTTCCCAACTATCTGGAAGTACGCGAAATTGGTCCTGCTGAGAAAGGGAGACAAGCCTATGGAAGAGCCCTCCTCTTACGGGCCGCTATGCCTATTAGATGCTGCATGTAAGCTGCTGGAGCACCTAGTTCTAGGCAGGCTTAAAATAGAAATAGAGTTGAGTGGAGGGTTGTCCGAAAGACAGTATGGGTTTCGAGAAGGTCGGTCAACAGTCGATGCAGTAAATGCTGTCCTGGATATAGCCAGGAAAGCGGCTACGAGCCACTACCGCAGAAGGAAGCTCTGTGCGGACATAAGAAATGCTTTTAATACTGCATCGTGGCAGGAAATACTCAACGAACTTCGAAGAAGAGAGATATCACCATCTATCCTCCGCCTGATAAGAAGCTACCTGCACCAGAGGAGCATTAGATTAGAGACGGAAGGGACGGTAATAGACAAAAACGTATCGAGCGGTGTACCACAGGGTTCAGTACTAGGTCCCACTTTGTGGAATGTACTATACGAAGGAGTGCTACAGGTACCTCAACCGGAAGGAGTAACGCTAATAGCCTTCGCGGATGATCTGGCAGTAGTCGTGGTCGCAGAAGACGAAGGAGAAATAATGGAAAGGGGAAATTGGGCGATTGAAGAGGTGGTCAGATGGCTCCAAGCAAAGTCCCTTAAGCTAGCACCCGAGAAAACGGAAGCGGTTATCCTAAGTACAAAGCGAAGATTAGGCCCCATTACGTTGAGGGTACAGGATGTGGAAATTCACCCAAGCGCATCAATCAAATACCTAGGGGTGTGGCTCGATACGCGGATGACTTTTGCCGGACACCTGGAGAAGACAGTGCAAAAGACACTAAGAACTGTGAATGCTTTGGGAAGGATCATGCCAAATGTGGGTGGTCCACAAGCCAACAGGAGGCGAGCATTATGTGCTGTGGGACAATCCATCATGCTGTACGCAGCACCAGTATGGGAAGGTGCGATGAAGGTGGTAAAGCTAAGACAAAAACTGGCTAGCGTACAGAGAAAGATGGCCATTAGAACATGCAGTGCCTATAGAACGATTTCAGGGGAAGCGGCATTGGTCATAGCCGGCATACTACCAATAGACTTGCTAGCTACGGAGCGGAAAGAGGTCTACAACGGAGCAACTAGGGAAGAGGCCAAAAGAAATCTTATGACTAAGTGGAAGGAACGCTGGAGGACAACAGAAAGGGGATCATGGACTAGACGCCTAATCACCGACTTAGATTCATGGATAGGCAGGCCCCATGGCAACGTGGAGTATTACACTACACAAGCTCTATCAGGTCACGGATGCTTTCGCGAGTATCTGTACGTCAGAGAAAGGGCAGAGGATGATGAATGCCTGTATTGCGGTGAGAGGGATAATGCAGAACACACGATTTTCCACTGCCCAAGGTGGGCACCTGTAAGAACTAGATGCAACCAGGAGTTAAATAGAACCTTAACCGTTGAGAATCTGATACCACAAATGCTGGAAGGGGAAGAGAAGTGGAACATAATAAAGATGATGTTCTACAATATACTGCACATAAAAGAAACTGAAGAGCGTGAGCTCAGAAACTTGATCCCCTAACCAAGGCAAGTTGTATAGAAGTGGCTTAACAAGGAGGATATACAATATGAACAATAGGACAACCCCGTCCTGAAGTGATGCGAAAGCGGTTCCAGGATTGGTGGTGTAGAGTCAAGAGGAGGAGGGGTTTTAGTGGGTGGAAATCCCACACTACCTCATTGCGCACCATCAGGTGAGGTGTCTTTAAAAGATTTCCCCTCCTCGCAAAAAAAAAAAAACCCGGATTCAGTAACCTCAAAAACATAAACATACATTTTTTACGGAATTCTTCACGGTCATATCTCAATTTGACCTTCAAATGACCTTAAACCCGATGACATGGGATCAAATGGACCCCGGATTCGGATTCAGCGACCCGAAAAACATAAAGTCTACCTAGTCAGTCTCTGGGGTCAAGACACTTTATTTTTTTTGTGTGGCTGTGTAATGTTTAAACAAATTCAGCGTGTCTTCCCTAACTCCAATACCCTCTAATCGAGACATTTTGTGAAAAATAGTGTCAAACACTTTGGCAAGATCCAAAAATATCGCAAGATTGTTTTTACTATTATTTATTATTACTTCACTGATTAGCAACAATGGCAATTTTCCACTCATTTGGTATTATACTAGTATTAAATATTAAATTTATGATGTTCAAGTGGCTTCAATATATCTTTGTGGGGTCTCTTTATAATTTTCACTAATATCTCATGTGGTTCTGAGGCGGAGTTGTTTTTTTAAAATGATCTGTTTAAATGTATGTTTATACAAGCGTTAGAAAAAAATAATGTTGCACTCTTCTGCCCCTAATTAAATTACTTTGACAATCGTTTCTCTCTTCTGACATTCCTTTCCCGATATTAATAAAATAATATTATTGAGCTTATCAAGACGTCATAGACAAATTTGTGCGTAATTCTGCAAGATGTTTACACATATTTGAATAAACAAGTATGCTCGGTTTAAGAGTTATGATAGTTGAGGAGTTATTTTTAAAACAATAACATCTCATACAAAAACAATATTTTCGTAATAATACGTCATATTAACTTTCTCTTTTTTAAATAATTCGTTTTAGACAAAAACAAAATGTCATATGAAAATATATCCAGAGGTTCCTAACATGATTCGGCCGCTTGCCTACTACAAAAACAGCACTAACTTACCAATCAGATATCATTATTAATTTATTACTCAATTTAATAAATTAATTCTGAGAATGGTGTGGTTTTTAAGTAAAGTACAGTTTGTGTCTACTTTTCACCTGTATTTAAGAATAATATTTTTATTATGTTTTTTGGGTATTTTGCCACTGTAAAAATATTTTAAAATTTTGATGAAATAAACCTCTGCGCCAAAAGGATCAGACAGAGGCTGGTTTTTAATATTTCTATTACAAAATGTCTCACATCTAAAAATATAAAAACTGAAATAAAAATGTTAAATGATAATGACAAAAATTAAATCGAAGGGTTCTGAAAATATGTCTTTTTCCGTTATCAAAACTTTCACTTTTAATATGTTACAGAAAACAGGAACTATACAGAAACGAAAGCTTGCCGCGGTACCTTTGATATCGAGTGTCTGATTTCTGTGACCTCGAAGTGACAGTAATATGTCTTACTACTACACAGAGAAATGATGTACACAAAAAATATATCAATATTTCGGTTCAATACCACTGGGAAAAATGTATTGTTTTATATTTAGTAGAGCAAAAAAAAATAATAAATTTTTTTCTAATGTAAATCTGTCTCTATTTGAATATGTAATGTAGGATGACAAATAACTGACAATGTCACAAAAATTAAAGTTAGATGTACACAACTAGATTTTAGCAAAAATACGTTATAAGACTTGTCCCATTTTTTTGCGCACGACAGTACATGAATAAGAATAATAATAATAATTAGCTCTGAAAGCCTTCACATTATTTGATATAATTATATTCTATAAACAGATTATTTAAAAACATGACTAATACCTGCTGAAGTAGAACATAAATAGCTGTAGGACTTTCATCTAAATGAGGAACAATGTTAATGTCTGAAAATAATTTAAAAAATGTTAAGCATTGCAATTCTAGAAACATATAGGTATTGTGTTTTCTTTTATATCTACATACTTCTTTGCATTTATGTAACAGAAATACTCGCCTGATAAAATATTAATTTCTGTGCTTGACTTCTCAAAGGCACTTTTGTCAGCTGCGTCTTGTTTCAGTTCATGACTAAAAACTGTTGGAACGGCTTCATCAGTATTTCTCACATAACTTATAATTTAAATGAAGCTTATTCACGCCTATTTCAAGTAGATCATGCCTTAAACATGCCTTCAATCAAGTTGCCACCCTGAAAATAAAAAATTCACACTAAATAATTATGTTCCTTTATAATATTTAGCTTTAATATTATGCCAAAGAAAATGTTATTTTTAAATCGTATTTCGAGGTCACCCAGATAGGTCAGTCGGAATAGATTGAAAAGGATCATTTTGTGAAATGTCGTTTACCCGCAATTTTTTTTTCTTAAAGTATAGTTTGGAATGTAGAGAAACATATGCCAACTATCCGCACTCGACACTCAGATCTGGATTGGCAAATGGCCAACCAAGTAGTGAGCGAAGATAGGATAAGATGGGCAATACAGAGCTTCTCTCCTTTCAAATCACCAGGCATTGACGGCATCTATCCCGCCCTACTGCAATGGGGACTGGATGAACTATTGCCGCACCTGGTCGGAGTATTTAGGGCGAGCTTGGCGCACCTTCATATTCCAGAGACATGGAGAGAAGTGAAAGTTGTGTTCATTCCAAAGACAGGGCGGATGGATTATACCACCCCCAAAGCATATAGGCCTGTCAGCCTAACCTCGTTTCTCCTCAAGACGATGGAGAAGCTATGTGAACGATACATAAGGGATGTCGTAGTGAAAGACAACCCTTTGCATCCCAACCAACACGCATACACATTGGGAAGATCCACCGATACCGCCCTCCATGCGGTCGCGAGTCGGATTGAGAAATCCTTGGACAATAAAGAGTCCACCCTAGGTGTATTCATAGACATAGAAAGTGCGTTTGATAAAACCACCTTCCCAAAAATCACGGCGGCCCTAGTGGAGAAAAACGTCCCCACGATTATGGGAAGCTGGATATCCAACATGCTCTCCAAAAGAGCTGTACAAATCAGTGTGGAAGACGCTTCTGTGCGAGGAATGGTCGCGAGAGGCTGCCCGCAGGGAGGTGTAATATCACCACTGCTATGGAACTTAGTTCTCGACAGCCTCTTGCGCCACCTCAACTCAGAGGGTTTCCACACAATCGCCTACGCAGATGATGTGACAATACTGCTCAACGGAAAATTTGAAGGAGTCCTCTGTGAAAGGATGCAGGGGGCTCTAAGAATAATTGAAAAATGGTGCAAAGAACACTCGCTGTCTGTTAATCCCAGGAAGACGGAGATGGTTCTCTTCACAAGAAAAAGAAAACCAGGAGCACTGAAAGCACCAGTTCTCCTGGACACAACACTAAGTTTCGCATCAGAAGTGAAATACCTTGGGGTAACCTTTGACGCCAAACTAACATGGAATCTTCACTTAGACAGAAGGCTAAAAAAGGCTTACATTTCTTATGAGCAGTGTCGCAGGACCGTGGGGAAAACCTGGGGAATGAAACCCAAAGTGGTCATGTGGATATACAATGCCATCATAAGACCAATGATAACCTATGGAGCTGTGGTCTGGTGGCCTAAGAGTAAACAGACTACAGCGAGAGCCAAGTGCAGAGAGTTGCCTGCCTAGGCATAACAGGAGCTATGCGAACAACGCCAATGAGAGCAATGGAGGTAATGCTGTGTTTGCCACCACTGGATTTACATCTAGGAGAAGTGGCCTTAATAACAATGGCATGCCTCAAGTCCGTTGGCCTACAACCAAATGTAGGCTGTGGGGAGACCAGAAGTCGCCTGTGGAACGAGGCTGTCAGAAAGACGCCTCTTCTACAGGCATGCACAGATGGTATCTCTCCCCGATTTGTCTTTGATAGACCCTACACAATACAGACAAACAGTGAAAACGAGACCGCTGGTGAAGGTGTGATTAACATTTTCACAGACGGATCAAGGAAGAAGGAGGGGGCAGAATGTGGAATATATTCCAAAAGCCTGCAAATCCAATATAAATGGACTATGGATGAGCGAGCCAGCATAGTACAAACTGAACTGGCGGGCATAACCATAGCCGCAAAAGAGATTGTCCGCAGACAAACTACGGACAAAACAATCAGGATCTACACAGACTGTAGACAATCACTACTAGCCCTGAGAAGTTACAAAATAACCACAGGAGCAGTATGGGAATGTCATCAAGCACTTGTGGGTGCCTCCAGTACGAACAACATCTCGGTATGCTGGGTGAAAGGACACGCACAGTGCAGTGGCAACAAAAAAGCCGACAAACTGGCCAAGAAGGCAGCAGGCCAACTTATTTTTGGACCAGGCCCGGCCAGTCTGTTACCGATTACGGCGATAATACAATTAATTAAGGAGAACACCCACAACGAATTTAAGAAGCTGTGGGATGAAACAAGCAGCTGTCAGCTTGCTAGGGAACTACTCACGTATCCCAACAAGAAAACAGCAATGAACTACCTGGCAATGACCAGAAGGAATCTACGTTTTATAACAGGAATCCAGACTGGACACTGTCCGCTAAGGAAACATTTATACAATATGAGATTAAGCGAAACACCTCTTTGCAGAGGTTGTGAATAAGAAGATGAGACGGTTCAACACGTACTCTGTGACTGTTCAGCCGTCTCATCAATTAGAGAATCCATCTTGGGAGAGCGTTGGCCTACCTTGGCCAATGTAAGGGAGATGCCCCTAGGCAACATCACCACCTACTTCGTAAGAATTGGTTGGAGGCCTAGGCGAGTGTCTGCCTAGAGGGAGGATGTACAAGGGGTCCAATGGGGCCTAAGTGCTGTGGTTTTTGACCACCCTCCTGCTAATTCCATACTCCATACTATCCGCACGCGTGACAGGTGGGGCAACACACTTTAAAATTCAAGAATTTTTCATTTTTTGCAATTTTTCGCTTTATTTGCAATATACCTCGTTTATGAAGCATTTTTTGAAAATATATCAAGAGATAGAAAAGTTGAGAAAGTCTATTTTGAACATTATATTATTCTTGACATTTTACCATAAAATTCTTCGTTTAAGAGCTACAGACGAAAGAAAAATGTTACTTTTCTATTTTTTGATTTTTTTTTTTTTAGTGATTATAATAAATATTAATACGAAATTTATCATCGGTATAATTTAAATTATATTTAAATGTCCAATTTACAGTTTAAATAAAAATATTTACAGATCTATATATAATTTACATGTTAAACAGAAAAAAAATAATAAAACTTTTCAGGTATTGAGGTATTAAAATGATGGGAAAATAAATAAACAAATATATATTTTCACAAATATACAATATAAGACAAAAGATAAGCATATACTGCCAAATTTCAGGTGATTAAAATGACGGTTTACTGTGAATTAATTATTTTTTAAATCTATTAAATCATTATTTTTTTTTCTTTCAGTTTGGTAGAAACTATTTTAAATTTATGAACTCATTTTGTTTTTAATTTCAGTGGGTAAAAAATTATGTTTTCGGAACAAGGAAGTTATGGCTTCTCTGGCCGATGGTTTTTGACACTCTTTTGTAAAAAACATCATTTTTATATCTGTTTTGGTGTTTGTGATTTACCAAGTTCTTTTCTTCAGAGTTTGTTTGTACTACTAAGGAGTGAAAGTATAATTGGGGAATGTCCTTTATTCTGGCATCTTTGTATAATATATCTGACGGTTAAGTTATTGGTTTTTTTATATTTAGATTTTTTTTTCTAGACTACTAAGGTTAGTTTTTAATAACCCTTCCTACCTTATTATGCCATATCGCAATTGAGATTCAATTAAAGCAAAATAAGTTGTTGATCAATATTTAGTATATCTCGAAGATTTTTAAAGAGGTACAGCGTACTTCTTAATTTACTAACCACCAATTTATTTATATGAATATCCCACTTGAAATGAGAATCTATATAAATGCCAAGATATTTCACATAATATCGGTACTGATTGATTTTCGTCTAGTAGTATATTAGCTCAGTCGACGTACGTATTTACCCACAAAAAATTGCAAACTGTGTAAACTTTTTTTTAATGGGTTCGTGAAAATGTGTAGAATAATATCCTGAAAAGTTTACATTTCGCTCGGGTGCAGAACATAAAAAAAAAGTGAAAGAAAAATTTCTTTCATTCATTTTTTCAAAATTTTTAAATTAAATCAAGCTAAAAAAAAATAAAAAATACAGATGGATAGATCACGTATTTATGAACAAAAAATGTCGTAACAAAATTTATCATTGAAGCCACGGTTTTCCCGGAAAAAGATAGTCAAGTGTAACGTTATAACTCGGAGCGAGATCCATGCGTGCACGCGCCTGAATACGCATGACTGTGACACCGACGCACTGAATTACATGTCACTAAATCAGAGTTTGTTCAATCTATATGAGTGTTGGTTCATTTAAAAGATGGAAATTGTAGCTTTCTGATGCTTTTTTGTTTTAAACAGTACAAGCAAAGAATGGATGGGAAAAATATACTTATATATATTATCACGCCCGAACTCAATCGTCGCAATAAACAATAGAGAAAAAAATAAAAACTCTTCAAAAAAATTCTTTCTTCATTGAGAACTGTTGAAAAGTATGTACACTTCATGATTATTATGGTTTATTACGTTGTAGTAACGAGGATTAAAAAAAAAGTACATCTCAAATCATTTTAATTTCCTTGCTTGATAATTTTTTTTGATAAATATATGCATTGGAGGCTGTAACTTGTCGAGAAATTGACCCATTGGAAAAAATAAAATATCACTGTATGGAAAAAATTTATATTTTTGGAATGTTCAAACACAAAATCGTTTACTTGTATGCATTTTTTCAAACACATGATCAATCAGATCATGATAAGAAATTGCGATTTTCACGATCTTATCCTTATAACTATGAAAATATCTTTGATTGTTTTGAATACAAATTCTGGAACTTTTCCAATACATTAACAAATGTATAAGGAATCCATTGGATATAGATGAAATGTGGATAGGTATACCTGCAATAAATACAATACAGTAAAGACACGTAAAAATTCATGCGAGCAATTCAGCGGGTATGTGTGGTGTCTATGTATGCATTGATAAATTATTATTTTCCCTCCATACTCACTATTTATCCTCCTATTCACTAAGAAATGTTTAAAACGTGTAATCAGAAAGAGAAAAAAGCTTTATTTTACTCGATAGAACACTAAGACTTTTTAGAGTTTTAATATGCATTTAACCGTGCGCTAGCCGCGCAGAGTGACAAGGTTATTTCATTATTTTTTTCCAGGAATACCGTGGCTTTAGCGAAAAATTTTATTAGAATATTTTTTGTTCAGAAATACGTGGTCTATCCACCTGTATTTTTTATTTTTTCCTGCCCTGACTTAATTTAAAAATTTTGAAAAAATTGGAAAAAACATTTTTTTTCTTCACTTTTTTTTATGTTCTGCATCCGAGCGGAATGTAAACTTTTCAGAATATTATTCTAAACATTATCACGAACTCATTAAAAAAAAAATATATTCAGTTTGCAACTTTTTGTGGGTTTCACTATAAAAATGTTATCTGTCGTCTGGGCTATATTCAGTTCCTTGTAATTTGGTAATGTAGACTTATAACAGGAAAAGGGAATAAATAAAGTTTTATTAATATGGGAGCTTAGTTTATTTATCATAATGTTTCATTTTAACAATTAGTAGATCAATTTGTTAAATAAACTTATTCTATTCTATTATATTCTATTAAGTTATACATGAAACGCATATACGCTGTACTTTGCATAAAATAAATAGTCTGTTTGTGAAAATATATATTTGCTTATTTATTTTCCCATCATTTTAATACCTCAATGAAAAGTTTTATTATTTTTTTCCTGTTTAATATGTAAATTATAAGTAGTTCTGTAAATATATTTTATTTAAACTGTAAATTGGACATTTAAACATAATATACATAATACCGATAATATATTTTTTCTTAATATTTATTGTAATCACTTTAAAAAAAAATAAAAAAATAGAAAAGTAGCATTTTTCTTTCGTCTGTAGCTCTTAAACGAAGAATTTTCTGGGAAGATGTCAAGAATAATAATGTTCAAAATCGATTTTCTCAACTTTTCTTTCTCTTGATATATTTTCAAAAAATGCTTCATATACGAGGTATATTGCAAATAAAGCGAAAAATTGCAAAAAATAGACGATTTTTGAATTTTAAAGTGTGTTGCCCCACCTACCACGCATGCGGATAGTTGACATATGTTTCTCTACATCCCAAACTATACTTTAAGAAAAAAAAATTGCTGGTAAACGACATTTCGCACAAAAAAGATATTCCGACTGCCCTAAGTGTTAGTAGCTGTAACTGATAAGAATTTACTTTCATATTACTTCTTTCAACTGCCAATTGTTTAGTATATCTAACATTACTTTCCAGTTGTTTCAGTAATATAAATTTGTACATACCTTTCAGGATCTTTGGGAAATAGAAAGAAGCTTATTGTTTCACCCGCCTTCGAAGGGCATGGACGATAAGTACAACTCCTATACCCTTTAGAACCCATTATAAACAAAAATCAAATAGATACATAAACTTAGAATAAAAAATTGTCGAAAATTGGAAAAAAAAGCCACGAAAATAACCAACCACCGTGTAAGAGTTTCAAAGACTGTCAATCGCACAACGTCAAGAATTATCATATGGCTTTTGACAAATATATACCTTATCGTCATGGCGACTATGAACAAATTTGGTCCCGCCAGAAAGGCTTGCTTTCGCTTCTGTATAGTTCCTGTCTTCTGTGATCATGTCAAACATGATAGTTTGTTGTTTATGTATTTCCATAGTCACGTGAGACCTTAAATTATATTTATTTTTATTTTTACTTGCTTCATCTCTGAGGATCAGCAATCAGCTGGTACAGAAATCTATAGAATAATTAGAAACACATTTACTCTCATTTACAACATATTAGCGGATTCCTTAAGTTTTCTTTTAGTTGAGTCGGTTTTTTTTTTCCAAAATTTTCGCGGATCCTATGATTGTTTTCCCACGCGTGTTCACAAATTTTTGACTTCTGGAATTCTCTCTTTCTAGCATAATCTCTGTGTTCACTAAGCCTTACTTGAAAGGTCTAGATGACTCTCCTACATAGTGCTTACGCCCTCACACGGACCTCTATAAATACAATTTTTGGAATTTTGAACAATATTTACCGGCTTAGTTTTTGATAAAACAGATCTTAGTGTGGCTCCTGTTTGAAAAACCGTTCGTACAGAAAATCTATTTCCGATTTTTCGTAATTTATCCGATAAATCATGTATATATGGAATTACTGCTAAAGATCTAAATTCAGGCTGTAAATGTTTGACATGATTAAAAGTGAAAGTTTTGATAACGGAAAAAGAAATATTTTCCGAAACGTTAACTGCCTTCGATTTAATTTTTGGCATTATCATTTAACACTTTTGTTTCAGTTTATATATTTTTAGGTTTGAGACATTTTGTAATAGAAGTATTAAAACCAGCCTCTGTCTGATCCTTCAAGCGCAGAGGTTTATTTTATCAAAATTTTTAAATATTTTTACAGTGGCAAAATACCCAACAAACATAAGAAATCATGAATATGCCACAAATAATGAATTATAAACAATATTTTATTTGCTTCATTATTAATGAAAATACTCCATTCATCTTTCGAATTATTCAAAAAAATGTTTAGGAAACACTGATTTAAAACATTTTTAAAATAATTCATATTAGTTATTTATCACTAGTATTTTCTAGTGACATATTTAATTATTCTAATTATTTATTAGTTAGTTTACGTTATATTTACATATAAAGAACGCATATCATTTATATCAAAAAAATACACAATATTATAAATTCATTCAAATTAGATAAGTCATTCTTAAGCATTGAGATGGTAAATAAATATATATATATAAGAAGTGACGGTGAGAGGTAAACTCTCATATGGTCAGATGCTACTATACGTCGGACAAATATCACTGGCGTATAGCGACTTGCTTTTTGCAAGTACCAAGAGCGGCGACCTCTAGCCTTAGTGGGCTATACTCACTGTTTATGAAATAGGATTTGAAGAAAACAACTACTCAGCGGGCAAATACCCCGACCTGCATTAAATTACACCTTCAAATCGTGATTAGTAACCAACTATCATTTGTCTGTTCCTAACCAGACATAGACCGGTTTCGATTTTTTAATTTCGCCTTAGTATGCCATAGGTCATGGAACAGAAAAATAATAGTGGTCAACTTGCTAGTCTTATACAAACTGAATCAAATGAAGTGACGGTGAGAGGTAAACTCTCATATGGTCAGATGCTACTATACGTCGGACAAATGTCACTGGCGTATAGCGACTTGCTTTTTTTGCAAGTACCAAGAGCGGCGACCTCTAGCCTTAGTGGGCTATACCACTGTTTATGAAATAGGATTTGAAGGAAACAACTACTCAGCGGGCAAATACCCCGACCTGCATTGAATTACACCTTCAAATCGTGATCAGTAACCAACTATCATTTGTTTGTTCCTAACCAGACAGACTGGTTTCGAACTTATTATGTGCTCCTCAGTGTGCCATAGGTCATGGAACAGACAAATAATTGTGGTCAACTTGCTAGTCTTATTCAAACTGAATCAAATGAAGTGACGGTGAGAGGTAAACTCTCATATGGTCAGATGCTACTATACGTCGGACAAATGTCACTGGCGTATAACGACTTGCTTTTTGGCAAGGACCAAGAGCGGCGACCTTTCACCGTCACTTCATTTGATTCAGTTTGTATAAGACTAGCAAGTTGACCTCTGTTATTTGTCTGTTCCATGACCTATGGCATACTGAGAAGAACATAATAAGTTCGAAACCGGTCTATGTCTGGTTAGGAACAGATAAATGATAGTTGGTTACTGATTACGATTTGAAGGTGTAATTCAATGCAGGTCGGGGTATTTGCCCGCTGACTAGTTGTTTCCTCCAAATCCTATTTCATAAACAGTGAGTATAGCCCACTAAGGCTAGGTCGCCGCTCTTGGTACTTGCAAAAAGCAAGTCGCTATACGCCAGTGACATTTCTCCGACATATAGTAGCATCTGACCATATGAGAGTTTACCTCTCGCCGTCACTTCATTTGATTCAGTTTGTATAAGACTAGCAAGTTGACCACTATTATTTGTCTGTTCCATGACCCTATGGCATACTGAGGAGAACATAAGTTCGAAACCGGTCTATGTCTGGTTAGGAACAGACAAATGATAGTTGGTTACTGATCACGATTTGAAGGTGTAATTCAATGCAGGTCGGGGTATTTGCCCGCTGAGTAGTTGTTTCCTTCAAATCCTATTTCATATATATATATATATATATATATATATATATATATATATATATATATATATATATATATATATATATATATATATATATTATATATATATATATATATTGATATGATATCTTGACTCATGAGAGAGACAATAAGTTTCATTATCAAAATAAATAATCTACGCCACTGTTTGCAGTTCTGCATCAAAGAATTCAAAGATTACAAAGTAAAAACTTTAAAACTAACATGAATTATCGATAGTAAACATACTATCAGTAAACAAATTTAAATTGAAAGACAGAGATTAAATAGTAACAATAAATATTGTAAAATGCTTAAATTTTAAAATAAGTAGGTTTAAAAATTTGTAAAATCTCACTTTATCTTCAGAAGCTAGACTTCTTAAATACAAAACCAAGGGTGGAAAAATAATATCAGGAATCCATCGTTAGAGTGTTTCTGGCTAATAGACAATCATAGGTTGATCCGGAGCTCATCAAACTGGAAAAACTTCCACAAAATAGGAAATGTAAATTTCCACATCTGAAAATTTAAAACTTAAAATTAAAGCAAGAAAATAATTTAAAACTAAAATATTAAACAATATAGGTGACAAAAAACATAAAAGGAAGTGAAAATTCACAAACAAACTGAATAAACATTCTATAGTGTACATAAAGACTCTTTAAAAAGAAAAGGAGCACAAATAAACTTAAATCTAAGATTTCTCGAAAATTAGTGCTCGGGTTTAAATCATAAACATTTAAAATCAAAGACTATTACCTTAGATTATACCTGAGAAATACATCCCTGAATTCCATATGTTAATTGTAGTTTAAAGTTTCAGTGTTGACCATCAGTAACCATAATTTGTGTGCTGTCACTGGTTATTTAAATATTAGATTGTTAAAAACATTGTTTTCCTATTTATTATGCAGGCAGTTGAAAGAAAACACTGCAAAGAACATTTCAAAATGATTTTCAGTTCGGTAGGTAAAAGGACACTACTTCAAGGACTGAAGAAACATTGACTACGAGTTCTGAAAAATAAATGTTATAAAGTTAGCATTTATTCATACTGAAAAGTAAATTTGTTAATTAGAATTAAGAGAGCTAGTTAGTAAGAAGATTAAGAAAGGTAAATCATGCATCAAATCTAGTGTAAATTGTTTAAAATAGAAATTATGTGAAAATCATGCAACGTTTTGGAACTACTTAAATATAAAGCCTAGAGAAATAAAAGGGATACTGAAAGAATCAGAATTAAATAAGGAATCTGTTTCAAACAGTAAAACAGACAGAGAAGGTCTAAAAGAAAAATTTAAATTCATAACCAAATAAAATTTATGAAATTTTGACAGGTCTAGTTATCTAATTTCAGAAAAAAGTCATTAATTAACAAAGTTTTCAAGAAACAAGGAACGTTTCCATGAAAACTTTGTTATAAGTTGTTGATTTTGTAATAAAAAGAAGAGAGTTATTTTCAAAATTGAGTCCAGAAATTATTACAAATAGTAAAGAAAATTCAAATTCAGATGAAGAAAAGTATGTAAATCAAACATTAATAAGTTGAGAAGTAAGAGGAACCAATGTTGCAAGGTTTAAAAAAGAAAATAATTATCATCAAAATATAACCTTAATGTCAGCTGTTTGTCAAATTTGACTTACCGGATTTTCAAGTAAGCCATACGGTATTAATCCAATATTTTAGCATCAAAGTCGTCCAAGGCACATCAAATTGAACAAATTTCACAAGGAACAAAATCACCACAAAGGCACGAAACGAGAAATCGAGGGAGTTTGCAGATAATCAGGATCACAACAGTGTAGTGCAACAAATCAGTGATTCGTATCGGGACGTCACGTCGCATACAGGTACCTGTTTTATCGATATTAAATAAAGCAAAGATTTCTTTCATTTTCTTAGAATAAGTATTTGTAATTAAAATAAAAGGGCAGAATTTTGTTTCCTAAATATAAGAAACCCAAGGCCAAGGTTCAACTAAATTAAAATTTTGTAAATTAATCTGATCTACTTTTCTTAAATAAAATTGTTATTATTTGATCTATGATTTTAATTTGCCTTTTATTAATTTGAGCTAAAGAATCTGCACTGAGATAGAGTGACACCTATTGGTAACTCATGCTAATAAATGTGTGTTTGCTGGGAAACTAGGAAGCAGTGGCGCCGAATATAAAAATTTCTGCTTTCTAGATTAATATTTAATTAAAAATTAAATTAACAAATTTCTTTCTCTTTCTTTAGTACCCAGAAAACATAACATTTAAATGTCTAACCCAACGTAGGGCAAATAAAAGAGCAAAATAATCATAGTAATTTATTTAACAAAATTTTAAAGTAAAATTTAAAACAAAAGGCTTTGGTAAAAATAATTGAGAATTCTGAAAAGAGTATTGGTGTGGTATTTTCACTGTTATAAAATTATATGAAACTAAGGTCAGGTAAGATGAAAGGTAATAATGAACAAGAGGCATCTACGTCTCAAACAGCAGGCGAAACAGAAAGGCAAGAAGAAACAACAACACAGGAGCAGACCGAACAACAGCAGGAACCAACACAAATAGGAGACACAATACAAACAACTGAACAGACAGAAGCAAACATACTCCACCAACTCATGCAAATGATGACAGGTATAGGTGTGAAAATAGACGACACGAATAAGAAAATAGATAGCACAAAAGAAGAAATAAACGAGAAAATGGACAAGAAATTTGAAGAAAACAAGCAAGAGATAAGTGCGAAAATAAACGAGAGAATGGACAAGAAATTTGAAGAAAACAAGCAAGAGATAAGTGCGAAAATAAACGAGAGAATGGACAAGAAATTTGAAGAATGCAACGGAAAATTTGATCAATACATGACGGAAATGAAACTCAGAGTAGAAGGGGTAGAAGTAAGATTAGAAAATATTAAAGAAGACTTGGCTATGGAAATTCACAATAGAGTAAAAGAGTCAGAAAAGGAAATTCAAACTAATGTGGAAAAATTCATAGTTGAAGGATTTTCAGAGATAGATGGTCGACTGGAAAGACAAAATGAAGCAATCACGGCAACTTTAAAAGAACAGGACGGACGGATAAAATTAATGGATACGAAGTTATCAGAAGGAAAACAAGGAGCGAACGCTAACCTCGGATATACAATCAACCACGCATGCCAGAAATCCCAATTTTATTTCTACGGTGACTCGAGAATACACCCGAAAATATTTACTACTAGGCTTAAACTACATCTAGAAACGGTACACCCTGGGACAAACATAAAACAAGTCATACAGAACATGTTACGTGGTGAAGCTGAAATTTGGTACGCCACTGTTGAGAGTAGGTTCAGTAGTTTCGAGGAATTTGAATCGCTCGTAATGAAACAATATTGGGGGGAGTATAATCAACAAAAGATTAGATTAAATCTCTTTAATGGAAAATACAGTGAGAACATCGGAGTATCCAGGGAAAATTATATACTGCGAAAGGTATATAATATCAAACATCTACAACCATCTTTCACGGAAAGTGAAATGGTTAGGTATTTAGCACGTCATTTCCCAGATGATGTACACAGTGTCATCATTACACAACGAATCACAACTTTGGACAGTCTCATAGAATACATAAGAAGCATAGACGACCATCGCACTGGATGGAGAAGAAACACTCAACAAAACTACAATAATGAAAACAGGAGATATGATGATAGAAGCAAAAATTATGACACAGGTCAAAACTACGAACAAAGAAGAAACAATAACTATAACAACCAAGGCAATGGAAATCAACCAAGAAACTTTTATAACAATCAAAACAACAACTACAACGGAAATCAACAAAGGTCTTACAACAACAACAATCAGCAAAGGACAAACGACAATGGGTACTACAACAACAATCAGCAAAGAATAAACCAAAACCAACAAAACAGGCCACAAGCAAACGATGAGCAGAAAAAGGATACAAGATCCTACGCACAGGTAGCAAACACCAACGTACAACAGAGAAATGGACAACAAAATCAAATCGAAATGCATAAAATTGAGACACAAGCCCAAGTTAATACTCGACAGCAGGATTTTTAAAAAGAAATGTTTTAACTACCAACTATTCTCACGCCCGCGAATTTATCACAACGGACAACGAAAATGGAAATTTATATGAAACAAAACAAAGTCACCTACCAATGGTTAATTTAAATATGCAAGGTTTAATGTTAGATGCACTTATTGATTGCGGTTCAGAAATATCAATGATTAACGAGAGTTTATTTAACAAAAATAAGGATAAATTTGCCCAAAAATGTATAAGAATTGCAAGAATACGATTAATTAACGCCAATGGCAGAAAATTTTCTGAAAGCACCAGCATATTGCAAACATCTTTTAAAGTAGAAAACTACAATTTTAAATGTGAATTATTTATAGTACCTGAATTAAATTTTGACATTATTCTGGGTGAAGATATTTTATATAAATTGAGGGCTAATATTGATTTGGGAACAAGATTCCTTAGATTAGAAGGTAAGACGTTACCTATATATAGTAAAAATGAGATTATATTGAATAAAAATGCGGTAATTAAAGAATTAAATGACGATAAAGTCAATGCGGGACATGAGGTTGGCACAGTGACCACCCATGTCGAAAAAAATGCGGGATACGAGGGAGGCACAATGACCACCTGTATCAAAAATAAAAATGCGGTAAGAAATGAATTAAACGGCGATCAAGCCAATGCGGAATATATGATGGGGAGCGTACCCACATATGTTATGAATAGTAATTATATTATGCCCAAAAATATTGATATAAAATGTCCACTTAAATATGAAAGAATTATTCATGAACTTTTACAAAAAAATATCTCACTAATAAACTATGAACCAAGAGTTGCAACAGGTTATATTCACAAACTACAGGTAGATGAAACAAAATCATTTAAAAGCAAAAATTATCCTATTCCTTTTAAGTACAGAGAACAAGTGCAAAATGAATTACAAAACATGTTACAATCTGATATCATTGAATCGGCAAAAACAAATTACATTAATCCATTGGTAATAGTAAAAAAGAAAAATGACTCAATAAGATTATGTTTAGATGCACGCGTCCTAAATACGTTAACAAAATCGCAATTCGATTCACCACAGAACATACAGTCAATATTATCCAGATTAGGGAAAAACACAGTTTTTTCTAAACTTGATTTAAAAAATTCTTTTTGGTTAATTCCACTTCATCCGGATTCTCGCAGGTATACTGGTTTTAGTGTCGACGGACACGTTTTTCAATTTAAGGTGGTACCTTTTGGTTTACAAAGCGCAAGTTCAGCACTCGTTCGGGCAATGCAGAGTATTCTCGATCGCTTTGAAGAATTTTGTTTTCATTATATAGATGACATCCTAATTTTCTCTGAAACAATAGAAAAACATGGTGAACATCTAGATACAATTTTAAACGTTTTAAATAAAGCAGGTTTAAAGCTTAACATTGAAAAATGCGAATTTTATCAAACCTCTGTTAAGTACCTGGGTTACAAGATAACTCAAACAGGCATAAGTATTGGGGAAGATCGGGTAAAAGAGATAAAGGACTATCCTCGTCCTACAAATTTAAAAACACTACGTGGTTTCTTAGGAGTATTGAACTATTATAAAAAGTTTGTACCGAGACTATCAGAGCTAGAAGTTCCTCTAATAGAATTGTTAAGAAAAGAAACAAAGTGGGAATGGAATGAGCGTAGAGAAACTGCTTTCAACAAATTAAAAACAAACTTTCATGACAATCTTTTGCTAAACAGTCCTGATTTTAATTTACCTTTTATATTAAGAACCGATGCGTCAGAGTCAATAGTCGCAGCTGAGTTGGTACAATACCAAGGGGGGGTAGAAACGCCAATATGTTTTATCTCTAGGATACTAAAGCCCTATGAAACCCGCTACTCAGTTGGAGAGTTAGAAATGTTAAGTATAGTACATGCAATTTCTAAGCTTTCTTTCTATTTAACAGCTGCTCATTTCACATTAGAAACGGACCACGCTGCTCTATGTTTTCTTATGAAAAATCGATATGCAAACAAACGTATTTATCGTTGGTCACTTCTCATTCAAGAATATTCTTTCACTATCAAACATCGTCCGGGTGTAAACAATATCACCGCAGACGCTTTAACACGTAATCGACAGGTTAAAACAGAGCAATCAAACACGTACATAGTATCATTGAACACATTATCACATGAAAATGGTCTCTACACAACAAGGCAAGTTCTGGACAGCCAACAATATTTACAAACACTAAGAGACAAAATACAAGACACACCATGGAGAGGGTACAGCATAAAAGAGAATTTCATAATCAAAACTATTTTAGATGAAGAAAAGTATGTACTAGACGAAACTTTAGCTGCAAGAATAATTTTAGACTTACATTTTCGATATGGGCACATAGGAATTCGAAAAACATGGTTAATTTATAGAGAAACTTTTTATACGGAAAAGGATTTGAATTTAACCAAAGAAATGTTGTCAAAATGTCATGAATGTTGTTTAGGGAAGAATAAAAATCACGTTAACAAAAACGAAATAAAAAGCACACTTACAACAAAACCACTAGAGCTCGTTTCCATAGATTTTATTAGTAACTTGATTTTGGCACCAGGAGGATTCAAAAATATTTTAGTTATGGTGGACAATTTTTCAAAGTACATTAAAATTTATCCCACAAAAAGAAGTAACACCATTACAACTATTAATAAAATCAAACATTTTTGTAAAACAGTTGGAAAGCCAACACGAATATTAGCGGACAATGCGACTTATTTTAATAATGACAAGTTATCAAAATATTTAAGCGACAAAAACATTAAGTTAGGGTTTACATCAATAAGACATCCTAGATCGAATTCAAGCGAGAGGTATGTGCAAGAAGTGATTAGATTCTTGCGTATTATGGTGCAGAGAAACCATACAGAATGGTCATTAGCAACAGAGACGGTAGAAAATTACATGAACAATATACCAAGCACGGTAACCAAAGTATCGCCAATTATGACTATGTTTGGAAGAGATCCAGACCGACCATGGGAAAACCAAAACTTTAAAGATTTAAATGAAATACATGAACTTGTAAAAACAAGGTTAAGAAGAAGTGCAGAAAAATTCATGGCTCGAGAAAACAAGAAAATTAAAAGAAAAGTTACATTTAAAAAAGGCGACAAAGTAGTAATAAAACGAATGAGAATTTCAAACAGGGAACAAAATATTTGTGCGAAACTACAGTATCCTTACGACGGTCCATACGTAGTGAAAAGGGTATTAAACGAAAACACGTACGAATTAATGTATCCAGAAGATGAGGAAATTCGTGGAAGATTCCACATCGAAATGATTTATCCTTATGTAAGTGAATAAATTGAAAACCAAAAACAAAGATTAACAGTGCAAGATATCCCATCAAATTTGTCAAACTAATGAAATTTTCAGAATTTTCAAAATGTTAAAATTTTCAAATTTAATTAGTTGGAGGGAGTAAAATGATATGATATCTTGACTCATGAGAGAGACAATAAGTTTCATTATCAAAATAAATAATCTACGCCACTGTTTGCAGTTCTGCATCAAAGAATTCAAAGATTACAAAGTAAAAACTTTAAAACTAACATGAATTATCGATAGTAAACATACTATCAGTAAACAAATTTAAATTGAAAGACAGAGATTAAATAGTAACAATAAATATTGTAAAATGCTTAAATTTTAAAATAAGTAGGTTTAAAAATTTGTAAAATCTCACTTTATCTTCAGAAGCTAGACTTCTTAAATACAAAACCAAGGGTGGAAAAATAATATCAGGAATCCATCGTTAGAGTGTTTCTGGCTAATAGACAATCATAGGTTGATCCGGAGCTCATCAAACTGGAAAAACTTCCACAAAATAGGAAATGTAAATTTCCACATCTGAAAATTTAAAACTTAAAATTAAAGCAAGAAAATAATTTAAAACTAAAATATTAAACAATATAGGTGACAAAAAACATAAAAGGAAGTGAAAATTCACAAACAAACTGAATAAACATTCTATAGTGTACATAAAGACTCTTTAAAAAGAAAAGGAGCACAAATAAACTTAAATCTAAGATTTCTCGAAAATTAGTGCTCGGGTTTAAATCATAAACATTTAAAATCAAAGACTATTACCTTAGATTAAACCTGAGAAATACATCCCTGAATTCCATATGTTAATTGTAGTTTAAAGTTTCAGTGTTGACCATCAGTAACCATAATTTGTGTGCTGTCACTGGTTATTTAAATATTAGATTGTTAAAAACATTGTTTTCCTATTTATTATGCAGGCAGTTGAAAGAAAACACTGCAAAGAACATTTCAAAATGATTTTCAGTTCGGTAGGTAAAAGGACACTACTTCAAGGACTGAAGAAACATTGACTACGAGTTCTGAAAAATAAATGTTATAAAGTTAGCATTTATTCATACTGAAAAGTAAATTTGTTAATTAGAATTAAGAGAGCTAGTTAGTAAGAAGATTAAGAAAGGTAAATCATGCATCAAATCTAGTGTAAATTGTTTAAAATAGAAATTATGTGAAAATCATGCAACGTTTTGGAACTACTTAAATATAAAGCCTAGAGAAATAAAAGGGATACTGAAAGAATCAGAATTAAATAAGGAATCTGTTTCAAACAGTAAAACAGACAGAGAAGGTCTAAAAGAAAAATTTAAATTCATAACCAAATAAAATTTATGAAATTTTGACAGGTCTAGTTATCTAATTTCAGAAAAAAGTCATCAATTAACAAAGTTTTCAAGAAACAAGGAACGTTTCCATGAAAACTTTGTTATAAGTTGTTGATTTTGTAATAAAAAGAAGAGAGTTATTTTCAAAATTGAGTCCAGAAATTATTACAAATAGTAAAGAAAATTCAAATTCAGATGAAGAAAAGTATGTAAATCAAACATTAATAAGTTGAGAAGTAAGAGGAACCAATGTTGCAAGGTTTAAAAAAGAAAATAATTATCATCAAAATATAACCTTAATGTCAGCTGTTTGTCAAATTTGACTTACCGGATTTTCAAGTAAGCCATACGGTATTAATCCAATATTTTAGCATCAAAGTCGTCCAAGGCACATCAAATTGAACAAATTTCACAAGGAACAAAATCACCACAAAGGCACGAAACGAGAAATCGAGGGAGTTTGCAGATAATCAGGATCACAACAGTGTAGTGCAACAAATCAGTGATTCGTATCGGGACGTCACGTCGCATACAGGTACCTGTTTTATCGATATTAAATAAAGCAAAGATTTCTTTCATTTTCTTAGAATAAGTATTTGTAATTAAAATAAAAGGGCAGAATTTTGTTTCCTAAATATAAGAAACCCAAGGCCAAGGTTCAACTAAATTAAAATTTTGTAAATTAATCTGATCTACTTTTCTTAAATAAAATTGTTATTATTTGATCTATGATTTTAATTTGCCTTTTATTAATTTGAGCTAAAGAATCTGCACTGAGATAGAGTGACACCTATTGGTAACTCATGCTAATAAATGTGTGTTTGCTGGGAAACTAGGAAGCAGTGGCGCCGAATATAAAAATTTCTGCTTTCTAGATTAATATTTAATTAAAAATTAAATTAACAAATTTCTTTCTCTTTCTTTAGTACCCAGAAAACATATCAATATATATATATATATATATATATATATATATATATATATATATATATATATATATATCTTAAATTCAACCTCCTCGTGCTTAACGAAATTAAATTACAAAATTTACTAAAAATTACGAAATAAGATTTTACCAGTTTTACTACCCTGTCTACCTCAGTGGGAAATTACAAAGAATTGCATTCATATCCAGCAAATACACCTTTATTTATTAAATAACAATTTTATGGACTCTTACTTGCTTGATTTACCTTTTACCCCCATCTACTCCAATTTACCTCCAACCCTTCAAAGGTAAAAGATCAAAATATAATCTAGTTCCACATTTCAGTAAAATATATACGTGTACCAAATTTCTAGTCAATATCTTAAACGGTTCCAGAGTAATCATGCGCACAAAAAAGTTACCGACAGACAGGAAATTATTATTTTTTTGCTCAAACTTAATATCTCGACATTCTAAGCCTACTTGAATAATGAAAATTTTCAACTTTTTTTTGCGTTACTATATCTCTACTGGATGTGGAAGTAAAAGTATTCACATTCAGATACAAGTAAGGGCTGTAGCCGGGTAACGGTATAAAATCGACCTCAGCTCGGCTTTCGCCGTTTTTTTTTGTGAATGTGCTCTCTATGTGAGTGTCCTCATGTTCAATTATTATCGTCTAGAAGTTGTTGTAGATGTTTTTGAAAAAAAAAAAAAAAAATTCGATAAGGTGTTCAAACAGTGCATATTACTAAATATTTTCAAGAGGCCGTGCTTACTCTATCAAGCAAATATAAATTTTGTACAATTTCGAAAAATAAAATTTTTTGGGTTGCAGTTGAGGAACAACCACAGATACAAGTAAACAAGTGCACTATAATAAAACGGAAGAGTAAGGAGGTGAATACTAGCTTCAATTTGTGTTTATAGTAGAGGAAGATCCTTACCAAAAGTCGCGAATTTAAGAAGTTCGTGTGCACGAAAAATAATAAAGCCATAGCTTACTTCAAATGCAAATATAGCCTGTGGCTGTGGATAAATAAATTAATTGGTCGTCAAAACATCGTTATGTTTGGAGGGCAGTATAGATGGTATTTTGACAAATCATGTTTAATTTCTTTTAATTTTCATAGTGTCAATTTCAGCTTTCCAATGGTATCAAAATGTTTGAGATTACTGGCTCTAAAATAATAAAAATAAGAAAATAGAGGTTACAACCGTATTTTTATTTAATAGTAGAGTAAAATGTGGAAGTAAAGTCGCTTAGTTTTCGAGAAAAAAAACGGCGTAGAATCAAACCAGACTTAGTGGGATTCTTTAGTAAGATAATCGTGTACACGAAATCATTTTTTACGACATTTTTTGGTGGTCGAGAACTTTTTTATTTCGGAAAAACTCAAAAAAAATAGATTTTTAATGAAATATGTTTTTTAACGTCTCCACCGCTATATCTCTGAAAATATTTGTGCTATCAAGCTATTTTTTTTTTAGATTAAAGTAGACACAATGGCGCTTCGAACAACGTCCCACGTGAACCCGATTTATTTTTTTTAAGTTGGTAAAATAATAGGAAACTCAAACTTGTTATTTTCAGTAGCGTAATTTTAGGCAATCGAGAAAAAAAAACCCATTTATGAAAATTTGTATATACATGCTGCATACAAATTGAAGCCAATAGTTGAAAAAAGTTTTTAGGATAAAAATTTTCCATGTCCCGTTCATAGTATTGCGTCAGCGATTTTTTTTAACGGGCCAAAGTCATATTCTTGCGCGCTCGGCTGTAGCAAGCCTGCCGTCTGCAACGATCTGACGGTCCCGGTCGGGGTGTATGTAGTAGTTTAACTTATATTAATAGGTACAAAACCAGTAGTGATCAAAAGCACCTAGAATATTATTGTTCAATATTTCATATATTGTACAGTAGTATTGATCATATGTTGTTAATATTAAGAAATTGTACAATAAATATTAAATAGTCTCCTTTTAATAATAAAAAGACAGGTAGATAGATATAAATACCTAATCTATAAATATCAATCAGTGTTACTAACTACCCACCTAATTAGTAAGTTTATTAGACTTTAAATGAATGAAAGTAAAAACGTACGCATAAAATGAGTTTTATTGTTGAAATACATTTTCTATTTGGATAGATAAATATGTAGTATGTAGTTTATGTAGGCCCTACATTAATAGCATTCTAATTTGTTCATATCTGCCTCGAAATCTTTAATAATTTTGTTACAGGAACGACATTTGCACTCGTTGCAACATTTTAGGACTTTAAACAAGCACATTTTTTTTTACAAATAATGAACTCCATTGTTTTAGAAAACTAAATAAGTACATACAGCACACTCTAACAGCCACTACTTTCGTCAACCGCCACTTCTACGCGACTAATCTGACCTAGTGATGGGCGATATATCACGAACTGTGATTGAATCACTGATATTAAGAAATCACAGGTAACGACTGTTAGTAAAGTTGGCAGAAAAGCGTGACGTGATCACGACTTTCCTTCCGTATTTCGTTCCCTTGCCGTGTTTCAACCAAGACCAATATAATAATTAACAATTTCTCCCGTACGTCGTATTATGAAAGTCGTGATCACATCACGTTTTAAATTCACTGATAGAAGAAAATCACAGTAACGATTTACGTTGTGATTGAAAAATCACGATATCGCCCATCACTAATCTGACCAACCCTGCATGCGAGGTATATTAATTGCGTCCCAATGTCGCATTTAGCGCTGATAAAAAAAAATCGCTGTTGCCAAACGGTACACTTTAGGAAAAAATATGTTGTTTCAAAAACTTTTGTGATTATTAGGCTTTATTTTATTCGCTGCATGTATGTAAATATTTTCAAAAATAAAAAAGTTTATCGATTGGTGAAGATTTCAATACATAAAATATATATATTTTTAATTTATCTGATTTTTAGAAAAATGAAAGTGCGAATTGTTATATTGGTAAAAGCGCTACAGTGTATGCTTTAATTTGACAAAAAACAAATTTCAGTACCTTTAATAGTTTTAAAGAAACAAAAAAAAACAATTTTCTTTGAAAATACATTTTTTTCACTTTTTATTGATTTAAAAAGTTCGAGACCACAAAAAAATGTCGTAAAATATGATTTCATATGCCCGGTGACATACTCAAAGGAACCTAACATGTTTGACCTGGTTCTACGCCAAAAAAAAAAAAACGACACAATAGATTTACGAAATCGCTGCTCTATAATAAATATTTATTGATAGGAATAATAATGTGTTAAGTATTTCTACAGGGTTCGGCCTCATCTGGAAAACCTGGAAACGTCCGGAATTTCAAGAACACGTGAAAAAGTCAGGGAATTTTCAATGTTTTGTTATGTTAAATTATTTATTTACTTTTACGTTTTATGTTAACTTATATGGTGTAGAGGTATTCCAAACGCGTTTCCTCCCAAAATGATATTTCTGCCACAAAGACATTTTCCGTCACATTCGATTTTCCAGAAAAGTTATTTTATCAAATATCTGGTGGTATAATTATAATTTATTATTTTATTACTATTATTTATCATCAATCATTATTACGATAATCAGCATGAAGCAATAGGGCTGGTTTATCAATAGAGGGTTAGATTAGTTTGCCTCGGGACTAAACGCTAACTCCAGGCTAAAGTGTTTATCAAGTCGGGTTAAAACTCACCCTGGGCTAAAGTCAGAAATAACTTACCACAAGCTTCAAGGTGGGGGTTATGTCTGTTAGACCGAGGGTAACCTACAAGTTTTGTTTAGCCTACAGTAATATTTTTTTTTAAATTAAGGCATTGTTTCAAATTTCCAACCGACAGGTAAAAGGTTTTCTAATGTAGCCAAAAAGTAAATATTAAAATACGTTTTATTGTATTAGAAAAATCATTGTTTCACCAAAAATTTGCTGCTTTTAACATTAAGATATGATACAATTAGTAATTATTATTATACTCTTCGCAAATATGAAAACGAAGAGTATATTTTGCATTTGATCGGCACATTTCTAAAACCGTAAATATCGCTCGCAGACAAAAAATTTTCATATCATTGTGTTAGTGAATGAATTCTGAACAACTTTCAAAATGTCCGTCTGTCCGTCCGTCCGTCACGTTTTTTGTCAGCACGATAACTCAAGAAAGAGAAATTCGATTGTATTGAAATTTGGACAGTTAGTGTTAGCTAGAGGAAGAACCCTATTGTTTTTGAACAAAATCGATTGGCAAATAAAAATATTATCTTATTAATGATTTAAATTTGAAAAAAATTTTTTTGATTTTTATGTTTTTGTAATTGAATAGAAATCTGGTAGAATTATATTTCACTTTAATATCTAAATATTTATATATTTTACAAATATACATTTCATAATGTAATATACAACCGTGAAAATATGATTTTAGCTCGTGTCTTATAATGTAAAAATTTACATTTTTTACGTGTAAGGTGGTAGTGTAGTTCTTACGCTTTTGATTCGGAATCCACCAAAATTTCCATTTCACCACCTTTTACTCCCATCTCTATTCTCTCTATTAGTCTTATTTTTGTTCTTTTGTTTCTTTTTGTTCTTTTGTTTCTTTTTGTTCTTTTTAAAATCCCCTCTCGACCAATAACTTCTTACAAATCAAAACCTTTTAAATCATAACTTCCCCCTCACCCTACCTTTCCGAAGGCAGGTAGACCATCGGATGAAGGTTGTCATTTGTTCGAACGGGTTTTTTCATTGAGTTTTTCCCGTACTAGTAACCCGACCTCTTAAAACAGTGCGCGTGTACGCCAGTGCGTGTGTGCGCCAGTGCGTGTGTGCGCGCTTAAACAAAATTCGCCATTTTCTATTTATTTCTAAGTAGTTCTAAGTATTTTAAAATCGTTCATGATTATTTTTCAATAAATTGTTAGGTTTAAGTTTTATTTCTTATTAAAACAGGAGCCCTAACCTCCACCCATTTTACTTACCGTTCTAGCCGAGGCTGGACCTGGCCCACCCGGCCACCCATCTACCACGGCGTTGCGCGCCGTGGTGGTGTGGCCGGCTCTGAACCGGGTTCCAACTCAGGCATATTTTTTGTAACTGAAATGTTAATAAATCTTTTTGAATTGAATTGAATTGATTCTGAATCCAAGGTTCCCGGGTTCGAAACCAAAATAGGGTTTGGGTATGGTTTTTTTTTTATTCTTACTTTATTTTACACTGAGTCTTTTACCAACTAAGTTCGTACTATAAAATTAAAAATGTCTAAAACTAACACTATTTACAAAAAACTGCGAAGAGTATCCTAGAGAACATGTAACAATTATATAAAAAGTTCAGTGAATAGGCGAAGAGTACGTTTTTAGCTTGTTTATTAGCTGCTGGCGATTGCATAAATGTTAGCAAATTTAATTTTGCGCCAACAAGCTTCTCAGCAACCGCTCTGCTGACTACCTTTGTTGAGGTTTCACTCAGAAAATCACTCATTTTTCGGACAATCACAATCAACCTAGAGTTGGCAACTTTGTAGAAATCATTAACAGGTTATTCAAGGGTTTCCTAACACACATAAAATGTAGTTGATAAACGGATGCGAGTTTAACACTCACTAACACACAAATTTAACCGTACATTGATAATCCGGTCCTCAGGACCGATTTATCAGGTTTAGGTTAGTTTTCTTCGGGGTTAAACGCTAACTCCAGGATACAGTGTACATCAAGTCGGATTAAAAGGAACCCTGGGCTAAAGTCAGCAATTGCTTTTAACATTGAGATATTACTCAACTCGTAATTCTTTATTAACTGTTGGATATTCCATAAATGCCGACAAACCTTAATTTTGTGCCAAAAAGCTTTTTTATGAAAATATTGTTTCTAACAAAAACTAACAAAAGAATATTACTCATTTTTCGGCCAGTCACAGTCATACCTCAGGTTTATCCAATGGTTTCTTAACCCGCACATAAAATGTGGTGGATAAACGGATGCGAATTTAACACTCACTAACACGCAAATTTAACCCTACATTGATAAACCGGTCTCAGGGCCGATTTATCAGAGTTAGGTTAGTTTTCTTCGGGTTTAAACGCTAACTCCAGGATACAGTTTATATCAAGTTGGGTTAAAAGCAACCCTGGGCTAAAGTCAGCAATTGCTTTTAACATTGAGATATTACTCAACTGGTAATTCTTTATTAACTGCTGGATATTCCATAAATGCCAACAAGTCTTAATTTTGTGTCAAAAAGCTTCTTTGTGAAAGTTTTGTTTCTAACAAAAACTGACAAACAGAATATTACTCATTTTTCGGCCAATCACAGTCATACCTCAGGTTTATCCAATGGTTTCTTAACCCACACATAAAATGTGGTGGATAAACGGATGTGAGTTTAACACTCACTTGGACCCGAGGTTAAAGTTAGCCCAGGGCTGGCTAACACGCAAATTGAACCCTACATTGATAAGCAGGTCCTCAGTCTCATCTCAAATAATGGCAGAGCTGCATTTTGCACTTTGACCAACAGCTGCATGGAGACCGATCTCTGATGAGTTCCCTAAAAAAAGACGGTCTAGGTGATCAAGACCACCAATTTAATTATAAAACCTGGGTACATTGACTAGTTTCGAACACGCTTCTCTATTAATACGTTTCTGAATTTATTTCGTTGTAATATTTTCCTCTGCTGGATAAGAGAAACCAATAACATATTTTATTTTAAATTAAATTCAGAAGCACTAGACGCTTTCTTATTTATTGCTGGTCTGTCAAGGTAGCCGAGAATTTTCCATGTTTCAACTTTGCGCAAAGTACTTCCATTTTCCTCCTTTCCAGTGGTTTCGATTTTCAGATATCTTCATGGGTCTTGCGGGCATCCTTCCGAATGAAGAGTTCTGGTTTTTGTCATTACAATTAAAAAAATAATTTTTTTTTTTTTAATTTGTTATATGACAGACACAAAATATTGATGAAGCATTTTTGTCTATTATTAAAAGTCATCAGCATCACTTCGATATGATTTTAAACTGTAGCAAGTTAGTTCCGCTTCTTGGAAAAACTTTATTTAATTGAATATTGAAATTAATATGTACTTGCATTAAATATTCAAATAAGTAACACAAATCCTATAATTTAGGAACCAGCCACATTAAGATGGAAATACCACGTCTGTTATTCATCTTCTACATCCTGCTAAAAGTTTGCAAAAATAATTCAAATACTTCTTGTTATTATTTAAGGTAGCAGACGGATGCGTCATTCCTAGAAAAATATGATAAAAAATGGGAATATACTCATGTTTATTAAAAATAAAATAGAATATTCATATTCATTAATTAAATAATTAATTAACATTCCATGAAATTACATGTGTATATGTACATATGAATTTAACATAATAGGATATATAGTATACACCCAGCTGAACTATACGCAGGCTGTTAAACAAAGGTATACCCACAGTTTTCCTTGAATATTATCTAACGGTAGGTTATCTTGACATCCACCGATCTTTGAATTGTTAATTCGTTAAACCTCATTACTATTTTTAATCAAATTATTTATAAGTATGTAAATTATTACAACTTAATATCAACAAAACAAGAACAAGTCACAAAATAGCTTCAGTCTCTAGGAGTTTTATCAATGAAAATGAATTCAACTTCATTTGAGCGCTTGTAGTGGGATATATTCCGAGTGCGTATGCAAATTTCTGACATCTGTTAGTTGTCCCGTTGGAAACGCCGCCATCTTGAAAAAATGGTTCATTATCGTTTTCTTAATGTCTCGCTTCCTGTCAAAGTTATGAAAAAAATACACCAGTTTTGTAGAGCTTTAAATTTTCTATAATTTTGATCATTTTATTGTTTTCCGTAGTATTAATATTTTACGATTTATAATGCGAGAAAGGTAAGAATGAATGGGTTGCAAAATTTTTTCTCTTTTTTCGCGTCTTCTGATAAGTCTTACCTTAAAATAAATATTACTACGAAATCAATTACAAAAAGCAAATTCAATATTTCGATATTACCACCAACAGAAAAAGCAGCACAATGATACACTTATAGAACAATATCATCAGGTGCAAACATGGCTCGGATTTGACAAAGATCCTTAGAAATGGGGCTGAAGCAGAACCGATCATGGGCTCGAACCAATTACTAACACAGCCTATTCCGCACTACCAGCACTTCTCAAATTAATATTTGTGAATGTAAGGCAAAATGGGGAGCAGTTTGTAGTTGCCGCAAAGCATCAGGCAAGAAGTTTTCCATGATATTCCAAAATTGTAGCGGAGAAATTTGCGAAAATGTTTCAGCCATCCCCAACGTGCTTGAGGAAAACGAAATCGATGACGAGGCACTGAGATGATGAAAATGATAATAAAAACGTTTAGTTACAATATAGCACGAACCAGGGCCAAATTATCTAATAGACAAACTAGTCAATTGCCTAGGGGCAATTTACCGACGGTCCAGGGGCGACATTTATCGTTTATTATTGATCTGTGCAAGGAAATTATTTATTTGTTATTTGGTTATTTTATTTTGATACAATTATCGAATTTATTAGCTCTGTACTGTAGCAATATTTTACTGAATTATTTATAGGATTATATTATAGCGAAGCTCGCAAGCAAGAAGTAACGAAAAAGGATATAAGTTTTGTTTTTCAAACTATCATTCTACTCTTCGCAAATACGAAAACGAAGAGTATATTGCATTTGATCGGTACATTTCTAAAACCGTAAATATCGCTCGCAGACAAAATTTTTTTATATCATTGTGATAGTGAAAGAATTCTGAACAACTTTCAAAATGTCCGCCTGTCCGTCCGTACGTCCGTGTGTCCGTCCGTCCATCGTGTTTCTTGTAAGCTCGATAACTCGAGAAAGAAAAATCCAATTGACCGAAATTTGGACAGTAAGTTAGTGTTAGCTAGGGGAAGAAACCTGTTGTTTTTGAACAAAATCGATCACTAAATAAAAATGTTATTACCGATTTAAATTTGAGAATTTTTTTTTGATTTTTGTGTTTTTGTAATTGAATAGAAATCTGATGAAATGATATTTCATTTGAATATCTAAGTATTTTTAAATTTTGCAAATATACATTTCATAATGTAATATACAATCGTGGAAATATTTTAGCTCATCTCTTATAATGTAAAAATTTACACTTTTTTACGTGTTAGGAGGTGGTGTAGTTCGTAGGCTTTTGACTCCCGTTTTATTTCTAAACAGGAGCACTAACCATCCAATCGAATTACTGTTTCAGCCAAACCGGACCTGCCCCTATCCAGCCCTAAATTCACCTTGACGTTACGCGTCGTCGTCTCCGTCTGGCTGGCTCTGGGCCAGGTTCCGTGGAGGTGCATACTTGTATATGCTTAATTTAAATAATAATAAAAAATATCTGGCCCGGTCATGAACTGGAAAATTTTTGAATTTTTATGTTCAATTATTTAGAGTGATAGTTTATACGTTACAAGTAAGGCACAGACGTGGATTAGACTTCTTGGGGACACCACGTAAAAAAACGTGCCTTGATCTCCACCACCATGTCGATGTGAAAAAGAATTTATTGGTTCAGTTCGACGCTGACGTAACACCACGAGATTCTTTTTCGAGTTTCGCGCCTATCTGACGATCTTTGCAATATTGTAAAAGTATACATGACATTGAGTATGAGTATAGGTATTGAAAAAATTGTGCGTTACATTTGTATATTCTCTCATGCTCTACGAATTGATAATACCCATTTTTAACGTCAGACTTACCAATGACGGCAAAAAAGAGAAAAACATTATTCAACCCATTCAATTTTACCTTTCTCGGGCTATAAATCGTAAAATATTAATCTTATGAAAAAAAGTAAAAGGATCAAAATTATAAATAATTTCAAGCTCTATTGTAGATTGTTTAAGGTCCTAGGTTGGACTTTCTTCACCTCAAGCTAAAAGATCTTTTGTGAATTACGGCTAAACTTCGCCAGGACATTAATATAAATAAGGCGATTAAAAAAAAAACCTTATAACTAGTTGTTGCCCAGGATTCCAAGGCTTTTTGCAAAGCTTGTGATTTTCCCGGGAGCTAATTTCCCTATGCCTTCAGGTGTTAATTCCGCCTGTTCTAGGTACTTTAGCCTAATGCGGATTAGTAACTTGCATTCACAAAGTATATGCTCCGCAGTCTCTCACAGTACCTGCATTTGTCATCTTCTGCCGTGCCCATGTTCTTGGGATGATAACTCAAGGGACAATGGCTAGTTGGAAAGCCTGCGATCAGCCTTAGATCGGACTTTTCAAGTTCGAGAAGCCTTGTTGCATTCTTTGTTGAATAGTTTATAAACCTTTTCGCTTGTCTTTGGCCTGGAGTATCCCTCCAGTAGCACTTATTTTGTTCCTTTTTCAATTTTTGGACCTCCTTCGTTATATGTCCCTTAGATAAGTCACAGAACGGTTCGGGTCCAAAAAATGGGACTTCAGCCCCTCTTCTTGCGAGGCTGTCAGCTAATTCGTTGCCTTCTATTCCCTCATTCTTTGGCACCCACATCAAGGTACTGTGGGGTTTCACATAATCAAAAACAAATATTAAAATTATTATTTTAATATAATTAAAACCTGTTGATAATGAAATTAACATTAAAAATATACATCCATATATATATCAATATCTGTATCTCATAATAATAATAATTTGTCTGTAACCAAAGTTACTAATTTTATTTTATCCTAGAGATCTAGTTAATGCAAAACATAAAATATATAAAATGGGAGATATTTAGGTAACTACACTATACATACATACAAAAGAAAATAACAAACCAATCAATCAAAATCAAAACGTACTCTCTTAGCCACCAACGGAGCGGGATGTTCCGTAATGTTAATCAATAAATATGCTGGTTTAATTCTGTCAATACTGACAGTCAATTCTTTTCCCCGCTTAAGGATAGTGATAACTTTAGCCTTACGTGAAATCATTTCGTAAGGACTTTCAAATAAAGGCGTGAAAATAGGTTTAATACGAGCATTACGAAGATACACAAACTTGCAAGTATTAACATCAGGACTTACGAATGATTTTTGAGAAATGATTACGATTGGTATTCGTAAAATCTAACTTGTCAAAAACGTCATGTAATTTATTAATAAAATAAGGAACTTCCGTATGAACGTGCGACTTAATAAAAATTCTCCAGGGAGACGTAATGTTTGACCAGCAGACGAACAATGTAAGTCAACTTTGAGTATACCTCTCAAACCTAATAAAATAATAGGGAGTTCCGAAACCCAATTAATTGAGTTTACTTTAGCTAGTAAAGTAGTCTTTAATGAGCGATGAAAACGTTCCACCATTCCATTGCTCTCTGGATGGTAAGAGATCGTGCGAATACGATGAAATCCTAAAAATTTCTAAAATTCGCGAAATAATTTAGATTCAATTGCATTCCTTGGTCAGCAGTGACATGAATCGGAACGCCAAAGCGACAGATGTAATTTTGAAACAACGTTTTGGCCACCGTTTCGTCAGTGTAATCTGAAATGCGGTAAGTTCAGGCCAACGCGTAAAACGCTCAACAACGGTGAGAATGTAAGAATAACTGAAGGAGGTAACGGTCCTACGAGGTCCATATGGATGTGCCCGAAACGACCTTATGGTATATCAAAATCCCATATTGGAGTCTTTGTATACCGGTTGACAACTTATGTAAGTTTTGGTCCATAATGTGCAGTCAGAATTCATTTTGGGGCAAAAATATTTATCAGAAATTAATTTTTTAGTAGCGCGAATACCTGCGTGAACTAGGTTATGAAAAATATCAAAAACAACACGACGCAAAGCTTTGGGTACATAAGGACGACATTTAGAATTAGGGACGTCACACCAAGTAAGCTCTGATGAAGCAATATTAATTTGTTTTTAAAAGAAATGGACCTTATTAAGTTTATTCTCTTGCGTCTGTAATAGAGAGGTAAGTTCTGAATCCTTAGATTGTGCAGTTTTCAAAAGTTTTAAATTTAATTGATTCGAATTAATAGCAGCATTAGCTTATTTCGATTAATTAATGAACAATCATTCAAACGAGACATGGTATCCACGACGACATTGTTCGCGCCTGGAATATATTGAACGCTATTTGTAATCTGTGCAATATATTCTAAGTGACGAGTTTGCCTTGGGGGTTCTCTCAGCTTTAGAAAGAAAGGCTGAAACTAACAGTTTGTGGTCAGTGAAAAGAAATCCCGACCTTCTAAAATATATCTCAAATGTCTAATTGACAAATAAGCTGCGAGAAGTTCCCTGTCAAAAACCGAGTAACTTTTTTGAGTATCAGTTAGCTTTTTACAAAAGAAAGCCAAAGGAGTGGAGATATTGTTAAAAGTCTGCTCCAAAACTGATCCTACGGACACATTTGAGCAATCAACTGTTAACAAACTGTTACCCCATCGTTGTAATTAGGATGATCAAGAACGGTTGCATCTACCAAAGCTTGTTTAGCTTTAATAAAATTATTGGAACAGTCCGTTGACCAAGTATTTATAACCTTTATTTTGTCACGTAACAGTGTAGTAGTTAGTGCATGTAAAGGGCTGAATATTTCAGCAAAGTTAGGTATAAATCTATGATAAAAATTAACCACGCCTAAAAATCTTTGAAGTTGTTTAACTGTTGTAGGTTGTGGAAATTCTTTAATAATGTCAACGCGCCCAGTAGTGGGGGAAATGCCCTTATGAGAGACGTGATGACCTAAAAATGTTAATTGATCTGTGCCGAAAACGCACCATAATTTTCTAAACGTTCGAACACGATCTGTAAATGTTGTAAATGTTCGACATGATTTTTACTAATATCATCTAAATAAACGAAAACAAACTTCAAATGTGATAGGACTTCATTCATAAATCTTTAAAAGGTTTGACCAGCATTTCTTAATCCAAAAGACATACGTGTAAATTGGAACAAACCGAGTGGAGTGGTAATCGCAGTCTTGAAAATATCAGTTTCGTTGACAGGTATTTGATGATAAGCTCTAACTAAATTAATTTTAGAAAAAATTGTGCAACCAAATAATTGTGCATTAAAATCTTGAATATGTGGTAGAGGATATCGGTTAGGGATAGTTATAGTGTTTAATTGTCTGTAATCACCACAAGGACGCCAATCGTTGCAATCCTTTTTAGCGACCATATGTAGTGGGGATGAAACAGACGATGAAGAAGGTTCACAAATACCTAACTCGACCATCTGATCAAACTCACCTAAATTTAATAGCGTCCAAACGTCTTGGACGACTAAAAGGTAAATGCCCCTCCGTAACTATATAATGTTTCACGGAATGTTTAATAGGCATAAAGTAATCTGGTGTGCCGGTTAGATGAGGAAAAGTGCGTAACAGTTTGGTATATTGATTTTCAATAGAAAATAATCTAGGAGAGATGAAAGAAAACTTCTTGACGTAACAATTAATTGACAAACTTGTCATGTTATCTATTAATAGTTTGTTCTTTAAATATACGAGTAGTCCAAAATGTGCTATGAAGTCAGCTCCTAAGATAGGAACATCTACGTCAGTGATAGTAAAAATAAAGTATTATTAGCTGCAGTTAAGATTAAATCTGGGTCCTTTTTAAAATCAGCAAATAAATTCTAGGTATAATTGATAATTCTGCACCAGTATCAATTAAAAAATGTAATTTGTTTGACATATCATCAGTTTCACTAGTATGCGTAGATAAATTGCTAGTATCGATTAGTTTTTTTAATAATTAGAATGATTTTTATATAAAGGGGTGTTATAAAAAGAACACCAAGGGCCATTGCACTTCAAAACTTTATCCTTTCATACCTGGTGATAATAGCAAACTGATTTATTAGAAGGATCAAATTTATTATTACCGTTAGAAGGCCTAGAACGAGAACGAGGGCTATTGCGACAAGTAGTACATTGATGTTCATTAAAAAAGGAAGTAGGTCGACTTTGGTGACTATTAGTCTTTAAGGCAGGTATTTGAGCTTCAAGAGAACTTTGTTCAAATAAAATCTGGTTCAAAGTGATTTGAAAGTCAATGGAAAAAGTATTAAATTTGTTTGATAAATCTGACAATGTTGTGGAGGAAATTGAATTAGGAACGGTAACAGGAGAAACGTTTGATTGGAATGAGGACATTGCAGTATTCTATCATGATTCCCAAATCTTGACAACTATGTCGATGATATCTTCTATTTCCGTCTTTCCCGAAGCAGTAATTGCTATATAAATCGTTTTAGCTAAACGTCGTCTCCACATCATAGTTCAACCAGCAGTCGACGAGTGCAGACCACCTAGTAGTGTGCAGTTGGAGACAGTGCGAAGCGAACTAGTGAAGTGGAGGCACCACAGTGATTTCAAGCGGAGAAATATTAGATGTCTTTTTCCAGGCATTAATATAAAAAGATAAATAAAGTCTCCCACCTGGGGACAACTGTGCTTTTCCTTATCCCTATATTTCTTTCAGGCGAGAAAAAGAAGTGAGGACGACATGCTGAGGAAGAAGAACTCCGACAGGAGCATCGATATGGAGACGGACGACTCGTCCAGAGCGTCAACACCAGCGATGATACAAGAAGACAGGATCAAAGAGTTAATAAGAATTCAACTCGAGGAGGAAAATAGCAGACTACGGGCCCGAATCGAGCAACTCCAGTCAGAGCTAGAGGAACTCAATCAACAGATGAGAGCCCAGACCGAGCGGACGAAAATTCAGACTGAGCGAGCTGAAATCCAGCACCGAGAACCCTCCTAGGCAAAAAAAAACCACCCCAGAGGCCCCCGTGAAGGAAGCCCCGAAAAGGAAAAATGTCCCGGACAGCGATGGCGAGGCTCCCCCCCACAGCGACAAAAAAGAAGACGCGAAAGGCCAGCGAGGATAAACCATCCACCAGTCAGGTCAAGAGTGCGACGGCCATGGATGCGGAGGCCCCGAAAACCCCCAGATGCCCCCCGTTGTACTAAGGAGCAAGGAATCCTGGACAGAAGTGACCCATAAACTCCACCAAGCCAGGATAGGGATCAACAAAGCCAAGGTAGTCAGGGAAGGCATCGCCATAGAGCCCACTTCGAAAGAGGACCACACAAAGATGACCACGATGTTCGCGCAGGAGCAGCGCGAATATCACACATACACCTCTGCACCTAGAGAAGATGCTGAGAGTGGTTATTCGGGGCATTCCCAGCGGAGTAGGCACTGACGAGGTTAAACAGGACCTAGAACGACAGGGATTCTCACCCGACGAAACAAGAAACAAGAAAACCTCCTCATGCTGGTCCTGGTCCCCCCGACCCAGGAAAACATCCTGGCAGTAAACCGCTGCTGTTACCTGGTGGTCAAGACGGAGAAGCAATGTGCCAAGCAGACCATATCAAAGTGCCACAGATGTCAAAGTTTCGGCCACGTAAGGAAGGTGCACTGCACGGCCGAAATGCGTCAAATGTGGAGAGGCCCACCGCTCCTCGGACTGCTAAAAGACCAAGGACACGTCAGCCAAGTGTGCAAACTGCCAGGGTGCACACCCAGCCAGTTACAGAGGATGCCCCAGATGCCCAAGGAAGATAACCGGACCCCCTCAGAAGCCGCAACCCGCTCCCAGCGCAACCACCAACAGGACAACCCCAGGGCTAAGCTACACCAGGGCAGCCCAGGGTGCCGCAGCGAAGCCCGTCAGCCTTGCCCACAATTTAATTAGAGTGGTTTAGCTAACCACATTGGAGCCGCCGATAATTCCTAATATGACACGAAAACTTTAAATTTAAATTTATTTAAAAAACGCGTTAAAGAATTTTTAATTACCAAATGTTATTATTCTTTAAATGAATATCTTGATGATAGAATATAAAATTTGCAGTCTACTTATTCATTGACTTGCTCTGTATGTTATTTTTATTTCAGTCATCCATGGCCTGATTTTTGCTTTTTGTATTTTGTTTCAATCAATGCTAAATTTCCGTATCACTTCTAATTACTATGTATATTAATTACACACACCATGTTTAATGTTCCTTATTTTAACAAATTTTGATTGTATGTATGTATGTGTATATATGTGTGTATTTATGTTTATATGCGTATGTGTGTATATATATATGTAATATATATTTTTTATGTCTCATATATGTTACTTATACTCGTATGTTTTTTTTTATTATTTTACAGTTTTATGACTTATCCTATATTATTTGTAATAAATAATCTACTGGATGAATAAACATTATTATTATTATTATTATAGAATATGACGTTACATATTGATTTTGCGCGACAACCGGATCAGCAACAATAGGGTTTTCGAGATCCGTTGGTGTAACTACGTTTGGGACCACCATATTGATAAAAAAATAAAAGTAACAATAAATTAAATGAATGAATTGAATGAATTAATTGATTGATTTGATTGGTTTAATAATTTACAATGGAAAGGAGTATATATAGGGCACCTACCTAATCATGTACAATAAATGAAATATTTCCAACAGTAAGTTTCTTCAATATCCAAGTGTAAATCTTCAGTCTTCAATATCCAAACTTCAAAAGGATTTTTCTGAAAATGGGTTCAAAAAGAGAAATATTAGTCCTGGTTATTAATCTTCTAGATCCATGAGATATAAATGTTATTATCAATAAGCAAAAATGTCTACTAGTAATATATAACCATGTACTTCCTGTCCAATTAATATCCAATTTATGTTATGATCAATGAATTATTGAAAAGATGATATTTTAATTATCTATCACGTCGGGGTTACCAATTTACGTGGGGTTCCACATAATCAAAAACAAATATTAAAATTATTATTTTAATATAATTAAAACTTGTTGATAATAAAATTAACATTAAATATATACATCCAAAAAAAGAAACTCAACCGTTATCTCAAGATGGCAGCTTTTCCACCAAGGCGACAGAGGCCAGAAATGTGCATACACAATCGGAATAGACCCTCTACAAGCCCCCAAAATGGTATGGAGTTAAATTTATTTTCATTACTTACCACTAAGTATTTCAGGACATACAGATTTTACTATTAGTGTCAAATGTAAGAGCAATAAATACCCGATTTAATTTTTTAAAAGTTTAGACGAAAAACCAGAAAATGCAACGACCCCGGAACAACCCTTTTGAAACGGGGGTTTCGTGGAATTTTGCTCCAGGAGTGCTAGAAACACCTAAAAACGAGGCCATAAGTAGGTGGGATTTAAAAAAATAATTAACGAAAAAAATATGACCGAGGAATAACATATTGCATGTAGTTAACACGATTGACAAGGATAAAAAATATACAGAGTGGTCATCCGAAATAATAATTAAGAAACTAGTGGAAATGGTGTTTGTTGTACAATTGATACAATTATCGACGAGGAAACCCGATACATTTGTAGTGAAAAATATACACTCTGTATATTTTCACTAAACATATATCAGGTTTCCTTCTCGATAATTTACCACTCTGATCACTTAAAAAAAATATAAAACAACGCGACGTGACGAAGAAAAGCAATATTTGGAATATAGTTGTCACTATTGCCTAAAAAAAATCCGATACACTTTTAGTTAGAAAATATACAGGGTTGTCATCCACCAGAAAAAATTATTAATAAATAAAGGATATCAAATAAAAAGGAAAGTTTTGTGTAAATACATTTACAGATATTTTTTTTTGCTTTTTGTGGTTTTTTAGTTTTTGTACATTAAGAACGTCCATATAATTTTCAGGAACAAGTGCTCTGTGTCCAGCATTACTTTCACCTAGTTACAACCTCATTGTTAGGACCTTTAAGCACTCCTGTAGCAAAAACCGGTAATAGGATCGACTCGATGCAATAAGAACTATTGATCAGCATGATTTGAATTACAATTGATTCCACTGAAATGCCATTTCCGTAAGGGTTGTCCTGGACTCCTTTATTAGTTAAATTAATAGTTACAAAATATACATGAAAATATCTCTGGTTAAACCCAAATATTAACGAATTACAGTTGCAGTCGGGCGTTGTCGACTGCAAATGCCTACTTGAAAAATAAAAATAAGATAAAATAAGATTTTGACTTGAATCTCAATGACACCACGTAAAACTGAATTGTGCCGTGTTCGAGCAAAATGTTAATCAAATAAATATTCGCAGTCAAGCATTCTCGACAAATGGACATGAAAATTTTCATTTTTTAGCGGTTGTAAATCAAAATTTAGAAAAATGTTTCAATTATGCGGCGTTTTAAATTTTTGGAATTGATTTTTAAAATATGTGGACACTGTGTAATCCCTCCACCATCACATACATTCACAAAATGAACCATTTTTTAATGGGAAATCTAAATCTGTTAACTTACATAACCCGTATTATTTGCGAGTAGATGAGCAGTGAAAGCGTCCAATATACATTTTCAATTTTTTTTCCAAGTTTTGGTTTCGAGCTTATGAAGAACTCACACACCACAAACTGTTGTGAAAATAGAAATAGCAAAAAAATAAACAAATAGGAATTTACCGTGAATTAACTCAGCACAGACAATGCTAACCTAACACGAACAAAATAAAACTAAACGCCAGGTAATAGGAAGGTATAAGACGCATTTTTTGCCCAGAGGTCTGTCAGGGCATTTTTCACAGAGAGGTGGACCACGGTTGGTGGAAATCAGGATAAAAAATTGCGAGGATAAAAACAGAGGTGAAACAAAGCTAAACCTAAAACAACGTGATACAAGTGTTTCTAGATCGAGTCATAGATCCAGTTTTATACTTTTCAGAAAAGTTATAATTGTGTTAAAAAAGTTGTTGTGAAGCAATAGAATAGTAGTATTAGTGAGAAGTTGAATGTTAAGTGAAGACAGTTTTTTGATAAGTTCTGTTGTAGCCTGGGTGTTATGTTTACAATTAAAAATAATATAGTTCAGATCTGGAAAGGACTATCAAGGACTCCGATCCGATTCGGGTGTTGTGGAAAACGGCCGTGATTTAATTTTAATCTAGTAATAGTAGTCGAGAAATACCTAGATACTTTGTGGCTGCTTACATGAGGAAGAAAAGTTAGGGTTAAAGGTTAAATTTTTGCGTAGTGATTTTTTGGGCTTCCCAAATAATTTGCCATTTCTGTTTTTGCTCCTGTTTATAAGTATGGAAGAAATCTGTCACCGGATAGAAAGGCTGAATGACACCTCGCTCTTTAACGGATTGTTTGTCGAGATTATCAACAATATAATTTCCTGTGATATTTGTGTGTCCCTTAACCCAAACATCTCCAAAACTGCTTATAGATACCAGGACGGATTTAGAGTCGCTTAATACGGTAATGTTTTTAAAAACAGAATTAGGTCTCATTATGTAAAAGTCGGTGGTCCAGGATTTTTTCCTAGATATTTAAATTTGTATCTTGTTATATTATGTAATTTGATTTGTCCCCAGATTCGAGTGAAAAACAGGCTAAAATGTATGACGAGATTAAAAGTGTAATATCGTAAGCAAACGATTTCCATTTACTTACCGCTATGTACAAAAAGTATTCGTTGTATACTCAAAATTAACTGTACAGTTTGTAGCGATTCTTTTTTAAATTAATTATCATTAACATATGTATGTGTTAAGTGAGCGAACCAAGTATTGTAGGTGTGTGCGTGAATACAATAACAATATAAATTGGTATATAAATATTTTGTATAAATATATCCATTGACCATAAAAGTTAAGAGAATTAGATTCATTTGTAATTTGCATAAACTAATATGAACAACCCTGCTAGTGGAAATAAGTTTCTTTTTATTAAGTTTTTCCAAGGTCGTCTTCGTAGGTAATATATTTTCGATTCCGGTGCGAACTCGAATCGAAGAGAAAGAAGAAAAACTAGTACGATGTGGTTACATCTGAACAAGTACAAATAACTGATTTTTGTTAGAAAGTAAGTACACGCTTCTTAATATTAAGTTCAATTTTCAAATTATTGCACCACGTTGAAATCTCATTAATGTCCTTTTTGTGCCAGAGTACGTACAATCATTAATATTTTCTATTTTGGAACTTGACTTGCAGTCATTTACGCAAAGAAGGCAAGTAGTGTTACTAAGTACATCAATCAAATAATTAATAGAAGTGAGAAATAGTAAATAATAATAATAAAAATAATTAAAAAATCGCAGTGGATCCAAGCATACCAGAAATAATTTATTGATAATTATTTAAATTGGTAAAAACTTGCCACCTATAGAAATAAGAACCCAGTAGATTAATAAGAGTTCATTTCATAATATACCTATAGATAAAAATCAGGTGATCCAATCAGTAAGAAGCTTTAACTATGCCTGTGAAATAACATTCAGTTATATTATCCTCTATATCGGATTTTTTAGCATTCTAAATAGGGTTAGTACTAGAATATTGCGCAGAAAATAAATCTTATTAATAACAGAGATGACAGGTTTAACGGTCTTCCACATCCAGTGGAAGTATAGTAACGACAAAAAAATTTTTCAAAATTTTTAGTGTTCAAATAGGTTTAGAATGTCATGAAACGTCGAGATTTTAAGTTTGAGCGAAAAAAAATATCTGTCTGTCTGTAACTCTTTTCGTGCACACGATTACTCTAGAAACGTTTAAGATATTGACTTGAAAGGTACACGTATGTACTTTAACGGGATCTGGAACTAGATTATATTTTCATCTTACTCCGTCGAAGGGTTTGGGGGTAAATTGGGATAAATGGGATGAGAGTCCATAAAATTGGTATTTAGTATATACAAGAGAAGCTAAGGTCTCAAAAATTTTTTTAGCATTAGCTACCCCCATTACCACCCCCACCGCATTATTGAAGAAGAAAAAAAAATTGTGATTTAGTGAGTGTATAAGAACCAAAAACCTCAAAATATTTTTTTTACTTCATCCACTCTCACTACCACCCTTTATCACCACCCACCATCCCAATACCGATGTGGGATATCGTTTCATGGTTTTTGGGGTAGACAATTTCAAATATTATATTAGTAAAGTTCCATAAACAATTATTTCCACATACAAAATTTTTTCGTTGTGAGAGACTTGAATAGAAAATCTGGATGTGGAAGTAGTGATTCCTTTGGGCAGCGATTTTTTCTAAATAGATTCAAATAGTTTTGAAAGGGCACATGACACCACAGTAGGTCGATAATTACTTTTTTTGTTTTTTGTAGCTGGTTTGATTCCAGACAATGGTTCTCTTTTTAGAATGATAATAGAACTGATTAAAAAATATGTGTCTAACACTAAATTAAATAAAATAGTCAATGATTGTAAGAGCAGTTTCTGTATATACCCTTACTAGTTACGCCGATACTTCGGTATACCATCACGTCGTGCAGTTGTTTTAAGTTTTAACTTTTTGGAAACTCTACGTAAATAAGTATTTGAATTTTCTAATGGATATTCTAGTGTCTTTAGTAGGTACACTGAGCCAGAGCACCTACATAAACTATAGATTATGTTTTGATCACCTTTTAATATATAATTCCGTTAGGAATGTTGAAATTGTTGCTTTATGTAGAAGAAAGTCCTTAATTAAGTTATTTGGAACCTTAGTTACATAGTGTTGATGTACTAGTTTAATGTTCCTCTTTTAATTTATATTTTATTTCTATGAAATGATACTTTAAGTTGTTACGTTTTTCAATTTTTTTGTACCATTCCTTTTCTTAGCCTTATAAAAAAGCCATTGTTCTTAAACAGATATTTAGAATCTTTTAATAAATGCTTAGGGACTAGAATTAATATATATTGTAATGTATTTTTATGATATTAATACGATTTACGAATAAAAAAATACTTTAATTATTTTCTCAAGGTCAAAAACTGGGTAGTATGGAAACACATTGGTATTTTTATTAACAAACAAATCTTTATTTAATTTTAATTAAATTTCAAAATCATGTCCAAGTACCTATACATTTTCCTAAATCCCTATTTGCTAGCTAACTTATAAACTAATTTAAAATGATAAAAGTTCTGAATCTGACTTTACAATTGTCAATTTAAAATTGTTCTAATATATAAGTAATATTGGCCCAGTGGCTAGGTCCCGAAAGGGGGGGGGCAAAAGGTCATGTATTTTTGCATTTTTTGATATGTTGTATGTACCTAGACCCTTATTAATAATCCATATTGTCTAATTTGGCGCGCCTGTCAGTACGACCACTTTTGTATCACTTTTTTCGGTATTTGCTCGATAACTCTTTACTAGTGTGTTATTCCAAAAAAAAAATACTTTTACCTTTTTTGTAGAGCACAAAATTTCCTACAATTTAATTTAACATCATTTTTTTTTCCAAACCTCATAATTACCGAAATACATAGCCTCAAAGTTAAAAACGTTTTTCAAAAGTTACGAAAAACTCATTTTTTTAAACAATTTATTCCACTGACGTTTGGCAATTACTACCTACTTTACAAGGAGAGGGTATATATTTTTTTAACTATAAGTTCCTTGCTTTATTAAAAATATTTGTTCCTATCAGGTTTGCACTTTTAATAAATAATTGTTAACACATCTTTACTTCTCTTCATATCCTACTTTATCTGTTATTCTGCTTTTTCTATTATATTAGGTATAGATCCTCCTCTTTCCAACCTGATGTTTTATCACATTTCTTCTTTTTCTCCTTTATTTTATAACTGTTTACTTGTTTATTTTATATTATTATATTTCTTCTTTTTCTTCTCTACTTTATATATGTTTACTTGCTTGTTTTATATTATAATATATGTATAAAGCGAGGTATCTGCGCCCTTTGCTTTGTTAGGCTTTGCTGCATTCTCTCTATCTGTAGCCATCACTACTTGACCGCCAGAAAACAATAAGGTATATGGCACTTTGTCACCGATGGATATACCCATATACCATATTTTCGTTTTCAGTGTCTCAGTGCTTTTTCCAAAGAGATCTTAAATAACAGCGGAGCTAGTGTGCATCCTTGCCTTAGTCCCGTTGACACTTCAAAATCTTCCGAAACCTCCATATTAATTTTCACTGCGCTAGTATCTCCGCAATATAGTTTCTTCACCGTGCGCCGTATGATAATTCATGACTAATGTCTCTGGAGATTTTGCTATTTTCCAGGTGCTCTGTGGAGATCTACTAATAATGCCATTGGACTGTTTTTCCTCTTTCTATTCTCTTAACTATGATATTTTTAATAGTGAATATATACCGTCTATACATGAGCATCCTGCTCTAAACCCATTTTGTTCTTCGCATTCACTAAATTCGTGTTATATTCTCTGCTTAAGAACGCGCCCATAAAATCACAGTACATATAACGCCAATTCCTTTCGTCTGTCTTCTTTTTTGTATATAGAGGTTGTATAGACTTGAGTAATTCCACGCTTATATTTTCCGGGCCAGGTGCTTTTCCATTCTTCATCTGTTTAACGGCTTCTTTTACTTCATGTGATGTTATGTCCTGTACAATGTGACTCTCATTCGTTTCTCGTCCACCCCTTTCCCGTGTTAGTTGTTCATTTATATTATAATACTTCTTCTTTTTCTCCTCTATTTTATAACCGTTCACTTGCTTGTCTTATATTATTTTACTTCTTTTACCAATTTTTCTTGTTTATTTCTCTGTCATATTAAAACTCCTTCAATTCTATTCTTCATTTATTTTTTTTGTTGATTTCAAAAACTTTCTTTTTTCTTTTTCAACCGCCCTTCACTTTTTTGATAATATTTTCACTTTTAGAAATGTTCACAATTAGGTAACTTTGTATATATCTTTACTACTTACTAAATAAACAAACATAACATATCTCACTAACTCTGAATTTTTTGAAAATAAACTAAAACCCTGTTAATTAATACTTTCTACGTTCCATTTAATTCTTATCTTTCTTTACAGCTGAATACTCAAATAACTTTTACATTTTTGTTGTATTAATAATTTCATAATTTTAACTTCATACCTAGAAAATATACAATTGAAATGTTCACACAAATAGTTCGTCAGTAAAATATCAGACCTGATAGCACACAACATATTACACAGCAATAATACTACAAACCAAATACTGCAACACTACAAATACTACATAAACTTTATTGCAAAAGTTTGTCACAAGATCATCCTCCAAAGTAATTTTGTTTAGAAAGCAACATTCAATATCTGAAAATAATTTATACTTTGCTAAAAATTTAGACTTTTGTCAATTCTACCCTTATATTTGACAATAATACTAGGATAATTAATATTTTCTTTAGATAACGAATCACTGTGTATTTCCTCTAAGATAGAGGTAGATCACGTTGTATATTCAGTAAGATCGTAGTCATCCACTATTACATTATTAAATAAGTTTTTCTACAATTTGACATACATTCGTAAATTTAATATAAAGCCTATATACCCTGTATTATAATTTCAATATTATATAACCTCCTTTAAAAACACTCTCAAATAAATTATTTTTTTTTAACCACAAAACGAGTGTGTGCGCCGATCAAAATTCTTTCTGAGTTTACTAAGATCATATCAAAATACATCAATTTTCACACACAAATACTCTAGGCTATTGACAGAACTGTAAACAAATTACAAATAAAAATGTATTTAAATAAATTTCTTTTAGCTTCCTCTCATACTATTATATTTTGTTATATTCTACATATCTTTTCATAATTATCTTCTATTTCTTTTGTCATATACTATTTTCTATTTCTATCAATAGTTGCAAAATCTTTTTCTCAATTACTTATTGGAAATCAGTTATTTCATATGTTTACCTTTCACAAAAACAAAATCATCTCGATAATTTCTGCTAAATCGTGAATCATATGATAGTTATTCTTCTACATGCATTTTCTGAAAAATGTATGAGAACTATCTATTCCGCACAGAATAATTCTATAAATTTCATGGATTATTCTTTAACAAAACGTAGAAAAAAATTATATAGAAGCAAATTTGTTTGAAAATGTTTATCAATAAACCAAGCAATATCGTTACCAAATAGAGAAGAATGGATATAGTATTATGGAAAATTGTGTCCAGGGTTAATAACACAGGTCAACATTTTCTTTTTTTTATTAGTTTGAAAAAATACACCGGACTCTATCTATTACCCAGGGGTTTTTGGGGTCGCTGATTCTGATGCCGAGGTCGGATAAGCTCTATCACGTCAGGTTCAAGGTCATTTGAAGTCAAATTAAGAAAAGGTGGTTGAAAAAATCTGAAAAAATTCGCACATAGGTTTTTTGGGGTCGCTGAGTCCGAATCCGGTGTTCGCTTACCCTTAAGAGGCATCCGGAGGTCATTTCAAGGTTAATTTGAGAAAAACAGAGGGGGAACTGTCAAAAAATCTGAAAAAAATTATATACAGGTTTTTTGGGTCGCTGAGTCTGCATCCGATGCCGGCTGACCTCTACCACGTCAGTTTCAAGATCATTTGAAGGTCAAACCAAGAAAAGGTGGTTGAAAAAATCTGGAAAATTTCACACATAGGTTTTTGGGGTCGCTGAGTCCGAATCCGGTATTCGCCTACTCTTAAAAGGCATTCGGAGATCATTTCAGGGTTAATTTGAGAAAAACAGAGGGGAAGCTGCCAAAAAATCTGAAAAAATTTATATACGCTTTTTGGGTAGCTGAGTCTGCATCCGATGTCGGTTGACCTATACCATGTCAGTTTCAAGGTCATTTGAAGGTAGACAGAATGGTAAGAAGACAAACGGACAAGGAGGCAGACAAACTGTCAGTGGACATTTAGACGGAGGGTGGCAGAAAAACAGACAGATAGAAACAGTTAGTCATTTAGTATGATAGACAGAAATAGACAGAATTATCGACAGAAAGGCAGGTAGAAAGGCAGGATGTCAGATACATGGACAGAGAGGAAATGCAGGCGGACGATAAATACAGACTAACAAGCAAACGAACAAGTGTGCAGGTATAAAGACAGACAGATAAACAGACAATAAGTAGGCAGGTGAGCATTCGTATAAATTTTTTCCAATTTTTTTCACCTCCTATTCTTATTTTAACCTTCAAACGTCCTGAAACATGAGGTGATAGAGATCAACCGACATCGGATTCGGACTCAGCGACCTCAAAACCTGCGTGTTAATTTTTTCAGATTTTTTCAACCACCTTTTCTTAGTTTGACCTTGAAATGATCTTGAACCTGACGTGATAGAGCTTAACCGACCTCGGCATCGGAATCAGCGATCCCAAAAGCCCCTGGGTACCTAGGTAGAGTCCGGTGTATTTTTTCAAACTAAATGTTGACCTGTGTAATTAATAGATAAAAAAACGACCAGGGGTTCATTTATATTTTGTGAGACAAATAAATAACAAGCGAATATAAAGGGTGGAATAACTTTTAAACAGTTTAAAATATGGGGTAAAAGTTGAAAAAATTTTGAGGAACAGAAAAATTCATTAAGAGGCTTTATTTATCTACTGATATAACAAAATTAATAGTCTTTATGCTACCCAGTTGAACTCGAAATTAGTTCTATCTTGTCGTTTTCCTGTTATGGGCAATTGCTGCTATCTTCGTTTATTAAATGGAGCCCAATAGGGTAAAAAATATTAAATATGTTTTTTTTTAAATCATAGTAACAATATTATAGCTGGATTATAAAAAATGTACTGATTTCTTTTTAATAAATATCTATCGCTGAAAAACTTGCACCAGAATGTACGTATGAAAACACATCTTGAACTGTATCCTTTATCAGATCGACAAAGATATCAAGACTACTTTTTTAAACCAATTGAAAGTTCTTTCAGATTACGTTATCAAAATAATATTTCAGTGAAAAAAGTTGATCTTGAAACGATTGTAACAAAATTCACTTTTAAGGTCATCAAAATATACGTCGTACTTCAAAACCTACAATTTTTATTTGACATTTTTATTTCTAAAGCAATTATTTATTCACACATATAGTTATCTCTGCCTCACCCTGTGTACATTTATTAACTTTTCCCCTTAAATTTGAATTTTTATTTATTAACACCGATGCTTTTTTGATAAGTTAATGTAAAGAACTGGTTGCGCAACCTAAAAAAACACGAATAGTCAATATAATAATAAAGAAAATTACTACATAGAATTTATAACTTTAATTCAATGTTTATCTCGGAATTGATACTAATTTATATTTTCTCGGTATGGATGTGAAAATGCGATTATAATTTTCTGAATAAATATTTGCAAGAAGTTCAGTTCTGAGATTTAAACAAAAAATGTATTCACTTTCCGATATCGTTGCGTCAATAATGAAAAGTTAAGTGAAATATTCAAGAAATGAAATGCATTATACATTAAAATTAAATATACGACATTGAAATGAAGATATCGAATTAATAGAATATTGCATATATGTATGTGTTGGTCCACCTAGTATGTCGCTGATCGCAGGAGATTCCAACAGGGAGGTGGTACGTTAACCATGACTCAATACCAAGTTGTAAATATCAAAAGATGCGCGGCTATAAAGAAGATGGTTCTCTTTGCATCTTACCAGTTTTCCAGCTAAGTGCTTAGTGATAACTCGAAATAAGTGAACACTTTAAAAAAAAGTAAGTAAATTTGGAAAAAGCGGAAAACAAGAGTAAATGATATTTTTTGTGTTGCGCCAAAAAAATATGTGGAGATGCCAAAAGGACTGTTGATTGTGATGTAATAGTGCCATGTGGATTAGTGACAGGATTTTGTTTTAAGGACTTTTTTGGTTTGTTTTCAATTTTTCTTTTCCAACTTAATGTTTCGATGGCCTTAGTTAAAAAATAAGCATTATTAACTTTTAAGTATCTTTCATGTATTTTTATAGTTTTTAAAAAACTCGTGGTACACAATGCTCATTGACTTTAATATAATCAAATTTGATAATAAAAAGTATTCCATTTGCTGCAACTGGAAATTTTTTTTATAAAGAAAATTTACCTAATTTAAGCATTCTTTTTATTAAAATCTTTATTATGAAATTAAATTTGTTGGAAAATGAAAAATAAACAAATTAAATATGTGTAAAAGCTATGCATGAAAATAAACATCTTAGACGTTTTAGCAAGATAGATATTTATTCGATAATAATCAATAATATTGTATCAAATATTGACGGATTTAAACTGAATCTCCTTTCTGTAATTATAAGCATCGTGTATAATCTTTGTCAGGTATCTAATTATCAGTATACACATGCACATTAGATAATAACTGATGTCTGTATATGGTATTTCCAACTTTTATAGTTTTTATGATCAAAGTCTTTGAATATTACTGTTTCCATAGCTACTAAAAAGAATAATACCTTAATTTTTTCAACGATAATATTGAATACACACGTGCATTAAGATACAGTTAGGAGGTACAGATTAATAATATTTATAATCTACATGCTCTTGAGGTGTAATATTAATGATAAATTGAATCTATAAATGGTTATTACTGGAATAAAATTTTTTTTTTTTAATATGTCCGCGTTGTAAAGTTATCATATGTAACACTTAGGTACAAGATGATGCCATTACAAAATAAATGTATTACTTTCAATAGGAGAAGTTATTTTCTTCTCCTCCCCTTATGTTATAACGGGTTTATAATCTGTTGCTCCTAATCCTTAATAAATCAATAAAAATATATAACTCAAGAAGTACACATGTTTAAAAATCTTAATTAATTAAACATTTGATTAAAAAAAACATATTTTCACAATTATATCCGGGAGACATCAATAGGCGCAAAGACCACGAACCTTCAATAATAAATATCTGTAATGCCTATTGCTTCTATTTATTTTATGATTACTAATGAAGATTTTGATATTTGGAAGTCAAAAACTGTTATATGAACATTGAGACAGCTGATATTAAGTTATAAAAAGTGATTAACATATAAACGAACATTAAAGAGCGTTTATTTGCAAAAACCCCGCTTCTCACATTTTCGACGAATTCCAATTTTTTTTAACGTCCCAACAATAATTTACACTTAATCAAATAAGCAAATAAACACAACTTTTTGAAACATCAGATATATACATAATAATTATTGTAAATATACACCATGTATTAAATATATAAATGTGAACACATACAATAAAACAAAAAAACAAACTTTTACAATATTAAAATGAGCGAAACTTTATTTTCGAGGACGAGTTAATAAATATAGGCGTTTATAGAGAACAATATGGAATTTGATTTATAGAGATTTTATTTAGTTACCTTTTATTATATAACTAAATTGTGTTGGGAAATGAAAAATAAATTAAAAATGTGCGAAAACTTATGCATGGAAATGAACGTTTTATATTTCAGTAGAAGTTAATTTTATAAAATTTATTCAATAATAATAAATAATATTGCAATCAATTTTTGAACCGGACTTAAATTGAAGCTTTTTTCTGTGAACATTCAACATCCTGTATAGTCATTGTCGGTATACACAGGCACACTAGATAACAATTAATTGAAGTCCGTATTTCCAACATGTAACTTTTATAGTTTTATGACCAGTCTCTGAATATTAGTCTATGTATCTAAATGTATGCTAAAATGCTTCATATGTATTTGGAATAAAACACCAGTTATTATTTCGATGACAATATTCAATCCATACATGGATTAAGATACAATTAATAGGCATATAGTAATAGCCGACACGCCCTTGATATGTAATACTAATAGAGAATTGAACCTATAAATAGCCATTTCTGTAATGATAAATTGTTATTTTTTAAAACATGCTATACAATTGAATAGTAATCATACGTAACTCTTAAGTAGAAGATGATGATTGTATTAAGAAATTTACGACTTTCAAGAGAAAGAGAAAATAATTTATGTTTGTTCGAAATGGTTTGATAATCTCTTACAGCTAATCCTCAATGAATAAAGAAAAAAATTACATAACTCAATACATAAATATGTTTAAAGAGTAATAAATTTAATAGTTGATAAAAAAATATGTTTTATAATTATAAAATCCGAGAGACATCGATAGGCGCACAGGCCACGAACCTTTAAATTTACTTGCCATGACTTTTGTTTCTATTTATTTTATTATTGCTCTCGATTATGATGTTTTCTAAAAGTAAAAAAACTGTTATATACATGTGGAAATAACTGGTATTGAGTTACACAACACGATTAATAATATTTTAAATTTAATGAAATAAATTAATTAATTACCATTTTTGAAATAAGTTAGTAAAAATTTGCATTTTTAGAAAAAATACCTTATGTAGTTAATTCATTGGCAATGTGGAATTTGATTTACAGAGAATGAAGAAAGGTATACAATGCAAAGCGGATGTCTGCTAGAATAATGGTTGCATGTTAATACTGCTAATTGTTGAAAGTATCAATTGCCAGACTAACTTCCCTTTTCCCTAGACATGAATTAGAAAATAACGTTTGAACCTGAACACCTGACTCTATAGATCGTTGATAGTTCCATCGGGTGACTAATGTGTGTGCTAATCATCGAAATATTATAGTTAAGTGGAGATATTTAAAAACATCCTATATTTATATTTGTTTTAACTTTTTTCGAAGTTATAGTAAAAAGTAATTTTCTCAAACACCACAATAATTGAACACTCCACTCCGGATATTATCATTGGAGGTGCGTTTCGCCAATTATGTTGATTGTTGATATCATCAATAGTAAATAATCCTTAAAGATAATTTACATTTGGAAATACAATAGAAAATCTAATCCATGTTCATCAATCTGAAAACATTTATTGGTGGAAGTTCACAACATTTCTTCATATGCACTTAAAATATATAGATATAGATATTTAAATATGTATGATCGTGTTACTATAAGGATAAATATTTGTAAACAAAATTGTTTAATAAATAAAATCGCGGGTAAGGCAAAAAGTAAATTAAAAGTACTTGTTTTGGTCCAAAAATAACACAAAGATATATTTATTTAGCGGAAAACAGTCGGGAACATTTTTCAAGTGCGCTATTACGTATATAAATATAACATTATTGCAAATGTATTTATAAACTATATCTACTTAATATCTATTCCATTTCATTTTATGTAAATACAACTAGTTGGTTTTCGAATATTTTAAAAGATTTTTATGCAAAACTTTTCTCGATATATCCATCCAATATTGATTCAAAAGAGTTTTATTTTATCTGCTATATCTTAGTACATTAGTTACAGAGAAACTTCTATTTCATTCCGTTCTATTCGTTTCCTATTTTCCCTCTTTCATGAAATTGGGTGGATGTATTGAGAAAAGTTTTGCTTACAAACGCTTTAAAAGGTTCGAACCAATATTTGTAACCTACATTTGTAATTATGTTATATTTATATACGTAAATATTCCAGACGGTTTTCCGCCAAATAGAAATTATTTTAAATAATGTTGGGACTAAAAGAACTATTTTATGCTATCGATTGATTTTTATCAGGAGGGAAAAAATTTGATCATTTTTAATATTGTTCTTTAATATAAGCATTACTGTGAGTTTTGTTAGTAATTGTTGACAACTGTTTAGGTTTAAATTAAGGATACGCTTAGTGGAGTCAAATTAGGACTAAAAAATTCACAATGTGAATTATCTGGTCAGGGCAGTTTTCTTGTTCAGGGGTTCAACTGAAGTCCACAGTTCAGTTCTGCAGTTTCTGCGAGGTCGGTGTATTATTTATTTAAACAATTTAATTTTTTATACCGTGTTTTCCATCGGTTTTCTTTGAATATCTCGAAATCTATAAGTCCCATGGAAAACAACGAAAAGAAAGAAAATGTTCGTTATGAGCTGTACAATAAAAGTACATAAACTATAATTCATTTCAATATTATTTAAAAAAAAATGAATATTGCATAATTATGCATTTCTAAACAAATCACTGTCCTTTAAAAAATAATGGATAATATTCAATGAAATTTTGAAGAAATATAGCACTTATAGACTATAATCACCACTTAAAGTTTCAAATCAAAATGATAATTAAAACGGCTCAAATATACAATTGATGTTAAAACTTTGCACCCTTGTAAAATCCTGCCACCAAAACCAAGAAATGTGTACGATCGCTCAAATTGTAGCTTTTTATAAATATTTTAAGATCACGGAGAGAATTTTTTTTTTCAAAATTTAAACCGTTTTTATTGCAGTTGCTTATAATTTTCGAAAAAATAGTTATAAATAAATTCAAATAAATTTGTGGTTTCTTCATGAGACAAAAAAACGTTAAAGGACTAATAGAAGTGTATTAAAAAAGCCAACTTTAAAAAACAAATTTAATGCTCTACTTGAATTTGGAGCTGAGGTTCGTTAGTTTTTACGTTTAGGTCATTTATAAATAAACAAATCTATATTTCTTATTGAAATTTGGACTGGTAATTTTCCAATGTCTATTATTTTGTCTTTGCTACTTGAAAATAATCCAAAGCTACAATTGTTAAAAGATACTGTATAGAGGCCCGAAAGTTTAGCGATTTTGTTAGAGATCCGAAAATCACCAAAAAGGGCCAAACTTTTATATAATGTTTTTACAAACCGGACTTTAGTGGCTACGTAGCCGAGTGGGTAAGGCGAGGAGCACTTTTTATTCAGGATGCGAACGTCTCGGGTTCAAATCTTGCTCGTGAAATATATATATTTTTTATTGTACTATTAAAAATTTTACAAAGCTATATATATGAACATAAGAGTAGTTAGTTGTTAGATTGGTTTCAAGTTTTCATGACAAAAATTTAAAAAGTTATAAAAAAATTGGAAATTTGCATTATGTTCTCGAAGCCACTTTATTCGATGTTATTTTACTAATTCTAGCTTTGAATTATCTTCAAATAGCAGAAACAAAATAATAAGTATTGGAGAATAACCGGCCCAAATTTCAAGAAGAAATATCAATTTGTTTATTTATAAGTGACCTAAACGTAAAGACTAACGTATTTCAGCTCCAAATGCAAGTAGAGTATTAATTTTTTTTTCAAAAGTTTGCTTTCTTAATCTACTTTCATTACTCGTTTACCGTTTTTAATTTCATAAAAAAACCAGAAAGTTACTTGAATTTGTTTATAACTAAAATTTCGAAAATTATAAACAACTGCAATAAAACGAGTTTAAATTTTGAAAAAAAATTTTTTTTTCTCTTAATGTACTTATAGAATGCTACAATTTGAGCCATCGTACACATTTCTTGGTCTTGATGGCAGGATTTCACAAGGGTGCAAAGTTTAGCAACAATTTTATATTTGAGCCGTTTTAGTTATCATTTCGATTTGAAATTTTAAGTGTTCATTGTACTTTATAATTGCTATATTTTTCCAAAATTTCATTGAATGTTAGCCATTATTTTTGAAAGAACAGTGATTTGTTTAGAAATGCATAATTTTGTAATGTTCAATTTTTAAAAAATAATAATAACAATTAGAATAAATTATAGTTTATGTACTTTTATTGTATAGCTCAAAACGAACATTTTCCTTCTTTTTATTGTTTTCCATAGGATTTACAAATTTCGAAATATTCAAAGAAAACCGATGAAAAACACGGTCTAAAAAACTAAATTGTTTAAATAAACAATACGCCGACCTCGCAGAAACTGCAAAACTGAGCTGTAAACTTAAGTTGACCTCCTGAACACGTTAAAACAGAAAAACTGCCCTGACCAGACAATTCACATTAAAATCCTAATTTGACTCCACTAACTAGAAATATATCTATCTATATTGCCTATAATTGTATAGTCAACTTTCTTCTTTTTTTTTAAATATGAAACGATACAAATATGTTTCATAACAATTACGGTAAAAAATTGAACAAAAATCCACTTCGTTAATTATGTGTATGTATGGTTTGACTGTTTCTTGTAATTGCAGTGACTTTTGTTAGATATAAAATTTTGCATACAAATTTGGTGCGTGTGTAAAGTAGTAAAATCAGTGTATAATATTCACTGGGCTATTAGTTCAGTCAATGAACGAAGTGTAGTGTGCGTGAGCAGGGACCTAAGCGATTTTTCTTTAGAAAGTTGTTCAGGGTACTTAGGGAGTAAACATACTGAAAGTCCTGACGTTTAGGAGGTGAGCCGGAGGGGGGCACAAAGGAAGTCTCACTTTTAGTTTTTTCGCTTATATCTCGGGGAAAAATTTACCAAACGAAAGCTCATGAAATTCTCTAGAACTTTCATTTTATATATTTTTTCGAATTCGCAACCGTTTTTGAGCTACACGCTGCGAAAAAGTGAAAGTTTTCGAAAAACAGATTTTTACAAAAGTGAGACACTTCAACTTTAAGGAAAAGCAAGGTGGGCTTCTCAAAATTCTCAAAATTGAACTTAAAGTCAGAAAATGTTTCCCTTCGACGCACCATTTTAGAGATAAGCGAAAAAACCAAAAGTGGGATTTTTTGTCAGGACTTTAAGTATGTTCACTCCCTAAGCACCCTGAAGAACTTTGTAAAGGAATCGCTTAGGTCCCTGCTCACGCATTCTATACAATCCTTTGGCCTATTCGTTGACTGGACTATATTGTCTCGTACAAGGTAATCGCTAGAGCCGTACAAAATTTCAGGTTTTAAGTATATAATATTAATAACTTTAGAATAGATAGTTACATTTTATCAAGCTCATAAAAATACTGCATTGCGTAGATTAGAATATGCCTGTAACAGCTAAATTATTTTTTTTATATGGCATAATTTATTTCATACACTGAAGTAGTAAAATACTGAACACTGCATTGAAATGCTCATGCCGCTGACCATGTTGGCGTCATGTGCAGATGGTTAAAATCTCCCTTCGAAAAAAGTAGAAAACATGTTTCACAAGTGTCACAATGCTTCAAAACACTCTTCCATCGCCCTCAGGAGAGAAATTTTCATAACTACTTGAAACATGGATTACGTTTCAACTTGATTCAGGTTCGTCATATGCTTGTCAAGGATACCTGTTGGACAGGCTTCAGACAATATGTTTTAATTTCGGTTTAAGCATAGATTAAAACAAAACGAAAATCATGATTGTAGACCGACCAAATAAAAACCACCTTACCACGTTAATGACAGATGATTGTGAGGTAATAAACAAGATGATACATCTTGAGCTTCTTGTTTGGTTCATTTCTTTCTGGTACACAAGGGCGGATTGACCTTGCTGGAGACCCTCATCGGCAAAACTTTTGGGGCGCCAAAAGAACTTCACATTTGAATTGCATATTTTACGAAGAGAACTAGACTCCACTATAACAAAACACGAAAGGCACATAAATACCTAACTTTTTATTTTATGTAAAAACTTAAAGTAATAATCCTCTGATATCTTCTAATCTCTATATCTCCAAACTCCACCTTCAATGTATTGAAGTTGGAGTAAAAAGCTAAATAATTTTTTTCTACGATTTTTCGCTAAGAGATTCATTAATTAATTTCGAAGTATCGGTGTTATTAATATTTCTTATTCTATTGACGGAATTTGTTTCACGTTTATAACCTTTATTGGCGTAGGCGAAAGAAGAAAGAGAAACCAAGTTTTGTCTTTGGCGGGCGGTCGCAAAATTCTAACCGAGCGTGCACACTAAGCAACCAAACTGGATAACATGAACAGATTTATTTCCTCGTTTCCTTCATGCGTAGACAATGAGGCAGATGCTTGTTGATATTCGATCACCTACACCACGTGTGTGTACAAACAGGAAAAAAGGAGGAAGAAACAAAATATTATTACACATATTAAAATAAGAAAGTAAAATTTAACAAAACTAATAGTGTATACTTTTTGTTACCTCGAAGCAAATATGAGTGAATTACGTTATTTTTGGTGCTACTTTGATGAATAATTTGATGGATTATCCTCTTTTTAACTAGAGCGGCCCCAGACGGTTATGAGATCCTTTCTCTGCAAACTCAGCTTGAGGCACCTGGCGATCGCCACGTCCGCCTCCCGGCTAGTACGTTTTTAAAAATAAAGACAGTTTAATATAATATCGGAGGATCGATACAATGTGGTCAGCTAGATAATTTTCTATATACTAAAGGCATAAGTAAGGAAATGTTCTCTTCTTTTTAAATTGTATGATTAGACTATTAGAATTATCATAAAATTAAAAAGTATTCTTGTATCAAAATATTTTTAATTGACTGTGGTATTTAATTCTTTTAAAATTTCTATTACAGAAAAATAGTACTAAATTGCAATTAAACATAAAAAATTCTTTATTAACGACTAAATCCTCAATAATAGTCAATGTATTAGCTTGAAATCACTTGCGATATGTTTTAAATGTCAAATAGTTCAAAATCTGAATATTAAATCTATTTTCGAAGTTTAAGAAGAAAAAAAATCAAGAATATTTTGATTAAGTTATATCTACAGAATCGGAAAGCGTTGGTTTTGTGATGGCAATAAGAGCAAGCGAGAGCGGTAAGCGGCAAGTGATTAAAAATAATTTGAAAGGAATTTTGTTAGCAACATTTTATCCTTCGCAAATTGTTAAGAATACTTGTTTTCAAAAACATGTACTTCAACAACGTAACGAATAAAACTGTCCTATTTCGGGATTTTCCAGTAGAAGTATTGTATTTTAAGGTTATCATGGGAGAGATATTTTTTAACATTGTTTGGAACCCCGTTTATTGCAATATAAAAACTGGAAATTTATTTATGTATTATTTCATAATTTAAATTGCCATAAAAGCCGAAAAAGTGAAGATAAATGAATCAATATTATGCCATTTTAAAAGTAATTTAATGTTCCTTAAGATTTATAAATATTTTGACACTTCATTTATTTAAAAAATTTGGTAAATAAAACTAATTGGCCAGAAAAGCCTGGATTCTTAACATGTTTTTTCTGACTATTAATTTTTATCAAACTAGGACTTTCCAGAATTTTGGATCATACGTTGGTCAATATTCATCTTACAGCGATAAAGACAAAAAGAAATTAAAGGTAATTGAATAATCTCTGCCAATTTTTAGGCATGATCCACTATTTTTGATTATAATATAAAAAGCGCGCTACAATACGCTTCTTCGAAAGTAGTGAAAGTATTCCGTAATTGAAAACAAATCTATGTCGACCAATTTTTAACGTATTAAGAATATAAAAACCGCTGCCCAAGGAATCAATACTTCCACATTCAGATTTTGCATCCAAATCTCACAATGAGAAAAATTTGTTTATGGCACTTAATACTATAATATTTGAAATTGTCTACCCCAAAAACTCATAAAAAGATATGCCACAGTAGTGGGAGTGGGGGTGGATGAAGTAAAAAATAATTGAGGCCTTTGGTTCTTGTACACACACTAAATCACAATTTTATTTTTTTCACCCCCTTCAATAATGGGTGAGAGTGGATGGGGGTGGCTAATCCCAACAAATTTTTTGAAACATTAGCTTCTATTATATGTACTAAATACCAATTTTAATGACTCTTACTGACTCGATTTACCTATTTACCCCCATTTACCCCAATTTACCTCCCAACCCTTCAACGAAATAAGATCAAAACATAATCTAGTTCCAGATCTCGTTAAAATACACACGTGTACCAAATTTCAAGTCAATATCTTAAACGGTTCTATAGTAATCGTGCACACAAAAAAGTTACAGACAGACAGACAGAGATTTTTTTGCTCAAGCTTAAAATCTCGACGTTTCATGACATTCTAAACCCATTTGGATAATAAAAATTTTCAAATATTTTTTTGCGATACTAAACTTCCACTGGATGTGGAAGTAAAAAGGTGTTCTATAAGCTTTAAAACTCAAATGGAACCTCTGTATTGAGAATATAATAAACCGTTGCAACAAAAGAATACATTTTCTAAAAATGTCTACTAAAATCTGGTGGGGTGCGGACGTTCAAACCGCTCTTCTTTTTTACAAAGCATATATAAGATCAATTTTGGACTATGGATGTATTCTTTATGGATCTGCATGTAATACTCTTTTAAAACGCTTGGATGTCTTACAAAATACAGCACTACGGATATGTATAGGAGATCCAACACCAGTTGATACCGAAGCTTTGGTCCCGCCTCTTTCACTTAGACGACATTACCTGACTGAAAAGTTCCTTCACAAAATAAATATTAACAATCAACCACTTTTACGTAATATTTCTGTCCTTAATACATCTGATTTAACAAATAAATTCTGGATAAATAAAAATTCTCCATCTCTTTGTGTAGCTTTTCGAGATTCCAGCGGTATTCTTCCCATATTAGACAACCCATATGATTAAACTTCAAATTTTGAATACTCCAATCTTTTTTCGAAAGTGTAATTAATTACACCTCAATATACCCCTAAATATTAGTATGAATATCTTAAATACAATTTTGGATAAGTTTGCTGATATACTCAGACGCTTCTAAGTCTCTCTTGGGTACTGGTTGTGCATGCTACATCCCTTCGACTAATAACTTAATAAAAATCAAATTGCCGTCTCAATGCTCAATTTTTACAGCATAAGCAATTGCTATATACGAGGCTCTCGAATTTATTTATTCTTCTAATGCAGATACTTTCATAATTTTATCAGATTCTCTATCGGTTTTATCTTCAACAGAAAACAGTTTTTCCTTCAACATTGAAACCAACCCTTATATTCTAAAAATAAAGAAATGGCTACACAATGTTTTAGATATGGGAAAAAGAGGTAAATTTTGCATAGGTAAAAGCACACATCGGCATAAAAAATAATGAAATCGTCGACTTTGGCCAAGCATCATCTCAGGATTCCCATTATAACAAAAAATCTGTCTGCTTCAACATTTTAAAATCTAAATTTAGAAATAGACGGTTAGAGCTGTGGTGGGAGTTTTGCCATTCCACCTACTAGATATACACATATTTATCCTGACCTCCCATTTAAGTTTTGGCACGAAAATTATGAATACCCAAGAAAATATATCACAACAATAATACGCCTCAATGGACATGCCTGTTATCCAGCACATTTGCATAAAATAAATGCTCTGCCTTCAGAGAATTGTGATATTTGTAATATTGAAGGTGACCTGGATCATATTTTCTTCCAGTGTTCTGAATATAGAGCAGCAAGTGACAGACTATATAACAATCTTATTAATTGTAATATTCAGGTTCCTTTTAATACTTTCTCTCCTCAGCCACCATAATAAACAACTTTTTGATTGTATCGTCGGTTTTTTGAAAGAAACGAATATTTTATTATAAACTTTGTGAGTGAATGTTTAAGTAGGTTAGCTTCGTATCCTCTGTTGTTTTCCCTCTGTTCATCGCTTAATTTATAGTGGTCCTCCAATTTTGTTTGTGTTTGAAAAAATAAATGTCCTGATAGAGCCCAGGACGAGAAGCGTGTGTTCCTGTTTTTCTCCTTTGGTGATCTTCAATATTTGTTTTTTCATTGTTGACATAGGTTAATTGGAATAAATGGTTGTTAGGGTAGCAGTTGGCTGTATGGCTAGTAGCCAGATGCAAAAAAAAAGCTTTAAAAAAATCTGTTTGTATTCTTGGTTAAAAGCAATATTTTTCGAGTTATCTAAAAAAAAACTTGATTTTGGAAGTTTATTCATTAAATAAACAAATGAAGCAGATAGGTTAAGAATGATTTTTTTTGTTCTTTTGTTCTCTTTTCCTTTCCTTTCAAAATTTCAGCGACAGGATTTTTACGTTAAAATAAATGAAAACGAGGCTGTTTTGAAATGCTTAACCGACCTGCAAAAGTGTCGCTACAAAAATAAACCTACAGTATTACACAGTTTTAGCACACATCTATTCAGTAATAAAAAATATAAGGAGATATTCCCATGCTTTAGATTGTATCTTAAATTCTTAAGCCACATACTGCAAAAACTATCACGTAAAATACGTAGATTTTAAATAATAATAAAACAATGTCACCATTATCTTAAATGCTCAAGGAGAAAATATATTATGATATATGTCACGAGACACGAACATTATGGTTTTTCGAGTGATTATGTCATTTCCTAAACAGTACGTATACAGTCGTTATTCGCACTTTATTTAGAAAAAACCCAATAGAGATATAACGCATGCAATAAGAAAAAGTTTAAAACAACTTTACATTACCAATAAATCACGTGTCTATATACATATGGCATTGAGGATTATTTTTAAATTGTGTTTAATGATGATGCTACTTAAAATCACACCTGCGAAATTCGGTTTATGTAAATTCTGATGAATTAGTAATTTTGTTGTGTCGATGGTACGTTACAAATAACACGAAATTATGTATGAGGATAAGAGTGAAAGTATGTTTTAATTTATTCGGCAGATGAACTGTATCTCTCGTTATGGAAAAATTTATTGAATCAACATTAATTAACAATCATGTAGAACATAATTTTTAGCACGCCATACAGGGTGTGTCACAAATAGTATCCCGTGTATTTTTTACCTTCTTTTGTGCATACTCAGCTTTTAATGATAAGCTTTGCTTTTCTACCGTTAGAAAACGCTGTGTCTGCGTTTAAGTTCACCTTTCAGTTATAACTGAATTAATTTCAATATATTGTTCCGCATAAATCTAGATTTATCTGTAAGTGGACCTACTACCCAGGTATGTACCTGAAGTTAGTTTGCATATTCATGAACGAATTCCTTTAAAGATTGAATTTTGCAGAGTGAGAAGGAAATATGCGTTTATTTTCGATTTATTATAAATATTTAAAAAATCATAAATGGTATAATCTTTAAATTAGTTTCAGGTACTTTCCATTGCTCTAAGGAATACAACCATGTACAGTTTTTATCATAAATTTTGTATATAGTTAAATGCCATACTTTAATAATGAAATTAGGAATCATTTTTATTGGCAATCTACGATATTCAAGTACAACAGAAATTTACAATAAAAAAAAATTGTTGTATTCATTAGAATAATACTATCTAAAACAGTTTTAAAGATTATGCTATATTTGGTTTTTTAAATATTTATAATACATAGAAAATAAACGCATATTTCCCTCTCATTCTGCAAAATCCTATCATTAATATTCTACCGCCAATTTAAGGCGTTTCTTCGAATTCCTTGATATTGAATCATTTGCACGTAATATTGTGATAAACAAGCTCAAATGGACATTAGCAGCATATATAAGTTGTTTTGTAGAGCACGATATAAAACAAAGAGTAGTCTTGTACTCACATCTGAAGAAGCTAATGCTTAGCAAAACAATTGTCATGTTGATATAATATTGTTACGTGTTTAAATCTCTTTTGTAAACACCCTGTATCGTAAATTCGGAAATTATAACACCAGAGTAACACTAAACACTAATTTATTAACTAACGTACTAATTACAACAATTACAATAATTAATTACTTTACTAATATTACACTACGTACTATAATTCACTACTTCAGTCTCTTGATCACTTTGCTTTCTTTCTGATCTTACTGAACTTGCTATTAAAACTAAACTGTCTGTTCTGAGCTTCTCCATTCTTTTATATATCTATATATCTATCTATATATATCTATCTATATATATATCTATCCAGAATAGTCTGTCTCCAGATATTTTCAGAAGTCCAGATTATAACACCGCGCGCGCCATCTCTGGAATAATTGTCGAACCAACCAACTGAATTGTTCTTTGTTTACTCTCTATCTTTTTAACTTGAAGTATAAACTTTTAACAATATATCAGTGAAAATTTTAAAAAACATTTCATTACTTTACTTGTTAAACTACAGTTTTGACATGAATTTTCACCAAGTAAATCTTTTAACTAAATAATTGAAAATTGTTTTTTTATGCTTTGATGTTAGAAATGGAATATTTTATTTCATACCTTGAGCGATTTTTTTTTACTGTTTAATAATTCTCAACTTTGAAATGTAACAATATACTAGCGTGATTAAAATTAACATCAACAGTATGCATAAAGAATACTCAAACGAATCTTTTTCAGTAATTATTAAAGTAGAAACAAAAAATACAATTCCTAAATTCTAGATCGAACTATGGATGGAATTAAGGAAGTGAATCTTGTTTACTATATATCTGTCGGAGGATATACTCCGACGTCAATGTCAGTGCTGCTTGGCACCAATTTGTTAAAAATAGTATTTTTACCGTTTGGTATTAAAATGCTGCCGATTCGATTTTTTTTAAATAAAATTAAAAGTAAAAAAATTTTTAAAAACAAGCTTATATTATTCTTTAGGTGCACTAAAACGAAAAAAGTTAGTTATGTAGAATTAATTGTCTTAAAAGCTTTTTTTACATTTAATTTTATTTTGAAATTTTTAGTTACGTCTTAATAATTATATATTCATTGCGTCGGCCTTACTTTAAATAATATCGGATTCTTCGCCATTTCTTAGAACACAACGTATGAGTGAATACACTATGCGATCAAATTGTAGTGTTAAAACTTTTTTTTATTTCCAATTAGTTGGCATTGAGCTGCGCACATCCAGCCACGAAAATTTATTGTTGTATCCTATCTAACACGAGACCAAAGAAACCAATAACAAAGGATAATAGACATAGACACACACTTCACGCCAAGGTGCCGTTCATGGCGACTCTTTTTTCTAAACAAAACAAGGTAGGCAATAGTAAATGGGTTAACCCACAAAAGATGTCCACATATAGAGACAACAGCTAAACTAAATTACCCGATCAAATTTTACGTTCAGTATGTTTTAGAAAATTATAAAACATTATTCTTAAACGATCATTCCTGACGATAAGAAAGCAAAGTGATGTGCTACATTGTAGCAACGGAATATTGCTTTTGATTAGTTCTTGGATTAACAAGGTGGTTGTCGTGAATTATGATGGCACTGAAAGATCCAGTGATTGATACCATCTAAGTTTCCATTGCAATCACAAGAGGGTGTTCCCGATCATTTCATTTTAAATAAATGAGAGTTGACAGCTCCATGCCCAAATATACATCTGACGTGGTTGATATTAATATTTCTATTTGCATGACTTCTATTAGCCAAAGGGGAACTAGGTAATTTGTTGTTAATTTTACAAGATATATATATATAGTTGCTGTTATTACAAATTTTAGTCCACTCCTCTTCCCATAGTTGTTTCATATTTGTTTTCAAGTTTGGTATTATGTCAGAGTGAGGTAAATTATCGACAGTATCTCCGTCAATACTTGAAGACTTGGCTAATCTGTCTGCTATAATATTCCCTCTTATATCAGAGTGTCCTTTAGCCCAAATAAAATAACATTTTTGTTGAGATCTTTTAACCTGGCTTGCTTTTCCATAATTTCTACAATAATTGAATTTGAATATCATATTATTTAATCTATACTTAAATGAGTCTTGGATATTTTGAAAGTACACAGCATAACCAACACCACTACAGGATTTGGAACCGCCAGTGAAAATTTTACAAGAGTTATGGAATCCAGATATAATTTCCTGCAAAATGAAGTTATTTCCAGTTGCATCATTATATTTGAGTATTATCACCATAGATTGGAAAAAGTAAATGCTGTATTTAGAACTAAAGAAGGGCAAATTAGTCATTTTACTGCTAGAATCGTATTCAGCCACCTTAACAAATGCATCTGCCAAATGCATCTGCCAAATGCATCTGCCAGATTTATTTTGCTAATACGGATTTGTTCAATCTTGAGTGGTTAACTTTGCAAGTTTGGGAAGAAGATTACTCCTCAAAAAACTATTATATTTCAACAAGAAAGTGTTAAAACTAACAGACACACTTGTTGGTATCATATTATTGTATTGTCACCAGAATTACTCGTGTATGCAATTTCAGCCCAATTGGACGTTATTAAGTGGTTCAAAATTGATTTGCAAAATTCTTTCTAAACATACTAACTAACTGACATACATGCAAAGAAAGTTAAATTAAAGCTTGTAAACAACGATAGGCGTCCATAAGGAAAACATAATAAAAATGCAGATTTGAGAATTTTAAATGAGTAACCGAACACTATTCAAGTTTTATCTATTTTTTTCATTTGGGAGTAAGTTAGAAGCAAGAATTAAAAATGGCGATTGCCATCATTTTCTGTTTCTTACAGTTTAGAAGTTACCAACACCACCCCAATGTAAAAGGCAATTTAATGGCTATATCTGTTTGTCTGCATGATTTGTTTGGGAGCTTTCAGACATTTTTTTTTGAGGAGGGAAAACCCGCATCACTGAAGTGGGTCTGAGTGTCAGACTAACTGAATGAAATCCCCCCTCCTTGAGCTCGTCTATAAAAAAATACTCCGAGGGCACTGCAGCCTCCTGGGCTTATTATGCTCTCCCTGTCTTAGTTTACACTATCCATTTTAATATTCCTGTATCACTGACAAGGTGATACAGTTCTGAAAATGGGCGAGTTTTGATGGTTTCCAGGTCTGTTTGTGTTTGTCCGTAAATATATATCTCTAACGCCTCGTAGTCCTGTTTAATATGTTTCACTGTTTCTGGTACCTTACCGCACAGTCTGCAGTCTGCAAACTTTCCGATTAAATGCAGGTACTTCTTAACAGGAAAGTGTCCCGTCAGAAGTCCTGTTATGATTTTCAACTGAATGCTGTTCTTTGTGAGCAGTTCCTCAGATTGTTTTGAGCATTATCTATTGCCAAGTGTCTTCCCATGTCGATTTGCTGGATTATCTCTCCAGTATTGTGTTGTGTTTACTCCTGACCCAGTCCTTGATTATATTTCTGGCCGAGCCTTTTGTGATGCCCAGCGCGAGTTCTGGGCCATAGAATATATCAGCTGCTCCTTGTCTAGCAAGTTCGTCAGCTTTTTCGTTGCCCTCTATACTGGTATGTCCCGACACCCAGAGTAGTCTTACTCTGTCCCGCTCACCCAAAATTTTGAGCTCTTTGTGGCAGTCCCAAACCATCCTGGAAAACACTTTGTTAGTGCCTTAAGTACTGCCTGACTGTCTGATGCAATTGAGATCTGCTGGTTCACATATCATCGTTTGACATTCACGCGTACACAGGCGAATATAGCCAGAATTTCGGTCTGGAACACAGTGGAGTGCTGTCCACGAAAGAGACTTATACTCGCTTTCAGACATGCTAAGAACTTGAAATTTTGCAAATAGAGGGTCTAACCACAAGCGTTCAAGAATATTAATAAATTTAGGAAATTAAAAATTGCCGCACCAATATGGCGGCCTAAAGTTTAGTTAATCTCTTTCGGTACTTTCAAACTCATTATTAAGTAATAAATTATTATTTAATTATCAGTTTCTTTGCATAATAATTTTAAAAAACTTCAAATCTAAGAAGCAGTGCCTGTGGGCTTGTGGGAAAATAAATTGAATATGAATATTGATGATAATGTCACCATATTGTCCATTCTGCTATTAATTGAGGAGGCTCATGTTATGATCTGACTCTAAAAGATTTTTAAAAAGAATTAGGTTCCCAATTCGATCCATATATATGTTATTATACCTATTTGATTTAATCAAGAAAGTATAATACCAAAAATATATGTAAATGTAAATCCCAATCACCTTATACATTATCGCTTTTTCATGAAGTTTTCTGCCGTTGATATTCAAAACACAGATTCTTAAAATGAACATTATAATTCAAATGTGTTTACAGTTACTTATGTACTGTCACTAGTACCACTAAAAAAATATATAATTATCATAATTAAACTAATGTTGTAGTTTGCCATACAAGACATTATGAAAGTGTTTTTATTGTGTTTAATGAAATACTAAGGTATATTTGGCCTTCTACTTACTTTTCTTCTATTATTATGATTTTTCTTCTTAATAAATACACATTTCAATAGAGAAATAAAGAAATTAAATGTCAAGCAACGCATTAACAAATTATATTATCATCTTGCAGATTAATTTTGCAAGATCTGTCTAAATGTAAAATAGGTTTGATAACTATTATTAGCTGTTTATCAGCATGTAAACGGTTTTTAAAGTATAATTTATTGACCTTTAGTGAAGAATAAATAATAACGAAGCCAAGGGAAATTTATTAATCAAGATAGCGCTCTTACAAATTAATGCATGTATACAGTCGAGAACGAGAATGATGCCTTTACATATCCATTATTTTATATGTTATGTATATAATTATGAATACAATAATTTTATATAATAATAATAATAACATAGTACTACTATGAAATTAAGAAACATTATTCTTAATAATAATAATAGTTCCTGCTTTTAAACAATAACCCAGTCCTTAAAACTATTATACAAAAACAAAAATTAAACTTTTAGGAAATGATTAAATACTGAAATAAATAAATATAAATAAATATCCTAAAAGTTTCATAAGGACTATTTTCTATACTTAAGGGAAAATAATAATATTATACAGGATTTTGAAAAGATTGGGGCAACGCTTAGCCATAGATTCTTGACATCAAAACAAGTCGATTTAACCCAAAGAGTAGCGGTCTAACTCTTTTCGTTTTCAAGATATAGTAAAGTAAAAAAAATTGTATTCGTATTTTGTCTCTATCTTGGAGACTGTTATACCTATCTACTTCAAAGTTCGTAACGACATGTTTTTTAGGTCGCTAATTACAATGATGATATTGCCAATGTCACATTTTATAGTAGGCGATAGTTACAGTACTTTTGTGACACTTTAGGCCATAACTTTTTTGAGGGTGGTTTTAGACATTGTCATCTATTGTAATCTAAATGCAATTTAATTCCTTAAAGAAAAGTGTACTTGTATAAACGCGATAAAATGCACCCTTTCAGAGAAATGTGTGTCAAACATTGTATACAAAAATAAACGACAAAATACGAATACAATTTTTTTAATTTACCGCCCTGTATCTTGAAAACGAAAAGCGTTAGACCGCTGCTTTGTAGTTAAAACGACTTGTTTTGATGTCAAGAATCTACGGCTAAGCGTTGTCCCATCTTTTCAAAACTCCCTGTATACACGTTAAACAATTTATTTGCTCAATATAATTTGGTTCAACAAAATATATGACAATTAAAAGTGTAGTTTCGAAGAAAAATTCTGATGGTGCTCCAAAAATAAACGGCAAAATAGCCTATGCTTCTTGGGTATGAATGGTGGATTTACCCGATCAGCGCCTCGTATTCTATCCTTGTCAAGTTGGCCAAACATAACAATAGACATTGAGTCGAGTTTTGAGTTATAACGTGTTATCGTAGGACATGTTGGGTTGAGTAATGTTACTAGGTGTTTTATTAATTTAGTATTATTTTCATTAATTTCAAGACATTAAAAATAACTGGGAAATTTTCAAAAATAATTAGTTGATTCCTAATACATTATCACCTAATCACATCCCAAAACCATATAAAAAAAAGTTTATTTGTAAGTGGAGCCACTGAAGCAGAATGCTTTTGTGGACATATGATCGATTTTATGCACACACTTTTTACTTGTTTTTTAGTCATAATCTGTTCAGAGCCTTTTGATTTTCTTCTAGATTTATATGTTATTACCAACGGCATGCAGCGCGCATATTTTTTGTTTGGGAGTAAGTTTTTATGTTTTTGTTTGTCTCTTACCATATATTTTTGTAATGGATGAATCGATTCAAATATGGTTTTCACCATGCGATTTGATATTTCTACAGTGAAGCTTATAGACATTTAAGACTTTAAATTTTCAGGGTGCGTCATCTTGTTTTCGACATAATCAACTGCCAAAAAATTATCTGTTCGTGATTAAAGACGTATTTGTACTTTAGCACTTCAAGCAAGAATACGATTGCTTGTTGTGCACCTTCTATAGTGCCATGTATGAGGTGAACCCTCCATCCCTTCATTTTGTAAAGCTTTGATAAACCGCTTTCCCCTTAAATGAATCGGTCATTTGAGAAACGACACTAGTCCTTAAAAAGTAGAACTGAGAAAATTAAGAAAAACCTTCCAGATTCACAGTTTCAAATAATCACATATAACAAAAACATAATTCATTTAGTGTAGACAATTGTAGATCAGAATGTTATATCCAGATACACACTTTATCAAAACCCACCTGGGATTTTCCAAAAGAAAAATTGGACTTGTGTGGTTTCTCTAGTGACTCTCTGGACTTGTGTGAGTTTTCTAGCGACTCTCAGTAATCAAAAATGAAAAATGGTTACTATTGATCACACAAGCCCAGAAAAAAAGCAATTGTTGTCTGTGCTGGGTTATTGATCATACCTATCCCTTGTATTTTGAGTCGCTGAACATGAATCTGACCTTTGTTTTGCCCTAGCACGTCATGTTTTTTGTAACATCAAAAAAGTGTTGTATCAGACTCCAAAAGCGATTCAACTTTAAAACCTCAGTATTGATCACATAACTCAAAGAAACCGTAAAACCCCATAATTTCTTAACCCCATAACCTCTTAGCCCCATAACTGTAGGAATCCAATAAAAACAGTGGAGAATCTTGATTGGGGAGTTAATAAGATTATGACCTAGGATCCTTTTGCTGATCATACATCCTCAACCCCATAACCCCATAACCCCAGCCCGTAACCTCTTAACTCTGCAGATCCAACGAGAAAAATGGAGATTCTAAGTAGAGGAATTCGTATCACTGGGACATTAGAATCTTGAAAGCAAGCACCCCATAGCTCTTCAACGGCAAATTATCTAACCTTATAACAACATAACCCTGAGGATTCAATTGAAAAATAGGAGGCTTTCGATTGGGGAATCAATTAAATTTTGCCCTCCTCGGAATCTTGTTACCTTGTTACCAAGTAAACCTATAGCACTCCAGCAGCAAATCCTTCTGCTACATAACCCAGTAACTCCGTAAACTCATAACTACATAACTCTGGGGATATAATAGAGGAATGTGAAAAATTTGAACAGGAGAATTCATGAGATTGTGTTCAGTGTTCTGTAAAGAAACAACACAAGTCCGGACTCGTGTTGTTTTAAAATGAACTCATTATTTTAAACACGCACTGCTTATGTACTATACATGATACATGTGTGGTTTATCTATGAAAAGATGCGTTTAGGCTTCCACAATGCATTTCGGCAAAAATGTCATTTTTGGTAGATGGTGGACTGTGTGGTTTCTCAAATGACCGATTCAAATGTGCTACGCGTTTTATGGATGGCCCATTAACGGAATTAATTTGAAATTTTTACTAATTACCTCTATCCTACCTACTACGGAAAGTATAAAAATACTAAGATGCTAAAAAATCGTTCCAATTGAAGTCACATAATTTCTTGATTTAACGATAAGCGGGGTATTATTTTCTAATATTTCGGAAATCTTTTGTCTGGGCAATTTCCAAAATAGCTTAATCCATTTTAATAATAGCCCTGTCGGCGAAGGTATTTACCCACAAAAAGTTGCAAATTGTGTAAACTTTTTTTTAATGAGTTCGTGAAAGTGTGTAGAATAATATCCTGAAAAGTTTGCATTTCGCTCGGGTGCAGAACATAAAAAAAGCGAAAAAAAATTTTTTTCATCCATTTTTCAAAATTTTGAAATTAAATCAAGCTAGAAAAAAATAAAAATACAGATGGATAGATCACGTATATATGAACAAAAAATGTCCTAACAAAATTTATCGTTAAAGCCACGGTTTTCCCGGATAAAAATAATCAAGTGTAACTCGGAGCGAGACCATGCGTGCACGCGCGTGAATACGCATGACTGTGACACCGACGCACTGAATTACGTGTCACTAAATCAGAATTTGTTCGATCGATATGAGTGTTGGTTCATTTAAAAGATGGAAATTGTAGCTTTCTGATGCCTTTTTGTTTCAAACAATACAAGCAAGGGATGGATGGGAAAAATATGTTTATATATATTATTACGCCCGAACTCAATCGTCAAAATAAAAAATATAGAAAAATAAAAGCTCTTCAAAAAAGTTCTTTCTTCATTGAGAACTGTTACACTTCATGATTATTATGGCTTATTAAGTTGTAGTAACGTGGATTCAAAAAAAAGTACATCTCAAATCATTTTAATTTAATTGCTTGATGATTTTCTTGATAAATATATATATTGGAGGCTGTAACTTGCCGAGAAATTGACCCATTGGAAAAAGTAAAATATCACTATTTCGGAAAAAATGTGTACTTTCGTTAACTTGTATGCATTTTTTCGAAAATATGATTAATCATATCATGACAAGAAATTGCGATTGTCACGATCTTATCCTTAGAACTATGAAAATATCTTTGATTGTTTTGAATATAAATTCTGGAACTTTTCCAGTACATTAACAAATGTATAAGGAATTCAATGGATATAGCTGAAATGTGGATAGGTGTATCTGTAATAAATACAATACAGTAAAGGCACGTAAAAATTCATGCGAGCGATTCAGCGTGTGGTGTCTGTGTATGCTTTCATAATTATATATTTTCCCTCCAGACTCACTATTTATCCTCTCAGTCACTAAGAAAAAACCGCTGCCCAAGGAATCACTATACTTCCACATCCAAGTCTCTTACAACAAAATACTATATTTGCACTCCACTACGTGGAAATAATTGTTTATGGAACTTTAATGGTATAATATTTGAAATCATGTACCCCAAAAAGCCCATAAAATTATATTCCACATCTGTAATAGAGGTGGGGGTGAATGAAGTGAAAAAAATTCTTGATGACTTTGGCTCTTGTACACACACTAAATCACACTATTTTTTGACAACCTTTAATAATAGGGTGGGGGTGGTAATGGAGATGGCTAATGCCATTTTTTTTGAGGCCTTAGCTCCTCTTATATTTACTAAATACCAATTTCATGGACTCTTACTTGCTTGATTTACCTATTTACCCCCATTTACCCCAATTTACCCTTCAACTCTTCAACGGAATAAGATCAAAATATAATCTAGTTCCATATCTCGTTAAAAAAACATACGTGTGCCATGTTTTAAGTGAATATCTTAAACGGTTCCAGAGTAATCATGAGCACCAAAACGATACAAGACTAACAGACAGACCGAAGCAAGAGACAAATTTATTTTGCTCAGGCTTAAAATATTGACGTTTCCTGATATTTTAAGCCTACTTAATCAATGAAAATTTCCCAATTTTTTGGGTTGGTAGTGGGGGTGGGTGAATAAAAAAATATTTGGAAGCTTTTAGTTCTTGTACATACACTAAATCAAAATTTTTTTTCATCCCCTTTAATAAGGGGGTGGTAATGGGGGTGGCTAATGCCAAAATTTTTTTTGAGAGCTTAGCTTCTCTTGTGTATACTAAATACCAATTTTATGGACTCTTACCTGCTTGATTTGCCCATTTATCCCAAATTTACCCCAATTTACCCCCCAACCCTTCGACGGAACGAGATGAAAATATAATCTAGTTCCAGATCTCGTTAAAGTAGATATGTGTACCTCAAGTCAATATCTTAAACGGTTCCAGAGTAAACGTGCGCACAAAAAAAAGTTAGACAGACCTACAGACAGACCGACCGTCAGACAGACAGACCAACAGACAGACAGAATTTTTTTTTTTCGCTCAAACTTAAAATGTCGACGTTTCATGACATTTTAAGCCTATTTGAACAATAAAAATTTTAAAATTTTTTTTTGTCGTTACTATACTTTCACTGGATGTGGAAGTAATGTAAAAATGTGTAATCAGAAAGAGAAAAAAGCTTTAACTTGTTAGAACTGCTAAGAATTTTTAGAGGTTCCGTAGTATGCATTTAACAGTGCGCTTGCCCGAGCAGAGTGACAAAGTTATTTCACTATTTTTTTCCGGAAAAACTGTGGCTTTAGCGATAAATTTTATTAGGACATTTTTTGTTCAGAAACACCTGGTCTACCCACCTGTATTTTTTGTTTTTTTTCTAGCCTGACTTAATTTAAAAATTTGGAAAAAATTGATACAAAATTTTTTTAAAATTTTTTTTTATGTTCTGTATCCGAGCGGAATGTAAACTTTTCAGGATATTATTCTGTACACTTCCACGAACTCATTAAAACAAAAAAATTATTGAGTTTGCAACTTTTTGTGGGTTTCACTATAAAATGATCTCTGTCGTCTGGGCTACAAAGGATGAGTGTTCAGTGTTCATAACACAAAAAAAAATCCTCTGAAAATCAATCGTGCCACACATTGTTGCTGATATATGTTATGTGTTATTAAGTGATTAATAAAATGAGTAAATATAAATATCAATGTTGCGCTCATTGCTCATAGTTAAAGGATGACGAGAATAACGAGAAATCGACGATTTCTCGTTATTTTTTCGTTATTAAGGTCGGCGAAAAAATTAACAAATAACGTAACCAAACGTATTTTAAGTGACTTCAATACCGATATTAAGTAATAAGGTCGGGGGACTGGGTGAAATTTTAGTTCGTAATTTTTTTTTGAAGGTGGTTCAATTTTTTCTAAGAAAATTTTTAATTCATACATTTGGGGTCTTAAAATATTTTTCTTCGAGGAAAAATTCTTTGTTTTGAGAACACGTTATATGGCGCAACAGTTATTCTATAATGAAAAACACAGTGTCGCGTCAGTACTTTTATTAATGGTAAAGTTATATTGTGAAATATAAAGTTAGTCATTTATATACAAAAAAGGTATGAAAGGATCTTAACGACTACACCGACAATAATTATTTAAACCTACTCAAGACAGAATACTTATAGCTATCGTTTTCATACTCATTTACATCTCTCATTTTGACGAGATTGAAACACTGCTAATATTAATTTATTTGGGTAAATTTTTGTATACATAAAGATACCTGTAACATTAAATTTTGCATATATTATAGTTTGTTTTTTAATTAAAATTCTCCATTCTAATTTGTTTTAATAATTACTGTACGTTTACATATAAGGTGAATGCAGGGCAGGTCTTAGAGTTTGGTCATTTAAAAATATTTGTGGACCATTTGACAGAATTCGTAGATAAATAAATATACAGGGTGTTTTATGCAAATTTAGTTGATGACTTGAGTATGTAACAATCATTTTACTTCCACATCCAATGGAGGTATAGTAACGCAAAAAAAATTGAAAATTTTTTATTGTTCACATAAGTTCAGAATGTCGAAATTTTAAGTTTGAGAAAATAATCCTGTCACTCTATCCGTCTGTCGTTTTGCCGTTCCGTCTGTCACTTTTTTTTGCGCACGATTACGTTAAAACCGTTTAAGACATTGACGTGAAACTTGGTATGCATATATATAATCTGGAACAAGATTATATTTTGATCTTATTCCGTTGAAGTGTTGGGAGGTAAATTGAGGTAAATGAGGGTCAATATGTAAATCAAGCAAGTAAGAATCCATAAAATTGGTATTTAGTATAGAGAAGCTAAGGTCTCAAAAAATTTGTTGGCATTAGCCACCCCCACCCCATTATTAAAGGAGGTTAAACAAAATAAAAATGTGTACAAGGCTTTACCAATTTTCTTTTACTTCCTACCCCCACACCTCTACGCCCACACCTCTACGCCCACTACCGATGTGGCATATCTTTTTGTGGGTTTTTAACGATTACAAAGATTATATTATCAAAGTTCCATAAACAATTATTTCCACAGTGCAAATATAACATCAAATTTTTTTTCGTTGTCAGAGACTTGGATAGACAATTTGGACGTGGAAGTAGTGATTCCTTGAGCAGCAGGTTTTTGTAGAACTTGCAAAAAATCGAAGAAAGGATGTAAAATTTTTTACATTTGCCATTCTTTTGTATTACTAAAAATACCAAAATTAAGCATGTCGTGATTTATTCGAATCGCCCTGTAAAGTCATAAAACGTATTTTGGTTTAGGGCGTTCAATTTAAATTTAAGATATTATTTGTAATGTTATTTTTGAGTTGTATAAATCGCAAGTATACATAATAAAATAAAAAATGAAGTTTTCCAGAAAATTCACAATTATTTTTTATTCGAGTCCACTATATTTCTTGCCATGTCAACTTGCTCAAATCTGAAAATCTGGCAACCCTATGTAAAACCTTCCATTCATTCAATATGCATAAAAATGTCTTTTTGCACCTTACTAAATAGGAGGGGCCCATCCTACACTTGGAGTAGTTACCTGCCCTGTAGAATTTAAAAGTAAAATGGGCATGAAAGGCTTTTATTATCATGAGTATTATCCTTAGCTGTACGTGCACCCCCAAGTAAAAAGTACATCTGGAATACATTTATGGACTTTTGCGGTACCAGAAATTATGAATTAGATAAAAATAAATTGCAAAACATTTTCTATGCGAATGCCCCTCGAAAGTTGATAGATAGCTTATAATTTTATCACAACTTCCTCAAGCACGTTGCTTTTAGGTAATATCCCTCCGCCTACGGCGCGGCGTCGCACAGTGTGAAATTAATGAGTTTTAATTTTGAAAATTCCACTCCACGCTCAATTTTTGATTAGTTTGGATGAAACTAGGTGCAAAATGTTTGTGAAAGCTGGCTTTTTATCAGATAACTGCGGGTTTTACAATTAATGTATTATGTGCCAACTGTCAGCTACCAAAAAATTATATCATGTAATTTTCATTTTTTTTATTTAGGGATAGTTTTTACCGCTTGTAACTAACCCTTATATTAAAATTTTGCTAAATTATAATCAAACCTAACGAATTTTGCTAAATTATAATCAAACCTAACGAATTTTGCTAGTCAAAAAATATGTTTATGTGATCATTTAAGACTCGCAGTAAGAATATCGCGAAAACGGGTGTTTAAAAGGGGTGTTTTCTTGCTAATTTAAAGGTGCTGCGCACATTTCCAGGCTATTCGACCCCGAAATTCGTAATCAGCGACCCAAAAAACATTCATATATTTAAGTCATAAAAATCCGTTTAAAAATGTACACAAATTATAAAAAATTTTAAATTTTTAAATTTTTATAAATTAATGTGTTTTCATTTTCAAAATTCCACTCCACGCTCAATTTTTGATCAATTTGGATGAAACTAGGAGCAAAATGTTTGTGAAAACTGGCTTTTTATCAGATAACTGCGGGTTTCACAATTAAGGTATTATATGCCAATTGTCAGCTGCCAAAACTCCGCAAAAATTATAAAAATTTTGAAATTTTTAGAATTTTTGCGGAGTTTTGGCAGCTGACAGTTGGCACATAATACCTTAATTGTAAAACCCGCAGTTATCTGATAAAAAGCCAGCTTTCACAAACATTTTGCACCTAGTTTCATCCACATTGACCAAAAATTGAACGTGGAGTGGAATTTTGAAAATGAAAACTCATTAACTTGACACTGTGCGTCGGGATGTTACCAAGCAACGTGCTTTCGAAAACTGTGATAAAATTATTTCGCATTATCAACGTCCTTGGGACATTATAGCTGACAATTATTATAAGGCGTATAATATAACTTTATATTAACATAACAAAAAATAAAATAAACTGAAAAAAATTAATAATAATAATAATAGTAATAATAATAACCATCATAACATCAGGTGCACAGCGGGTTACGACAGAGCAGGTGGCATTCCGAAGAGGAGTTTTTCTGAGTCCTCTCCTCTTCTACATCTCACTGCTGCCGTTGTACGTTGAGCTCCTCACCTCTGTGGCCCACCCAGCAACCGGAGGCATAACGTCACCCATCTATTCTACATGGATCACCTAAAACTGTATGCCTCCGGAGAGCCGTGAACTTCAAAATGCTCTAAGGGTGGTCAAGGAGTACACGCGGGCCATTGGTATGGAGTTCGGGTTGGACAAGTGTGCGGTTGTCCACCTCAAGAGAGGACGATGCGGGGAATTCTCTGAGGACGCGCAGCTCGCACACGGAAGCATCCTAAGACATCTGGATGCCGGAGAGACCTACAGAATATACCTGGGTGTGTAGCAACATCACATCCAGGATGTGCAACAAATAAAGGAATCTCTCCGCGGCAAGTACAGACGCTTACTCCGAAAGATTTGGTCGTCCGAACTTTCGAGGAAAAACAAGATGTCTGCTACTAATATGCTTGCTGTTCCTGTTCTGCTCTACTCCTTTAGATTAGTCAAATGGACAGTAGATTAGCTGCGCCAACTAGACAGAGATACCCGAAGATGATGAACATCCATAGAAGTATTCATCCTAGATCGTCCGTTCCTCGTGTTTATCTCCCAGGGGGAGGCCGAGGGCTCTTGGGACTGGAGTGCGTGCATGGCAGAGTAGCACTGAGTATGGCATGTAACATCCTTAGGAGCTCTGATCCGCTCCTGCTGTTAGTGAGAGATCACTAAATAGCAGGGGTGGGCGCAGGATTGTTTAAGGCAGCAAAAAGAGCCACAGATAAACTTGGTCTCGTATTCGACGTCAGACGAGGAGGCCGGCGCGGTGCTGACCCTGAGTCAGTCACTGAGCTCCATCCAAATCGTCTGAAAACCCAAATAAAAGCTGCCGAGCAGGAAAGTCTGTTTAGGCAGCATGTCGATAAACCCATGCATGATGTATTCTATAAGAACTTAGAAACACTAGGTTTATCGACTAGGCTGACATTTGCCTTCTTAAAGTCAGCTGGGCTTAAGTCGGAGACCGAGGGATTCATTGTGGCCTGCCAAGATGGTGTAATTAATACACTGGTCTACCGAAGCCGCGTAATGGGTGTAGAGTTCTGATATCAACTGCAGGACCTGCCGTCAGGCGCCGGATTCGCTAATGCATTTACTTTCAGCCTCCTCGACCATCAGAACAAAGTGATGTTTGTAATCGAATTCTCAGCACCTGCTGAGACAAACATCACTTTGAAGGAGGGAGAAAACGGACCAAATATCGTGATCTCCAAGTGCTGTACCCAGACTACTCGGTCAAGATGGTTCGTCCTAATAATCGGCGTACTAGGAGGGATGAAGCCTTCGCTGCTCTCAGAATTGAAGATCATACCGGCCTGTCAGAATTCGGCAGAATGGTTGGCAGGCCAGATGCAGAAAGCGGTTATCTTGGGGTCCCTTCGTCTACTTAGGACACACGATTTAGGTATTTACAGTCACTAACTTCACAGGTGGTGGAGAGTGGCTGTAAGAAATTTGCCGGCGCGGCTACCGTGTGGTGTCGAAGGCCACGGAAGTCCTGTCCGGCAGCGGGACATTTATCTCGAAAACGGTAACAATGGGTTATAAACACATTAGGGTTAAAAGTGTTGGTAATGACATCTTTTGGATTCTGCTGGCTGATTCCAATAAAATTAAATGTAAATTACTCTTTGATACCGGATTTGGCAATAAAAGAAGGCTTATTAACATATCCGCATTAGCAGAAAAGTACGGTACTCAAAAATGTTCGGCATTACTTGGCCTTCATTCGTTTACTGAAGACACAAGAATAGCAAATAGAAATAGAAATAAAGAGCTTGCCTTATCGAGCATATTAAAAGGAGTGTTTACCAAACACGTATTTGGCGATTAGCCGACGAAGGTATTCACAATATTCCAAAACCTTGGAATGATTATGGATGGCAAGAAAATGGAGGACCTCTTTAGTGTTCAGCAGATAAAATACTGCTTCAATCGCTTACTGAAATTCTTCAGGAGATGATTCCAAATCAAATCATAATAGACAAAAGTGAGGATGACAACGATATCATAAATGAAGCAATAGAGGTAGAACACTTGGAAAAACGATGAATCGGGAGACAGCGATAGTGAATCTGAAAGCAAATGAAGTGTTAGTTACGTTTTGTATTAAATTTTATATTTTATTTTAAGGGGTGAATCATTTATCTGGAAAATGGTAACTCCTATCCAAATATTGTATAGAAAGAAAATTGTAGAAAATTTTATGCACTTTGCTTCTTGTGCAGAAAGTTTTTCTCCATCTTTTTTAGTTTTTGTGTTAAATGACAAAAGCAATATTTGCAATTTTTTTAACGGACGCCATTTTGAAAGTACAGCCAGTTTTCTTTTTTGGGGACATGTCTAAAATTTTTCCTTAGGCTTTAATCTTTATGAAAAATATTGTCCCCAAGGATGGGGTGGGTGCACGGACAGTTAAGGTGGGCTCGCGGAGTAGTATGTCCGTTTGTAAATAGTTTACAATATTCCATTCATTCTTGTTAAGTTGTAGAAGTTAGTCGTTAGGTAGTATTGTTAAGTGTTCTTGTTAATAAATAGTTTATTAAAGCAGCGTCCGACAATTGATTTCAAGTTAGACTAGTTCCAGCAAATATATTTAAGCTCGTAACATCGTCCCTCATCAAACAAAGGCATCTGACGATTACAACAAAAAAAATCACGTGGAATAACCAAATCATTATTCTAACAAACCATGACAATCACAAATAACTACAGTGCTATATAAACACTTTGTACAATAATTTTAATATTTAAATGAACGCAAAGGAAAGTCAATCTCTTAATTTAAGAACGAATGCAATGTAACAACTGCATGCTGGCGAAAACAATGTCACCTAATATTGGTCTCTCACTTTCTTTACTCCTTATTGGTTTGTACAAAACGCCATTTAATATGGCGGTAGTGGCGGTTTGCATTTGAAACTTTAAACAATTAGGAAATGATCATAAAATAAACAAAAACTGGTCTGTAAAGTTAATAATTACTATAACACGGTTGATTACTCGGTATTCGTTATATGATCAACAAATATTAAAAACGATTGCGAGTGCTGAACGCAAGGGGCTCTAGGCGACTGCAGTGTTTGCCTTGCCTTAAGGCCGGTCCTGTGTGAGTGTCTATTATGTACATAGACATACAGTTTATTTTATTATCACTTAATAATATTTAATAATATATTTGTTATTATATAATGATTATAATTAATATTACACCCAACCATTAAATTTCTGTTAATAGAAATATTGTCAAATTTTAATTGTAAACCCATAATTTGGATTTATTGATGTATTTTTAAGAAATGCAAAATTATGTGAATATATAACCAGTGAATATTGTTTATGTTGTTCACAAGGACGGATTATTATAAAATAATGTTCCTCACTTTTAATTTACACATGTTATTTTTAAAGACATTCCGTAAGAATTTAATTACATGTCCATATGGTTATTCATCCTTGAATATACGAACTGTTTTATTACTTTTTTATCTCAAAAAAACTTATCTATTACATCTGATAATGGCAACTAGGTTTTATAAAAATTAACTAAACCGTCAATTAAACTTCAAGAATCAAGACCATCAGCAGTTAAGAATTTTAATTATCCATACATTTCCATAACACTTCCATTGTAAAATTTCAGTGTTTTTTTTTTATTTTCAAAGCAAAAAACAAAAAATAACGTTTTTATTAATTGATTGGCTCTTATGTAACTCATAACTCAAAAATATAATTTTGTATAATTCTTTTCCAAGTAACCTTTGACATTTGCCAATTACAAGTTATCCATTTACAATAAAAATGTTACTCCCAGTGGCTTATACAGAGGGAGGCCTAGGGGAAAAAATGTGTGGTGTATTTATATTATATTGATACATAATTTAACTGTTAGAACATTATATTGATAGTATATTATTATATTATTAACGCAGTATCTAAATTTTGACGTTTTTTTTCTATTTTCGTTATTATGAAAATAAAGTAAAAATATATATAAAAAAATTTACATAAACTTTCTTATTTTTTAATAATTTTTTTGAATGACCACATTTTTTATAAATGCACCAGGTTTTCTTCCTTGTCAACGATGTTATATACATTCAAAATATTATTTTTCTTCAAACGTCAGTAAAATATGACATTTTTTAACTCGTCTTAAGGGGTCCATATTTTTCACTAAAGTTCAGATTCCTTCCTTGCCAATAACGCCAACTACCTGGAAAATATTTTTCTTAATCAAATAGGTTTTTGATATAGTGTCAATAGTCATACAGATGATAGACAGACTGATGGAATTGAAAGACCTTAATTTCTCTTCAAAGGAAGCAAAGAAAATAAAAATGCATTTCTTTCAAAATGTATTTCATAAATTAAGTACTAATAAAATGGCAGCTTTCATAGCAATCGTGCACCTAGTAGTCTTCTCAACAAATTATTATAGACCACGTGGAGGGCGGTAGAATTTTTGACTTCAAGGATGGGCTTAGGGTAGTTAGGAGGAAGACATCCTAAAACTCCCCCCTGCTCTTAACACCTCAAATCCTCTTTGTAAAATAAAATACATCCAAATCAAGTGAAGAGGATTAAATTGGCTTAAAAATTATATATTCTACATGTAATTAATGACTGGATTTCAAGATTTTTTACTGTAATGTGATAGGGTTATTGCTTGAAATCAGTACCTACATTTTATTGCATTCATTTGGCATTTTTTTAAATCTATTTATTGTTGTAAGTTGTTGCATTTGGTATAGTAATGAGTAGCTACACTCCAAACAGTGGAAAAAGGTAAGTAGGTACCTCTATAAAAAAACAACACGCCAGCAGAAGAGGAAAATGAATCCTCCAAAGAAACTACTATGTCATCAAATTCTTCATCCTCCGCATCCTCCTTTATGAACACTCCATTGTGGCAATTGCCCTGGCAGTTGAAGCATGCTGATGAACAATTTAATGATGCCTTTCTGCATTCGCATCTTCCGTAGTCACAATTTTTTTGGCAACGACAAAATATAAATTGCAAAATTTCGCCGAGCGCAGCATTTTTGTCTGTTAGGTTGGGCACCAGCTCCCCATTTCTTTCCTCCCAGCCAGGAATTCCTAAACCCCACACATGTGAGGGCAGTATCGTTTCAATCCACTGCTGGATTTGGTAGTACACCCTGTAGGAATGATACTTCGTAGCCCCCTCAACTGGTGGGAGACTGGAAATGTCTGGCTTGATCGAAGTGACTGATTTTAAAAATAATCAATATCTGTAGTCATCTAATGATATATACTTAGATGGAGCACCTTACCATCTAAATCTAAGGATGCAATTATGTCCTCAACTTGCTTGCTTTTGCCAAGGCTAATATTCCTTTCCTTGTCTTTTGGTGACACTTTTACCTGAAAGAAAATGAAATACTGAAAGTAATATTGATTTTTATATAACAAAAACTAGTGGGTTCCGCCAAGTCTATAGGTACAGCACATTGTGGGGCTCTAATAAGTCTACCCTCCAAATTTCAAGTCAAGGGACTCAAAAATATGACCTGTAGCGAGTCGTAGACAGAAAGATACCGGCCAAGTGGAAGTACAGACCATTAACAAGGATAAAATGTGCGAATTACCTGGTCCATCGATCTGTGAATCACACACAAAACATGCTGTAGCCATTTTGCGTTATATTCTGTCAACAGTCAAGTAATTTCGGTCCAAATCGCAGAATGAACACCATAATGCAAATCCTGAAATGAAATGAAGTACCAAAATTAGAATCCATTTTTATTTGATTGTAAAACGTTAGTTGTTATGTACTTAGTAAGTGCAAATTACAAATTATTTTACACAGAAGATTTGAGGTGTTAAGAGCAGAGTATGACGAAAAATGTGATCCGAAAGAGCGTATTCCAGAAATCGGCGATTTTCAAAAGCGAATAACTCGAGAATGGTTATAGATAGAAACTTTTTGTTAAAATAAATATAGGAAATTTTGTCAGCTTTTAAAAAGGTAAGAAATAATTTTTTCTCTAGGACCAATAGTTTTCGAGTTATAAGCGAAAAAAAAGTCAAAATTTAGGGACTTCCTCCTCCTCCTCCTAGGGTCGGGGAGTTTTAGGATGTTTACCTCCTGACTACCCCAAACCCACCCCCTGAAGTCAAAAGTTCTGCCGCCCTCTATGTATACACCCCCATATTGAAAATTTGTTGACTGGAGTATAATAGCCGCCTTGGCTGATAAGACCGGCACCTAACTTGATAGCTTGAGACTTTTTATTGCAAATCTTAAATACCTATTGAAACATGTTATTAAACAACCATTATCTAACAAAAATACTGCTAAAAATTGTCCCCACATCTTTCCTGCGTAAAATTATATTTAGGACCTGTTCTAAATTATTTTGTGACTCTGAAAATAGTCGAATATCCAAGAGACATATCAGACAGTAAATTTTGTGAAATAAATAAGCTATGTGTGTTTTCTTATTTTAATTAATGAAAATTGCATTTATACGGACACGATAGCTCAGAGATAAAGCGAGCACACTGTTACACTGTTTATCGTGTACCGTTGCATATCTTCCTGGACTTTTATACATTACAAATTATTAGGATTAGAGAACTCATATTCTTTAAAGGCACTCTATTTATTGAGAGAACTGCAACATATTCAAAGAACATTATCAAATTTCACTCAGTGAAATACCCTGTTCTCAAGAAATTAACAACTCTTATGGTATTACCACTATTATCAAAGATCTTACTTAAAATATTACAAACTAACCCTCAAACACCTCATAGGAATCAAATTGAATTTAAAAAAATACAATTAATGCTTTACGATCAATTACTATTGCAATATTTTTGTTTCAGAAACAGAAGTATGTCTCCACTAATTATAGTGGGGATACTGATCTCCACTGCACTTGCTGATGTCAGTCACGTGTTGTCGGGGTCTGCTCATCCACCACCAAACCCAAGCGATGTAAATTCTCTGGTCGGTTCTAAAACTGCTTTCCAAACTGGCAACCCACAAGATTTTTGGTGGATGGCATCGAATAGCCCCCTAAAAGCTTCGTATGACTATTACAAAAAGTGTTCAAGTAAAGGCAACTGCTTACCACCCATCAACGTTGTGTCAGAGGGGACACAAATTACAAAAAGTGCAAACTCAGCGGATGCCAACTTTGGTCCGATTGACGTGAAGAAGAATCCCTTCCTTAACGGTGATTATCAAAGTGGAAGTGTTTCATCTTCATCTTCGTTTTCATCTTCTGGATGTACTGCTTGTTCGAGCGGATCAAAGGCAAACGGAGTCGCAGCTTTTCACTCTGGAACTAAAATCGACATTACTAATAACCCCTTCCTCAATGGACAAATCGCTACAGCAGGTATTTTAAAAGAAATTCTTCTACCCTAATCTGTTTTATGAACTATCAACGAAATTGTTCCTATTTAAAAAGAACATGGAAAAAGTAATTTGCTTCCTGAAAAGTATATTTTTCAGTATACAAATAACAGTAGAGAAAGGAGGGTAGGATTGAAATGGTCCTATATTTGGTTTTATAACTACATCAAGAAAATTCTCCTGTTGAAAGTGAGCGTTATTTCAATCATCGTCATTCTATTTTAACTGTATTTTCATTAAATTACTAATATTTTTGAAACAAACTGCGTTACCTAAAAGTTAAAAAGAAATAAATTTGACATTCAGAAACATTTTCATTCATAAATTCATTGTAACATTTATAACGACAATCATCTTGACTTAATGAATTTGGTAAATCAGTGGTTTCAATTTCTTGAAATATCTATCACGGCCATCTCAGAATTAAAAATCCATTTTCCAAATTATTCATTAGGCAAATTGACCTTGACTTTAATTTTAACCATGAAGTTTAAAATGAAACTGATGATATCGGATGGCAACAGTTATAATCTTTTGTCATTTCTGATGCCATTTAATTATCTTTTTAATTATGTTTTTTATAAATCTTCTGCACGGTCGCACTAAAGGTTGCATGCTTGATAGAAAGGTCAAGAGCCACTTCAGTATGGAAGCTTAAGTTATCTTGGGCTAGGTCTTGACAACAGCTGTGGGAACCAGTATCGGAAGAAAACATTAAAAAGTTCATGTTTCCAATTCAAACCTAATGAATATGAAGATAAAGATCTTTAACACGTACAGTCATCATTATTCTTCAACCATTATATTGATCTACAAAGAACTAAAGTTATCATCCTAATTATTTCCATTAAATTAAGTTACGTATACGTTTATAGAAGGATCGGCGGTTTTATATGACCTAAGCTGTTTCCCGAATCTCAATTTTCAAAACTGAATTTTTCACTTGTAGTCCATTGATAATAGAAAATATAGTGGAGAAATAAATTTTAATGCTTTACCGTTTGGAAATTACATGCACAACGTGGACAGTTTCCAGAACCAAAAGAATTCCCAAAAGGCAAATAGTTTCACCCTCAAAAGCCACCCATAACACGCCACGCCGCGGTTTTTTACATTTTTCGGTGTAACAGTAGGTTTGTCAGAAAATTTTACACTCATTGACAGTATTCTACATCAAATTTAACAATTAAGGTCTTGTGCAAATTGTCGATAGGTGTAATGGTTTTCGAGCAATGAAAAATCAAACTAGAGGATGGAGCCACGATTGCCGAGCACTTTAGTGGAAGTAAAGTCGGGATTTTCTCGAAAAAAGCAAAATCGTGCTAAAGTTATGAAACCTATTCCCACCCCCGTTTTCGAGGGTGTTGAACACGAATAACAGGGTGAAAAAAGTTTTCAGTCATGCGCACCCCCTGAAACAGCCAAAAACCACCCCTTTTTGCTTATTTTTCATATGACAGCTTGGCATCGACTATTTTTGCAGGGATTCTTTGTTTTTTCATGGAGATATAACAAGATGGTGAAAGGTGATGTCAGGTAGTAGACCGCAATAGCCTTTAGAGGTGGAATCTACCCTCTCAGGGGGTGTAAAACTGTTTCTTTTTTTTCTTGTTAAAGACGTTTACCCCCGTTTTCGAGGATGCTGATCAAGAAAAAAATGGCTTCACGCTGGTTCAACCTTTCCTTTACCCTTGAACTGTCGGAAACCACCCCTTTCATAATAATAATAATAATAATAATAATAATAGTAGGTAGCGACTTGGCTGATATTAGATCGTACTATCATTTTATTTGTTTTTGCCGCCTTTACTGTTTTCTGGGTAAATCTTGTGTCCTCGGGGTATCCGTAGTCCATCAGTTTCAAATTTTCAGAAGATCAGTTGGTCACTTCTTTTTTAAAGGCTATAATTGTAATTGTAAGGGCGGATGTGCGAAACGATGCGGATGTATAAAATTAGATTTACGATGTAGCGTTTTTTGTAAGACTTGTCAAGGTAAATTTTGTGAAAATTGCGCGCCAGGGGATGTAGATGATGAACCAAGTATAGAAACAAACGAATCCAGTGATAATAGTTATGATAATGTTGTAAACTTCCTAAATTGTATACCCGGAGTGTATATTTCCGATCATGAATCGGAAACGGATGATGTGTGCGATGAAGAAGGAGGCAATAGCATTGAATATGATGTTCATTTCGAGGAATATGAACCATGTAATTCTCTTTGTAAGCACCCTAGGTTATATTAATGTCTTGTAAAAAATATTATATTGTACTCAAAATCGTGTCCTGTATATATAAGTTATTGAAAACAGAAATTTTTACCAATGGTATTTTCTTCCCGATATCCAGTTTTAAGGAACAGGAATTTCAAATCCTTGCGAGGATAAGTTCATTTTTGATGAGGATGTAAAATGGACAAATGGTGACTTTGAAGCCACTCCCACTCAATATACAAATTAGAAAATATAAAAAACCAATTTACAACCCCCTGGGAAGGGGGACCCCCGAGGTTGTCACAATTCACTCTTACAGCATCCTCGAAAACGGGGGGTAAACGTCTTTAACAAGAAAAAAAGAAACAATTTTACACCCCCTGACAGGGTAGATTCCACCCCCCGAGGGCGGCTGTGGTCTTCTACCTGATATTACCTTTTACCATTTGTTATATCACCATGAAAAAACAAAGAATCCCCGCAAAAATAGTCCATGCCAAGCTGTCATGTGAGAAATAAGCACAAGGGGGTGGTTTTTGGCCGTTTTAGGGGGTGCGCATGACTAAAAACTTTTTTCATTCTGTTATTCGTGTTCAGCATCCTTGAAAATGGGGGAAGAAATACTTACTTCCACTACTTCGCGTGTTCTCAATATAGTGTGGCCAGATGTTCTACTGGGTATACCCTTGTACCTTCTCTACCAACATTCGCGTTCCTTGTCAGGTGATCTGGTTTAGTTGTAGTTTCACTACAAACGAAGCAGCTATCCGACCACATATATTAGAAAATCCCCAAATGCAAAGTCAAGGCTGACCGAAATAGGGTTGTTTATTCTATAAAATGAACAAGATAATTAGATACATGTAGACTTCGTCAAAAAGTATCGCATCACATGTAATATTGTTAACAGTTTTATAAAAAATCATCTTAATTATATTCCTTTTACATTTCAAAAATCAAATCATACGCGAGAAATAAACAAAAGATAAAGATGACCGAATGCATTTAAGAAAAAAGGAACAAAGTTCTTTGGTCAGATTTGCCTCTTTTAGGTCCCTATTTTGTTTAGGTAAAGAACCCGGACGATATGAGAGAAAGACCGGACGAAAGCAAGTACCTCTGCAGACAGTCACTTGACCTTTCAAACTTAGTATCGAAAACATATTGCAACACAGTTTCAACATCACTTGGCTGTTACTCGGTATACACGTGTATGTTTACAAACCGTGAGCTAGAGTAACTGACACTGCTCTCCAACTCACATGGCACCACCGTGTCGCTTACGGTTTGAGAGGAACATGTAAATTGGAATATCGATGATTAGAATAATAAATTTTGCGCATATATGTATACCTCATGTCGACATACCACACATATGAGACGGTAAGCAGTATTTTCAGTGTAACATAAAACCTTCAATGGGTATTGGAAGAGAGGTCCATCATGATCTGGGAGAAAATCTTTCGAGACACACACACTTGGTGCTGCTAGATGGTATCCACATATCAGAGACATTTTGGGAAAATACGTAGTTCCTTGTGCCACATTTATTCATTATTTGTGGTAATGCATAATAACCCAAATCCTTACGTTTCGAAAATAGTTACCGAATATCTTCAACAGGTGAATATTCCAATTTTGGACTAGCCTTTTCATATAGATTTAATTCTATCAATGCTATTTTTACAAAAAAGCGAGATCTCGAGATGAGATTTCAACTACTCTTCAATAGCAACAAGAGGCATTAACCGACGAATGGAACAATTTAAATCAAGGTTATATACTGAAGTTGTTTTCGACCATGCCAAAATGCCGGACTGTCATAAAAGCTAGAGGAGCCAATACGCAATACTGAAGTACTCGATTTTTTAAGTTATTTTAATTTAGTTTTATTCTAGGTATTTCCAGTATTTCGTGAATGAAATGTTATATAATTATTATCTGTTATTAATTTGCTTTGTATTGAATTTGATAAACATCAATAGTATCAATATAAAACGTTATGTTTTCTCTGGTCTTCGTTATTTTAAAACATGATGATGAGGCGATACTTTTCTGGTGAAGTGTATTAGTAATTAAAGATATACTTTTGGCACGAACCTTCTGTAGCACTCTACCTATTCCTTTTTTCAGGCAATGGTGACACAATTAAGAGCGAAAACGGCTTCCTTGGTGTGCAGCCAAAAAAACCTGGATTTGCTACTAGTCATCCATTGTCCAATAAGAAACCATTCGCTACCTCTCCTCCATTTGGTCAACAATCGTTTGTTCTAAGAGGTGACGCAGATAAAGTAGAATGTAAAGGAAAAGGATATGTTTGTGCTGCTAAAGAATTATGCGTAAATGGTGTTGTCAACAAAAACGGAGAAGGCATTTTCCAAGTTAGAAGCGATGTAAGTAATGTTTTTAATATAATTAACGAGATCTGAAATATTATATGCCACCGTAATAGCTAGAAAATAATGACGAGATAAGAGAACAAATGAAAAATATAATAGACGTGGTTGTCTTCGTAGTTTAAAAATTTTTGACTACATCAATTGAAATTGAAAACTAGAATCTGATAAAAAGATTTATATCTTTTCTGTATTTATATATTTTGAAAGCAAAAAGAGGAGGGCCCATAAGGCCGGTTTTCGGCCTAATTTATTTTTGAACAAAAAAACTGAAAAACATGTTTTTATTATTTACTATCAATACTGAATTGATTTCACCACAAACGAAACTCTCCCCCAACACTAACAACTAGCATAGCTCGCGTGGATTTCCCACTCTTTTCCTATCGTCTCTCCCACTATCCTATCAATTCACCAACCTTCTACTTCACCACAACATTTTCCCACTTTCTTGCCGTCTTCCCCTCCCTTTCCTCGCCTCGCCATCACATTTCCACCACCTTCCCACTGTTCCACTGATGTTTTCCAAAATACCACCTCTCTAAAATCCTTATTTTTAAATATTTTTAGCCTTCCTTTTAGAATTCTTGCTCCTCATGATTATAGGTAAAAGTGAGTAAAGATGAGTAAGAGTACACTCAATTTCTTGGTAAATCAAATAAAAATGTCAAAAGTAACGTTTTTTGAAATTGCATAGTTTCAAAATTTTTGGGTTTCAACGTCCCTGCAACTGTTTTATATTTTAAAAGAATCGCGACTTCAAACTCTGAATAGACGTCGGATTATGTTATGAGTAGGTATCTATTAATACCATTACACATATGCCGTCCACGAAATCAAAATATCTTTTTAGTTTTCGAGTTAGAATTTTAAGTGAAACACCCAACCCTAATTAAATATAAAAAATGTATTTCAAATGAAGGAAACATTTTTGAAAATTTACTTAATGACAAAAATGTAAAATCAGTGAATGATTTAAGATGATATAGTAAGTGTATGAAAGAAGTTGACAAGTCAGTTCTTAAGGGGACTCCTTGTTGATATTTTAGCTTGGTCAAATTTAGATCAATGATATATGAAAAGAACGAATGATTTCTTTGAAAGTTATCTGCTGAATACCCAAAATAATATTTTATAACTATGATGACGATATTAACAATAAAATTTTTAATTTCAAATATATTTTTAATATGTTTAATGTAATTACATGTTATTACATGTTCTCTTTGCTCGTATAATTTTCTTGTACTTAAAATCATAAAAATATCCTTATATTTTTATAATAATTAAATCAGTGCAAAAACTTATATATACTGGATTTTTTTAAATTTTATGATAAAAAAGTATGCCTGTTAAATAGTGTGCGTTTACATAAAATAAGCATTTGAGTTGATGCACAGACACATTTAAAAATAGCAATACGTTATTCACAATTAAAATTCAATACACACATTATTTATAATTTACGTGTTAACCATTAAACTACAGAGTTTAGATAACAACTTTACTTAAATGAATAAAATAAAATGTAAAATTTTCAGACAAAATGATTCAATGATTTAATGTTGATTAAAAATCATTTATTGTAAAATTTAGACAGGATGTTGGGGTGGGTTAAATTGCTTCTCCCGTTTTTTTATTTATCTTTTTTATTCAAAACTTTGCTGCATCCCAAAACAATTAGCTAGCTCTCTATTTACCTCCGAGTTATTAATTTCAGTAAGGTGGGGATGTGGACAAGTTAACGCCTTTTTAATCACTTTAACGGAGAAATATTGAAATAGGCTCAAATTCTAAAGAATGCCCTTTGCACTCCTAGCAAAAAAGGTAGTGTGTTTTCGGCGTACTATGAGGGTAAATAAGTGGGAGGCGGGGAAACTTTTCATGTCTTGATTGATTGGTAGGCATTGGTGCCACTCCCAGAGTTATACAGCTGGGCCTGCTACATCCACGCTGGGTTGGACTAAGGTCATGCTTGTTGCCAGCTGCGAGAGCCACATGGCGCATAGTAATGGAATGTGGGATGGGAGGTGTAGGTATTTGTGAGATGCGTTACCGCATTGTGTCATGAGGAAGCGTTTAAGCCCCCTTTTTTTGTGTTTTTGGTTCTGGACTTCTGCCTCTTCTGAGTCTTCTTGTGAAATGTTGCCACGTTGTGTCGTAATATAGAGTGTTTATGCTCCTGTTTTTGTATTTCTGTCTCTTCGAATCTTCTTTTCTGAGTCTTCTGATTCGATTGTGGTAGAGTATATATCGTTGCGATTTCTTTGTGGTGTTCATTTTTTGATCCTGATCCTCTCAGTTGTTCTCCGCTGTAGCATGGTATCCCTAGTTTGCGGTGCTAGCGCGTTCTTTAGTAGATGTGTTGGGGCCCTTCCTTGGGTATGTTCCCAGTACTTCACTGCGTACATTTCTATCAATTTTTTAATTATGAGTTGTTGAACGGTGTCCCTTCCTGCTCTTCTCAAAAACTGCTTTCTTCTGTTAGTTTTTGCTGTTGCTGTGTTTTCTTTTTTGACTCCTTATGCCATCGTTGGTCGTTTGACGGCTATGCACATACATTTGGTAAGGTTCCATGATAGTTTGTTTTCCTCAGTGAACGGTATAAAGCCCGCACCATGCATACCTCCGCTGAAGTGCTCTGAGAATTCCGTTTTGATGCGGTATATCAACAACGCCTCATTGATTATTTCAGGTTCAATTTAAATTAAATTCGTTTGGATACTTTTAATAATTATGAAAAGCCTGAATTGGAAATTTTTAAGAAAGAGTTATGACCATACTTTAAGAGTAATAATGCTTTTGATTATTACGAGTTTAATTTCAATTATATTCGTTTGAGTATTTTTAATAATTATCAAAAAGAATTATCTAAGAAATGTATATGACCATACTGTACGATTATTTCGTTTATAATTTAAATTAAATTCATTTGAATATTTTTATAATGATAAAAAAATAATTTACTTGGAGGTTTACACAGGGATATTACGGCCATATTTCAACAAGTCATTGCTCTCCATAAATTTGTCGACAGATGTCGACTTTTCAAGGGTTTGGACCTAAATACTTCAATGGCGGACACTTGTACGTCATTAAGACATCAATAGGAACGTAGAAATGAAAAGGTACTTATCTCGTATTCCTGTTATTTATTGCGCAATTGCCACTAAATACTCTGTATTAGTTATTTTCAAATATTAATTCTATTTCAACTCTATTCTTTTGTTATGATACATCATTTTATGTGGAATTTTTTGAGCTACAATTCACATGAGCTTTATCAAATTTATCGCAATTTTACCCGATATCTTTGCGTTTTAAATGGGAGCGTTTCAGATGGACAACCGTTCACTCTGACCTATCCCACTCGAATCCCCGGGGAAAGTTTTCATGTCTTAAAGAAAATATTATAGTTTTATAGAAGAAAGCCAGTACTAACTTGCGCCTCTTCAATTAAAGCTACCACACTAAACTTTAACGAGTTATCAATGAATTCACCATTCGGAATAACATTAACTTTTACCTATACAGAAATATTTCACTATCATTAATTAATTCATCTCGGGTTTAGCTACCATTCCTTGTTCAACTTCAACATTTTATTTAAATGTTTCTTACATATTATTTCTTCACATTTAAATACATTGTTAACCTAATTTAGCTACTAGTGTTTAAATATTTGTTGAGATAATTGATATAGACATATTTTATTATATCATTTCACTGTAAACGTTTCTCTCTTGGGTGATAATTAATTTAACTTTTCTACGACCGTTAAAAGGATTTTCACTTTGATTGATTTCAATATGAGATGTGTTACATTTTTCTGTTTTATTTTTTTTTTAACCTCGGTGTTGATAAGTGTACACAGAGAAAAATATATTATTTATTTATTTGTACAACTCCAAGTAGAATTAAATGGGCGGTATCGACATTCTACCCTTTAAATCACCAGGCAGGGATATTTTTCCTGCCCTGCTTCAACATGGAATTGAGGAACTTATTCAGTGTCTGAGAAGCATATTCATAGCAAGCTACACTCTTGGGTATATTCCCCAAGCTTGGAGGGAAGTTAAGGTGGCGTTTATCCCAAAAATAAGCAGACGTCCACCAGACGAACCTAATTCTTATCGTCCCACCAGCTAATCTCTTTTCTCCTTAAAACAATGGAGAAAATACTAGATCAACAGATTAGAGGCGAAATCATTACAGAGAAGCCGCTTCACTCGAAACAATTTACCTATCAACGTGGTAAATCAACAATAAATGCTCTACATGGCCTGGTCAAAGGCATCGAAAATACATTTACAGCAAAGAAACTGGGTCTGTGTGGTTTCATGGATGTAGTAGGTACTTTTGACAACACCTCCTATGAATCCATACAAAAAGCCGCGGAAAAAGGGCAGCAATCAAATGGATACAATTCATGCTAAGAAGCAGAATAGTTACCACAAATATGGGGAACGAGCCAGCCACCGTGACTGTAGTTAGGGGCTGTCCACAAGGTGGAGTCTTATCGCCCTTGCTGTGGTCAATGGTGGTCGACGATCTCCTCCATAAGCTGAGTAATTATAGCTTCAAGATTCAGGGCTATGCTGATGACCTGGTCGTTACTGTTAGAGGCAGGCATGAGGTTACGATCTCAAACCACATGAAAATTGCCTTAAACATACTAAATGGTGCTCGTCAGAGGGCCTTAGTGTTAATCCGAGCAATACAATTATTGTTCCATTCACCAAAAGAAGAAAACTAAATTTGATTGCTCCTATGTTAAATGGAACAATACTGAATTTTTCCAGTAAAGTCAAGTATCTAGGAGTAATCCTGGAAGAAAATTTACCTGGAACTCAAACTTAGAAGAGACACTTACCAAAGCAACGATGGCTATTTGGACGTGCCGTAGGCTGTTTGGTAAGACTTGATAATGATACATTGGTCCTACCTTTCGGTTGTCAGACCCATGGTTCCTGCGCATCATGTGTATGGTAGCCAAAAACAAAAGAGAAAATAGGAAAGTTGCAGAAATCGCAATGTCTTGCCTGCCTAGGGACTACAGGACTCCTGTCCCACAGTAGCTATGGAGGCAATGATGGACTTACTTCCTCTGTATTTACATGTAAGGAAGGAGGCAGCACTTGGTGCCCCAAGGCTGCAACAGGCACTTAAATTCAGATCAGGCGACCTGGTGGTCACTTATGGATTCTGGAGCTAATCCAATTCGAATCCATGACCAAACTCACTGACTCAATGCCAATCAAGCATGACTTTGACTGCCCGTTTGATGTGCTGATTGAAGGCCTTCAGGCGAGCAGGGTTGCTGCCGTTGGAGGAAGAGTCACACATCTTGTACACAGATGGATTCAAGATGGACGAAGGGGTTGGTGTGGGCGTAGCAGGTACTAAATGCAGGCTATCTAAAGCCCTTGGTAACACCCCAAGCATCTTCCAGGCAATAATCTATGCTATAGATCAGTGTGCCCAGGAATTCCTAAATAGAGGCACTCGAAGGACAAGATCTACATACTTTCAGATAGCCAGGCAGCACTAAAAGCTCTCGGGTCCTATACCTTCGAGTCTAAAATTGCCTAAGAATGCAGGCAATCCCTGAAGCAACTGGCAAAAAACAACAAGGTTACCTTGATGTGGGTGTCAGGTCATGAGGGAATAGAGGCAACGAATTGGCTGATAAGCCTCGCAAGAAAGGCGACTAAAGCTTTTGGACCCGAACCATTCTGTGGCTTATCTAAGGGACACATAACGGAGGAGGTTCAAAAATGGGAAAAGGAACAAAAGAAGTCCTACTGGAGGAATTCTCCAGGCCAGAGACAAGCGAAGAGGTTATAAACCTATTCAACAAAATATGCCACAAGGCCTCTCGAACTTGGAAAGTCTGACCTAAGGCTGATCACAGGACTTCTAACTGGCCATTGCTCCTTGAGATATCATCTCAAGAGCATGGACATGGCAGAAGATGACAAATGCAGATACTGTGAGGCTGCAACTGAGACCGCGGAACATATACTTTGTGAATATAAGGTACTAATCCGCATTAGGCTAAAGTACCTAGAACAGGCGGAATGAACGCCTGAAGACATAGGGAAATTAACTCCCAGGAAAATCACAAGCTTTGCAAAGAGTCTTGGAATCTTGGGTAACAATTAATTGACCTTTTAGGTCGAAGTGAAGAGAGGTCAACTCAGCGATCCCTTAAACAATCTACAATCTATTTGTACAATGGTTCCTGTCACTTGTTCCAGATTCGGAGCGTAATTGTTTACAGCTGGAATAAAATGTAATACAATTTTCTCTCTCTCTCTCTCTCTCTCTCTCTCTCTCTCTGTGTGTGTGTTCCACATGCATATTTATTAAAATCTCAAAAAGTTTTTAAAATTTAAGAATGAAATAACTGCCAATTAAACGTATGCCATTTATTATCATATTTACAATTAAATATCACTATAGTAATAAAATGATGTAACTCAATATAAACTGATTTAAAAATACAAAACAATTTTATTTAGTATAAATATTTATAACACAATATTTTAATTTTAGTACGATTATTTCCTAAATCCAACGCCGATGGCAATGCTGATTTTCTTGTAAATTATAATTAATAATGGTAAAGATTCATATAAATTATACTTTAACATTTTAGTTTGGCTATATTTTGCAAGAGGATCAGAAAAAATATTGTATGACATTCAAAGTAAACGTGTCTTTTTCTCACATAGCGTGTGTGTCGGCAGGCCTACTGATAAAAAGTGCAACTTTTACTTCTTGTTGCATAATTAGCTATTTTTTACCGTCCTTGACATTATACTGTTTTTCATTTATGTATTGCTAAAGACGCCATAATTTAATGAAAAAATTAAAAATGAATAAGACCCAATAGCAGAAGTCTTTGCTACCTCTGGATCTTCATTAGCACTAGTACGCACTCATTATAAGCTGTTACTGTACTTTATTATAAGAAACGGAAGTGATTGAAAGAAAATGTAAAATCAGCAAATACAAAAATCTCGCTGCAAAAGACTTGCTCAGAGAAAAAAAACAGTAGTTTTCCGTTTATTATAGGTCGTAGAAAATAGGTTTTTTATGCTTAAATTTGGTTTAATCAAATAAGTATATTATATAATAGAATCTCTAGAGCAAAAAATCGGAAGGAGTTCCCATGAATAATTCCTACAAGATTTTTTTTTTATATACTTCATTGATATTGGGTTGTTGCCACAATCATTAATTAAAGGTTTCCACAAAAACATCGTTGCCGGTATGTTGAAAATGTTAAAAAAAGGATGGTCAGAACAGTTTTTCCTCTCGTATCTCCTTTCCTGTTAGTGCTAGCCTAAAATTAGTTATTATTAGTTATTGAGGGAATACTAAAATCTACAACTTTTAGTTGAACATTTTTTTACTGTTAATAACTTACGATTTACAGCCGTAGGGGAGGTGAAAATTTGTGCTTCATTGCAGTTTTTTGTAATTATGTCTGTCCCCGTTGCTCCTATATAACACTGGTCTGCAAAAAATAAATTTTGCCAGAGCTTTTCAATTTTTATGCTGTATCAATATATTCAAATTTAATTACAGTTTTCTTCTATCACATAGGCTTCTCTTGGAATATCGAAAACTAAATTCTGAAAAAAACATTTCAATTATCACAGCCATATTGGATTCGCCATTTTGAATTTGTAAATTTTGACATCAGATTTGTTATTTTACTATATTATATTCGTAAATTTTACTTCATAATTCTTAGCTACATTTTTAAAAGTGGTTCAATTTTGTCAAAAAAAATTTTGAAACTTCGAACTTTTGTTACTTTTAAATAATAATTAACCATAGAAGAAGATACTGTATATTGATGTTTCAACGTCTGCTACATATTTGTATTTTTGTCTACTTGAATAAAAATATTGGCAACATTCTTCTCTAAAATTATAACATAGTTTATATATTATTATAATATTAACAGTTTACAGGCTTTTGTTAGGAAATATTCTATATACTATATTACATATTCTTCAAATTTAAAATAAAAACAACAACTGCTTAAAGCTAAAGGGTGGCCATAACAGTGCCATAAAAGTCATGATTTAGATACATCATAAGAGCCATTTCATAACTGGTAATAAAGCAGCCACAAAAATCAAAAAGAGAGCCAAATGAGTTGCACATGCGCACATGCGTTAAGGTCATTTGGCTTCAGCTGCATTTTGATGACCAAGATATGATTCCCCATTTTCTTTAGAACGTAATAATTCATTTTTAATAATAGCCCCTATAACCAAATAGCCATTCATCCTTTTTAGCTACTGTAACATGATGATGACCAAAATATAAATCCTTGTGCTACGTCCACCATGTCGGAAAGAAGAAAAACAGGTGTTTCTCAATTATCTCCTTTTCTGTTATATCTACAATTAATTTATCACTCACGATGAAAGGAATGGAAAAAGCTACAATTATTATTTAAAACTTTTCTCTATTATTAATTCTTTATAAATTACAGAGACCACATTTGTGCTTCAGTGTAGTTTTTTACAATTATCTCTGTCCTCGTTACTCCTACGTAGCAATTAGTTATTGTCAATATTGCAGATTATAAGATTTTGTAAAACTTTTGTTTAAATATTCTTCCACGGTCAATTTGTTTAAAAATTAAGCAGCTCGAATTATAAAGAAAACTCTCAAGTTTCGCAAACATGTCTGCCTACGTTTCCGACGTTTTTAATACTCATTATTAACTTTGCAATTGATATAATTGATTTAAAGTAGTGTTATTGTTTGAAACAATGAAATTTTAATTTAATTGAGTACTCACTGATCCGTCGAGTAGTATTGCATGAGTGGACTCATTTCCACATCATCTCGTATGGCTGATGTGGAAATATTTTACGTTTCTTTGAGGGTCCAGACCGGCTGAATTCAATGTTTTCTGCATCACGGATGTATCTCAATCGTAATTTCTTCACCACAATTGTCGATCGGTGACGTTCAAAGTAGACATATTTTTTTCTTCATCATCATCGCAAGCAACGTTTGGACTCTCTGACACATGTTTGTCCAGTACAGTGTTCAAACAGAATGGAGCATTTTAAACCAGTCTTCCTGCAGCCACAAGCTGCACCACACTTTCCTACATTTACGTGATATGGAGCTGCACCAAAGTTGAAGGAGCAGAATCCGTATTTCTAATGCAATTTTCGGGGATCCAATTGAACGCCGCGTCACGACCCGACGATACATCCGGTATGAGTGTTGGTGTGCAGCTTTTGCTGTCGGTAGTAGTAACATTAGATTAAATGTATTCCTAGTCACTGTTTTTTAAAGCATTCATAACGGAGCGAATTCAATGGATTACAGTCTTCATACCCACCATATAAACGAAACGTTATTTTTAAATAACACAGCCACACAAAAAAAAGTGGAATCCGAAGTCAGAATTGTCAGATTACTTCTTTTTTCACCCTTAACTCTAAAAAAACACCCCCCCAAAAAAGTGGTCTGGCCTGCGGACCATACCAGTATGTCCTTATGTATTTTGACCATCTAAAACCGAATCCGAAATCAGAATTGTCAGAATTGTCAGATTCGCTTGTTTTTCACCCCTACCTCAAAAAACATCCCCAAAACAAAAAAAAAGTAGTCTGGCCTGCGGACCATATCAGTGTATCCTTATGTATTTGGACCCGCTGAAACCGAATCCGAAGTCAGAATTGTCAAATTACTTCTTTTTTCACCCCCCAACCCCAAAAAAACACCCCCCTCACCCAAAGTGGTCTGGCCTGCAGACCATAACTGTGTATCCTTATGTATTTGGACCCTCGGAAACCGAATTCGAAGTTAGAATTGTCAGATTCGCTCGTTTTTCAAGAAACACCCCCAAAATAAAACAAAAAGTGGTTTGGCCTGTGGACCAGATCAGTGCATCCTTATGTATTTGGATCCGCTGAAACCGAATCCGAAGTTAAAATTGTCAGATTCGTAAGTATGAATTGTCTCATACTGGCGGAAAATGATAATCAAATAGGTATTCTCAGTTGATCACGCTCGGCCTCAAGTTCTATTCTTTTTTACTAGTGAGAGCTACCGGACTTGGCTGCCCCTCATCAGTAAATCTCTACATTCATGAAAATAAATTCTAAAACTAGGGCACAATTAGCTATTAATTAATTAAAACATGACAACGAAATTAACATATTTCTATTTTTTAAAGTTTTCCCTATGGTCGCGCCCCATATTCTGAAGTAGTACAGCAAAATTAACTCACATTGTGTAAAATCCGCATGACACACAGGAATTTGACTCATACTGTACAACAATTTTTGAATAATTAATTACATAATAGTATTGTGTTAAAAATATGAATTACTATGACATTGACACGGAAATATAAAACGTAGGTGTGCTTATTTTTTATTATTTAAACATTAAAATAACTACTCTACGCGTTATGCCATTTCGTCATTGCCATAGTAAAGTAAATAAAAAATAGTCATTGTTACCTTTGGATTTTATTTTTAAACGCTTTAATATGATACATTTTTTACATCTGAGAGGAAAGTATTTGATTCAATCCGAAAAAAAAAAGTTCCGGGACTTTAACAGACCTTCGCGTTTAGTTAGGTACTTTAGGAATCGCTTGAACCCATTTTCTGATTGACATCTGTGTGCGTGTGAGTGAGTGTAAGTGTATAAAATCAGTGGTGTCGCACAGTGGGTCAGGTTTATTGTTTTTTGGCCAAAACTCTGAAACTCCTGGAAACGCCCCAAAATCAGCTGGCCTTTAGAGGAAAAATAATGAGAAAAATCTCATCGATAAATGGGGGTGGGTTTCAGGGGGTGGAAATTAAAATATTTGAATAAAATTGTGAAACTTTGGATCCGAATAAAATATTGCTTCCAAATTCTAGGGAAAATGGTTAAAAAATTCCACCGATATATAAGGGTGGGTTTCAGGGATGAAAATTGAAATAATTGGATAAAATTGTGAAACTTTAGATTTGCCTAGAATATTGCCTCCAAATTCGAGGAAAGATGGTAAAAAAAATGACATTGAACGATTTTATGAATTGAAATAAGTCAGTCATTACAAGCAATATCAGTAATTACACCGCCACACAAAAAAAAAGTTGTCTGAAATGTACATGCGTTATATAGTTTCTGAAGTATTTTTTCCCGCTGAACACGAATTGCTCCATCACCCACCTTTTTTTTTTTGTAATCCACGAAAATAAACCAAAGAAAATCATAATTTAGGTTATTTTCGGGATTTACTAAAATTGGTGGGTGATGGAGTTAAACGAACGATTCGTATTCAGCACGTCGAAATACACAAGGGTCAAGTCCCAGAAACAGACAATTTTTTTTTATGTATGCCTGTGTAATATTGAATATCGCCGGATCCTCCGCCATTTCCTAGAAAATAACCTAAATTATGAGTTTTTTTAGGTTATTTTCGCGACATACAAAAAATGGTGGGTGGTGGAGCAATTCGGATTCATCGGATTCGTGTTCAGCGGGGAAAAATACTTTAGAAACCATATATCGCATGTACATTTCAGACAACTTTTTTTTTGTGGCGGTGTTATTATTACTCCTAAACTTGGGTATTTTTTTTAAGCTGCATTAACGTATTCAAAACGCCTTTACGCAAAAACTGCAGCTATAGGCAGCTGCAATTCACAGAACATGTAGAGAACACTGCATTCAATAGCATAAAAAAATATATGGGGCTGAAGCTTGCGGAAGTAAAGTGTAACAAAAATGAAAAATTTCATTTTAATCAAAATTTACGGCTGAAAACCCTCACTTGCATTCGGACACCAAATAGCAAATGAAGTCAACTAACTGCCTACAATAAAACTCTTGCCTTGTTCTATGCCAGACATGGCCGATTCGTTCAATTGAAGACAAAGCAACCAAAAATTCACAGTCATGTAAACTCTGAATATTCACTACACAATTTTAAACTTGAGCACGTGTTTCCTTCTCGAGCTTTAGAACGCAAATGGAGCAGGTATAGGGATCAAGGCCTCATTAGATTTTGCTGATAATCAGATATTGTTATAAAATTATTTAATTGTATTGTCCTACTAGATGAGTATAGGACTAACCTCCAGTCGATTTTTTAAGAAACGAAGAGTATATTGTATTTGCTAGAAAAATTTATTTTCAAAAATCTGCGACGAGTATTCTAGAATGTTTCCTATAGATTGTTTAACAATTAGCAATATGAAAACTTTAAGAAATGGACAAAGAGCATAATGTTTACATCTAGTTGTACATATATCGTCAAATATGTATCACTAAACGAATTAATTATTTAAAAAAATTAAATTGAGTCATGAATTATAAATAATACAATAATCGCCATTTACAAATGCGCTCTCATGGAATTTTAATATAATCTAACTGTTCAGAAGTTGCAATACAGAATGTACAGTGTCTCTTGATGGGCAGATATCATCGATTTAGGTTAGGTCAAATGTTTGAAATTATTTTCAGTACAACGGAATTAGAATTCAAATCTCTAAATAAAATTTCATAATAATAGAATATTTTAATATTTATGCCGAGGTAACTTCATCAAGGTTAACTATGAGATATGAGCTAAAATATATAAAACGTCAGCTGAGATAATAACATTGATATTATTTGGTCCAAAATTACCCCGAAATTAGTGCTATACTCTATTTAGTAAGTATAAAGAGTAAAAAATCACTCAAACACATACCGGCCATGGGTGTTTTACTTGTTCTTTCGACATTCATAGAAACTATTCCGAAAATTTTAAATAAATTAATTTTATATGAAATAGATATGTTATTTGAATTATCCAATTATTTTCAGTTCTTATATTAACAACAGTTTTGAAGCAATATTAATTCATAAAAAAACATTGCCACTTTTCTGACCAAACTTGTGGAAGGACAGATGCACCATTGTCATGGGAGACAAGAGTTAAAATGGAATTATTTATAGCTCCTCGGTAAACGTCAACTTTGTGCTGTCAAATGTGAGCATGAAAGTCTAGTTTATAGTCTAGTCGATTGTAGATAATAGTAACAGGGTCATGGTACATCCCCCTTTCTTCCTTTAGTTTTGAAGGTAATTGATTAAAATTTGGGATATTCTATATACATAATAAGCGGCACTTTTTGACATACTTTTTGACAAAGTTAGTGTCACTTTCGGCGAAACCGGAAGTGACACTAACTTTCGATTTTTAAATAGAACATGTTATTACATTTTTGAATTCTGCATAATTTTCTGAATCCAACGATACCAAATAAGTGACATTTCAAACGTCAATATTTTTTATAACATAATTTTTAATTATCCATTTAAGTGTGCCGTGACGGTTCCGATTTATTCTAAATGACCCGAGTAATGCTAGAAAAATGGAAATACCGTCAAAAATACTAAATTACGTGATTTATGAGCAAATAAAGTTCATCAACATGGTTTTTGGGGCAAAACTCATTTTTTTCAAACGGAACCATATCGGTACCGTGGCACCATTTATTAGTAATATTAATAAGGAATTTATTCATATGTCGTATTAAAATGTGCGATAAACACAAACAAAATTACAGCTAAAAGAAAATAAGAAAATACAATTTTGTTCTGATTATCTTGTTATATGGTGGCTTTGGAATATAAAAAATGAACACAAAACATTACAATTGTTCAAAATGCTGTCAATTAACGTCAATGCACTTCTGAACTTGCATAGCTGGTTCTCGAAGAACATTCACCAATTGCTGGGCCGTTATGCTATTAATTGCGCGTCTTACTCGTAGCTCCAGGTCTTCACGGGTTGTAACGGCGCGGCGGTTGCGTAGGCAATATTTTTTAAATGACCCCAAACAAAGAAATCAAGGGGTGGTAAATCAGGTGACCTTGGATGCCACCTCACAGGACCATTAATCGAAATTACGTTTTCTCTGAATCTCCGTTAAAGGTAATCAATTACTATCCTTGAATTATGGGGAGAAGCGCCATTTCATTGTTTTCAGAGCCACCTTAATTAGGTTACTTTTTAACATTTAATTAGAGCAAAATTGTATTTTCTTATTTTCTTTTAGCTGTAATTTTGTTTGTATTTTTCACCTATTTTAATATGACATATGAATAAATTCCTTATTAATAGTACTAATAAATGGTACCACGGTACCAATATGGTTTCATTTGAAAAAATTGAGTTTTGCCCCAAAAACCATTTTGATGAAATTTATTTGCTCATAAATCACGTAATTTAGTATTTTTGATGGGATTTCGATTTTTCTAGTAGTACACGGGTCATTTAGAATAAATCGGAACCGGCATGGCACAGTTTAATGGAAAATTAAAAATTTTGTTATAAAAAATATTGACGTTTGAAATGTCAATTATTTGATATCGCTGGATTCAGAGAATTATGCTGAATTCTAAAATGCAATAATATACAGGGTGTTCAATTTAAAAATCGAACGCTAGTGTCACTTCCGGCGAAACCGGAAGTAAACAAAAATCACCTTATGCCAAAAAGTACCGCTTATTATGTATATAGGATATGCCAAATTTCAATCAATTATCTTCAAAACTAAAGGTTCCTGTTACACCCGGTATTATTCAACGAGAGTGTAATTGTGGCTATTACTATGGCCCGAGCTGGGAATCAAACCCAGAAGAAATAGACACTGGACTGGTAATATTTTTGCTACATAATATGGTCTTACTTACTGCACTACTATGCGTAATCGTGGCAGTCGTTATTATACTCTTCGCAAAAACGAAGAGACTATTGCATTTGATCGGCACATTTTTAAATCAGTAAATATCGGTCGTAGAGAAAAAATTTTCATATCATTACATTAGTGAACGAATTCTGAACAACTTTCAAAATGTCCGTCTGTCCGTCCGTCCGCCACGTTTCTTGTAAGCACGATAACTTAAGAAAGAAAATTCCGATTGTATTGAAATTGCAAGTTAGCGTTAGCTAGAGGAAGAACTCAAAAAAATCAATCAGTAAATAAAAAATTATTCATCATTTAAATTAAGAATATATATCTTTTCTTAATTTTTGTCATTTGTACTTAAATAGAAATCTTGCGAAATTTTATTCTCTATATTTTTTTTTTTTTTGTTTATACGTTTTACTAATATATATATTTCATAATAATGTATTTAATTCGTTGAAATTACTCGAATGATATATACTACAGACATTCGATTTCTTCAGTGATATGTAGTGGTCCAATGGCTAAAGTTTGTTTGTCTTGTGTTCGAATCCTTGACAGGGTGTTTTTTTTTCATTTTTTTTCACAACAAAGTTGGTATCACAAAATTTAGAATGTCCAAAAACTAACATTATTTATGCGAAGAGTACCCTATAGAATGTGTAACAATTATATAAAAAGCTCAGTAAATCGGCGAAGAGTATAATGCTTCCACCAGTTTAAAGATCTGAGATGTTGAGATTTGTTGGAATTCAAAGATGCATTAAAAAATGTAAATTACAGCCCATTTAAAGTAGCAAAAAATGTAAAATAAAAATTTTGTTGACTTCAATCTTTAATCATAACCTTTTACAGACTAAAAAAAATAAACGAATCTTTTTAAACTCAAACAAATTTTAAACAAATGAAAGTAAATATTCGTAGAAATCTTGTTGTAATGTCTTTATTCTAAAGATATTTTGTGGTGTACCACAGGGAACTTGCATAAAAATTTAATTTGGAAAGTAATACCCACAAACGTAAGCTGATGACATTGAAAAACTCGCAGTTCACAAAAAAAACATTTTTCCATTCCTTATATTAAATATACGGTGTTAAGGTCTGCTTAATTTAAGCTATTCTTATTACACACCGCTTTAACTGTCCACGTCACACATCAACGTGTGTGCTGACATATGTCAGACTATAACTAGAACATAGTCGGTGTTCGTGTGTTTACAAATATTATTATCAGTGCTTCAGAAGTGTAAATATTGTTTCAAAATGACCAATTAAAGTTTTCAAAAGGACACTCGGACAATTTACCCACTGTGGATATGTTTATGGTGGCATCTTTTGTAAAAAAAAATATGGAACGTTTTTAAAGCTAGCAAGTAGGTATATCAGTTTACTTCATTCTTGTTTTAAAACTTAAATAAACCCGAGGATAATTCAATAACGCAAACATACTGTTTTAAACCTACTATTATAATAGTAATAAACATCTTCAAAATAGAAAACATATTTGGGTTTTAAGTATAAACTAAAAATTAAATGATATCAGAACTCTGTTTATTTTTTTGTCCGACAACTATATCCTGCTACTGATATATATGTCTCGGAAAAAGCAAAACAGTGCAAAACTTATGTTTTTAGTTATTTAGAATAAAATAAGTATGCAGTTTATATTCTATTGAATTAATATAAATGCATTATGTATGTATACAACATTTTATCTGTGTAGTTTTTATACAAATTGTATGTAGTGTTTAAAAGTAGGTATACAGGGTGCCCCATTTAAGACTTCCCAGGCTTGTAACTTCTTCATTTTTGAAGCGATGACCATGTTGGGCACATCAAATTGTCGACATTTTTAAAGCCTTTAAACATGCATACAGAGTGATTAAAAAAAAATTCTCGAAAAAATTGTTAAGAAAGGAAACTTAATTTCTTTTAATATTTTTTTACCTCACCCTGTACATGAACCATATTAATGTTTTGGCATTACCACCTCCACCCCATTATTAAATGGGATGAAAAAAAAAATGTGATTTAGTGTATGTACAAGAACCAAAAACCTCAAAATATTTTTTTACTTCATCCACCCCCTCTACCACCCCCCTATCACCACCCCACTACCGATGTGGGGTATCGTTTTATGGGTTTTTGAGGTAGAGGATTTCAAATATTGTATTTTTAAAGTTCCATAAACAATTATTTCCACATATAAAATTTTTTCGTTGTGAGTGACTTGGATAGAAAATCGGGATGTGAAAGTATTGATTCCTTGGGCATCGGTTTTTAAACTCGGTATCAATCCGAATGCACTGTGCGCCATTTGCTGTTACCCGTTCACAGCCTATTGCCTCGTTCGAAATTAATTACAACTTTAATTATTTGTTACAAATTTAATATTGCGATTTAAGGCCTGATATTTGGCATTGCCTATTTTCCCTGTAAATAAACACTCCAATGAAATTATAAAAAAATGCAAGTTCTCTAATTAAAATTTTTCCTGCATCGTAACATTATATGCATAAAAAAATCGTCTTTGCGCTAAAACAATGGACTTGACAATATGCTTTAACCGCGAAACGCGATCGTTAACTACAAGTGATGCACGATGCATGCAAATGTAAATACAAGCAAACAAACGGTCTACAATAATAGATACAGTACGTTCCTGGATGGGGTGAACAAAAGGAAACATTTATATGGTTTGGTAGCTAATAAGAATTACAGATTAGAGCTATAATCACCTTTTAGAACACCGCGAAAATGTAAAACTTAGTCACCACTACTATTCTGTTTTCTAAAATTATGATTATCTTATTTATGAAGCGATACTGTTTAAACTCTTGCTAAAAATTAAGGAATTGTAAGTGCTTTACAACCTCCATTTAATATGAATGTCTCCAGTCTAATATTACTGTTTCATGCGTATGATTGATTAGAATTAGAATACGGTGCAATACTTTGCTACCCTCAGTATCAATGCCATAAAAATAATGTTGAATCTCTTCAGAGAAAGTTTTCAAGGAAGATAGTGTTTACCCACCAAGAGGGATTAGTACATATCTTCTAACGAATCGCTTTAACGTGGTATCATTAGAGACTCGACGTGTGTTAATTTCCATAAAATATGTATTCAATATAATTAATAACAATATCGACTCTCCTTCCTTGTTGGGTAAAATCAATTTCCGTATACGTCGATTCGCAACCTGATATGACACAACCTTTTACTGTGATAAACACAGGACAAACATGATAGCAAAATCTCCAGTTTATATAATGTGTAATAATTTTAATAAAATATTCCACCTTTTGATAATCTAGACAACATATTGAATCATATTTTAGCTATTTCTGAATAGCAAAATATATGTTTTGTAAATCATACTAAAAATGTATGTTGTTTCGCTTTTTCCTGTATCGATGTTTTTTTTTTTAATATTTGTTTGTATCTGTTCTCGAATGTTTCTTGTAATTCCTCTAATTTAGTGTATACCTGTTGGAAATAGAATTATTATTATTATTTCCGCAGTTGCCTGTATTGCCAACAAGGGCTCTAAGATGCAGCATCTTGTTTAATATCTGACACTCACCTGCTCTTAATAACTTTGGATGGTTAATATACTATTAGCTCTTCATAATATATGCTTGTCTTATATCCTGTTTTTGACCGCCCTGGAGAAGAATAAATAATGAGTTGAAAAATGCAACACATTTCATCCTTCTACGGCAAACGTAACACTTCGCATTCAGCTTGATAAATCATAGTTTTCAGAAATACATAATGATGAAACAACCAAAAGACTGTGTCGATAGTAAACTTATACTGTCGATGGATCAATGTTGCTTATTGAATATTTATTGTTGTAATTGTTATTCCAAAATTAACAAACAGTAGGTTTTAATGAAAACAAATTAGTGACAAACAATATATGGAAATATTAATTATGGGATATCTTTATAAATACAAACACCAATATAAATTTTGTTTAGTTAAGTATCTGCATGTTTAATTTTAATAAATTAACTATTTTCAGAATGAAAATATATTATTTTAAATTTAAATGTTGAAGGCCGTAGTATCTCATTACATAGCATGTACTTCTCGATTAGGTACTTTAAATTCACATACAGAAAATATATAAAATTTGTAGTAATTACACGTTAATTATGCTTGTAAGATATAATTTCATTAACACTCGAATACTGTATGTAACTTGACCCTCTGCGCAGTAATAACAATTATCATTTTACACATTTTAAAGATTTTCTGTCGAGGTATACCAGTATACTTATAATAGTAATATAATCAAATAGTTGGTGATGCTTCAACCTTTTGACATATTATTCAACCATTTTTTTAATAGTTTCTTGCGTAAATATTTTGAATAATCTAATCAAATTTTGTTGTGTAAGTCACATTTACATTATTAATTATTTTTGTTTGGGCATGATGAGAATTCCTTTAGTGAAACTAAGGGCAGTGGCCGTTGATTGATGTTGGATGCAATTATCAAGAAAAAACTAATTTCGTTCTGTGTCTTGTCATTACGTGTGTACAATTGGAACGAGTTTTTCCGTGGGCCAATATTTACCTCTTAGAAACATAAACATAAATTTATTCAAATTATTAATTTTATTGGCAATGTATTTTCCGTGAACTTCCAAAGCGGGAAGAAAGTTGTGAATGTCATATCGACAAACCTTCATGTATTGAGTTATGGACGGATTATAATTTTTGCGTCCTTACATAATAATGCAACATGAAAAAGTTATGTATTTAGATACTAATGCAAAACACATTTTAGAACTTCTATAAAATTGGTTTTATAAGTATATTATCTTCACTTATTTAACTACAAATGTACTAAATGTGTGTTAAAAATTAGATGCAAATATTATAGTCTTCACTGGTTAAGTAAAGTGCAATTCTTATATTTTTAGTTTTTTCAACTTCCGATAATGAGGCCTTGATTAGCGAAATAGTCATCAGTATCCCACTGCGCAAAGCAGTATTGCAGCAGTGTTCTAGTAATCTTATCTTGGACTGGTATATTCTAGCAATTAAGATATAGTTTGCTGTAACTTTGATGTAAAGGCCCTAATGTCTACGCGACAATATTGCAATGCAATGTCACATATCGCAAGGTACTGGTACTGGTTGAACTTTTATAAGAAAGCTAAGCAACTTTACAGGATTCTTAGATTATTAAATTTGAAAAAGGAGATGGCTGATTGACCTTGACCACCGCGACCCCTGTGGATCTATTGTGGCACTTCTTGTCTAATTTTACTTAGAGCTCCTTATTCAGCTTTGTCTTTTGTATCAGACTCCATAGCCTTGATAAGGGCTCCTTGGTATAGCTATCTCCACTTGGTTTATCTTCGCTAAGGAGTTGGAACCTCAGTCCGGCTGGGCCTTCGCAATGGCACAGCACATGTACTGAGGTTTCCTCTTCCTCTTGACAGAATCTGCATTTGCATCCTCTGCCAGGCCCATTAGACTCATATGTCTATTAAGCCTACAGTGACCAGTTAGAAGACCCACCATTATCCTAATGGCCTTTCTATTTTGGCGTTGTACCCATTCATTAATGGATGTTCGTATGCGTGGCTTAGCCACATCGCAAAAGGGTTCGGGAACTACTAGAGCCTAGAACTTTGCAGGAACAAATCATTAATTTTCATGTAATATTCAATATTTCATTTACTGAAATATGAACTTCACTAGTGCCATCAGCATTTTACCATATCAACAAGTCGAAACAGTTAATGTACCTATGACACTTCACAATGAGATAGAAAAAAAGGGCAGCGGATAGAATAAAATCTTTTTTCTCTCCGACGCGTTTAACAAAAAGAATATAGGACATTAATAGTTCTATCGGCTGTCCCCGTGTTCTATTTCAATGTATTATTATATTAAATAAATAAATAAATAAATAAATAAATAAAAAATAAATAAATAAAAAATAAATAAATAAAAAATAAATAAATAAAAATGCCTTTATTTAACCTGGCGGGGTGTCAGCTCACAAAACTGCTATAAATGCCAACCAGGGCCAGTACATTATCTTACCTAACAGATAATCAATTGATTAACACAATCGTCATAAAATCCATAAAAATTAGAATACGGATAAAATGATATTTATATCCGACTATAACCTAACCTAACCTAACCTAACCTAACTATTATAAAGAATACCTAAAAAAAAAAATACCTTATAAGATAAAGAAGATAAGAAAGAACATTACAAAGGAAGCTATCACTAGTACATACGTAAATATAATGAAGTCGGTGAAAGATAACAAGCTTAATCTTAATTCTGAAGATAATACATTTTTACTTTTTTCTTAAAAGTAGAGTAGGATAATGACACAAAAGACTGGGCAACTTTATTATACAAATCCGCTGCTAAGTATGAGAAAGATGATTTAAAGAGAGTAGTTACTTGTCTAGGAATATGCAAAGTATTTGCCACGAATCTGAGATGAGCATTGTGATGTTGATTTCGGAAATTAAGTTTATCTCTGAGGGTGCATCATTTTTTAAAACACAGTAAACAAGGCAAACGAGATGGAGCTCCCATCTCTGATGCATATTAAGCAAATTATTCATTTTTAGATAAGGAGTTATATGCTCACGCCTGGGCACACCAACCGAGAAATGAACACATGAGTTTTGAACTTTTTGTAATCGATAGGCCTCCCTTTCTGTTAAACAAGGGCCATAAACGACATTAGCATATTCAATTTTGGACAAAATTAACGAATTTGAAAGTCTTAACTTTGTGGATGTAGATAGTACGTGTTTAAATTGATAAATAGATTTAAGTTTAGCGAAAGAGGATTGCACAATTTTGGTTACATGTTCTTTAAAAGTTAAATGGCTATCGAAAATAACTCCAAGATTTCGCACGGTATTTTTATTATCAATTTGCTCACCGTCTATAAATAGTTGCACAAGATTATCTTCAAAAGTATTCCTGGCAGATCTGAAAGTTATAGCAACTGTTTTACTACAGTTAAGTTGTAAACCCTGTCTATCTAACCATATGGATATATTGAAAAGATCTTCGTTAATTTTTGCCATGGATTCTTCAACGAATGTAGGACGATATGAAAAATATATTTGTGTGTCATCCGCGTACGAATGCACTTTGCAGTGCTTTACAACTTTCGGAAAATCTGACAGGTATAAGGAAAACAGTATTGGTCCAAATATTGAGCCTTGAGGAACTCCCGAATTGACAACTAAACTATCCGAAATTTGCAAGTTACGTACTTTAACTTTTTGCATTCTCTGTGACAAGTAGCTACGAAACCATGCTATAGTGTTTGATGCCAAGCCTAAATAGTGCAGTTTTGCTAAAAGCATCTCATGGTTGAGACAATCAAAGGTCTTTGTAAGATCAAGCATAACGGCTGTAGTTACCATTGATTTATCTATAGCTGCTAAGTAGTCGCCATTTATATCCAACAGAGCTGTAACAGTACTATGACCATGACGAAAACCAGATTGGGTATGAGGAAGCAGGTCGTTAGTTTGTACATGTTGTTTTAGCTGATCATAAATAATCCTCTCTAATATTTTCGAAAAAACTGGCAAAATACTAATAGGCCTGAAATCATTTAAAGTTTCGGGTTCACTTTTTTTCGGTAGAGGTATAAAACATGCCGTTTTCCATTGAGAGGGAACTGTTTTAGATTGTAGCGAGAAATTAATTATATATGTAACTGCATCCAAACAAACAGGTAATATTATTTAAATCATATTTAAAGAGAAACCATCTCCTCCAGCAGCATTAGATTTAATTTTATTAACTGCATTCAAAATATTTTCGGAGGTCACAAGTATTAAAGACATTTCTTCTAATATAGTTGGGAGTTTATTATTTTCATAAAATATAATGTCCTCATTGCTAACTGATGTACTCGGCACAGAATTAATGAAAGTATATTCAATTTATAAAATAAATTACGAACGCTTACGTATTGAAAAATATTTATTTATTAAAAAAGTAATAAAACAGAAGGCTATTTTATTAAATCATTAGAAATATGATAACTATATTTATTTATTAATAAAAAATGAAACCATTTGGTAATTAGGTATCATATATTTTTCAACCGAAAATCAATATTTGCCTCTCATGTACCTGGTTTTGGCATACTGGAACCAATTCATAGAAAATCTCTTGAAATGGTCATCAAACTTTGAAAGAGATGCCCGTGCTGTGGCTAGAAAATGTTACCGTAATTACACTAACTAGGAAGAGAGACATACGTGAAAAGAACAGAGAAATGCGTGACGAGATACAAAATAATTAAATAAGTGACCGTACAATATTATTATTAACATGTTCAAACAAGAGCAAGAAAATGAAGGAGCAAAGGCAAGTGTGTACCAAGTCAAAAGGCTGCCGCAAAATGAGCAAAAACGCCAGGAACTCGTCAGTAGAGTAAAAACAGTGGTTTAGAATTTTTTTTTCTTAATATGGCCTTAAAATGGTCATAGTTTAACAATTTTAATGAATCCGGAAGAATATTACCTAAGCTGAGGTGGTTTGATGTATTCGAGGGTGAATTTTTAGACGATCTTGTCAGTCGATGCCTAGATGGCCTTAGTAAATCCGCTTGTTTAGTGCTGTAATTCTGAAAATTTGAATTTTTTTCAAAATAGTTAATGTTTTTGTGAATATCCAGTATCCAGTGAATCAAACAGTGAAAAGTAGCTCGCTTTCAAGGTTTCCAAACCCAAATGCCTTCCATGGCGCAGCAAAAATATCGTGCTGGCAAGTTTGTAACTTAGCTGATCGATATGACTAAACCAGTTTAGTTTATCGTCCAGCCTGATGCCTAGGAATTTCACACTGTCACCCTTTTGTTCTCGACATTGCCCGAAATCCAAAACTTACAGTCATACTTCTTTATATGTGTATTTCATATTACAGCAAAAAATATTCACTCTCAAAACACTTTTTTAAGAAATATATTTTTGCTCCGTAATAATGTCCATAAGTAAGAAATAACAGTATGGAAAATTAATTTTAGTTTTTAACAACAAAACAGAACTCATGAATCATATAGACGTTGTTTGAGGTTTAGAACCTCAGACTGAAACTTATAAACGAATTTTAAAACAATTAGATTGAAATTTCTATAGGCATGATTTAAAAGCATTTGACAATGTCTCCTAAATTGTCGAAAATCTAGCTTCTCGAAAGACGCTCCTAAAATATCAAATCTAGTACTCGAATATATAGTTTTGATAATTATGATAATTAGCGCTGTAATATATACCTTCTATCAATAAATCAACCTATCGTTCACAACTTATGTGTTCGACATAGACCAAATATATTATATTTTACAAACCTCAATGTTTGACTTTTTGCTGCTTGCATAAGAATGCTGATATCCTACGTGTGCATTCTAACAATAATTACCAGAATATCAGAATGAGACTCAAAAAGTAACCAATACGCAAAACATTATGATTTAATTTTTATAAAATGTCCAGAATGTATCATTTTCATTGTAAAACCCAGAGAGTGAATTGCGGACTTTGAAAATTCGACGGCACAGTTAATTTTGAAAGTGGGCCGAAATATTCTCAATTATTATCCTAAATATTCGATATATAATACTACGTATTCGTATCTAAGAATATTTATTCCGTTTATTTATATTATTACACTTGACATACTAAACCATTCATTGCTAGTATCTTGTTGGCGAAACAACTGCCGTAGGTATTGTATTTTTTACGACAACTGACAACACTGTCTAGTCTTGGGAATACAAATTACAAAAATTATGTGAGTTTACTCATTTATTAAAATAACCAATTATTATTTGAAAATATACTTGTTGACAACACTTAATTCATTTTTCTTAAGTTAATTTGTAAATAAGCGTTATTAACCATATACATACAAATAAGAACAATCCAAGTTTTATTATTATTATCTTTTTTTTTTGTATAAGTAATATGTCAAATATTGTTTTGATGTATATTTTTCTCTTGTGAGAACATTATAATTATATATTAAAAGTTTCATCGCTTAAACTTGGCTGCAAAACAAAATTTTGAAAATATTCAGCTAATTCTTGGTGTAGTGTTTTTTGTACGAACCAGTGTATTTATGTCAGAATATGAATCCTGTTGCTTTCCAATATATGCACAAAAACCACTAAGCAAATTAACGTAAAAGTTTAAATAAACATGTGTCATCCATTATTAAACGGAACAAATGTCAAGAACGTTTTCTATGGTACGTCGTCTGTCTTTCTCACTCAAGTCTTATTTACTTATATAATACAGGTACATAGGCAATTATAAGTTTAAATTCTCTATTAATAACATGAAGTGTTTATAAGTAACTTTGAAACGCGCCAATTGCGTGTTTAGCTTTGGGTCAAAAGAACACTAAAGGTAAATTCACTTTTTCTCGAAAACGGGTTGTTTTATCCTACCAAACAAGGATATCCTTCCTCGGGGATCGGTCCTGGGCCCGATTTTATTTAATGTTTATACAAATGATATCTATCTAATGTAATATAAATATTGTCCAATATGCAGATCATTTTATATTTTACACGAAAGAGGGGAAATTAAACAAAGCCGTCGAATATTTGGTTACAGATTTTCATTATATTAAACAGTAGGCGTTGGAAAAACAATTACTATTTTCTCACAACAAAACTTTCATTTCCATTGCAGATTGCAGCATGTTTCAGAAATAAGAATTTTTTATTTAATTTTAGAACAATTTAAAGGTAGTATTCCAATTTGAAGAGATAATTTATTATAGAAAGAGGTCCATATTAATATGTATGCCATATATTGATTTTTTTAGATCTATGATAGTCAATAAATAGATTAATATTATTGCGTGTATTGTAGGTATGAACATTAAAAATATTTACATATTTACAATTTTTTTTTTACTTAAAGTAGATTGATTGACTTGATTGATTTACCAGCGTGCAGTAAGCATTGCTGCCACTCCCAGGGTTATACAGCTGGGCCTGCTACGTCCACGCTGGGTTGGGCTAAAGTCATGCTTTTTGCCAGCAGCGAGAGCCACATGGCGTATGGTAAAGGAATATGGGATGGGAGGTGTAGGTATTTGTGAGATATGTTGCCGCATTGTGTCGTGAGGGAGCGTTTAAACTCCCTTTTTTCTGTTTTTGGTTCTGGGCATATGCCTCTTCTGAATCTTCATGTGAAATATGTGTTGTGTCTTTATGTAGAGTGTTTATGCTCCTCTTTTTGTGTTTCTGCTTCTTCGAATCTTCTTTTTCTGAATCTTCTGATTCCTCAGTTTCCGATGCTGGGTTGGATTTGGGTCATGCTTGTTGTCAGCAGCGAGAGCCACATGACGGATGATACCGGAGTAGGGATGGGCAATGTAGGTGTAGGTGTGTTTCTGCTGTTTGTGATCTTCTTTTTGTATTTCTGCTTCTACAAATTCTCTTCTTTTCTGAGCCTTCTGATTCCTCCGTTTTGATTCTCGATTATTGTTTTCCACGTGTTACATGGTCTCCCTATTTTTATTTTGCTACTGTTCAGTGTTAGCGCTTTCTTCAGTAGGATTTCTTCTGACTTTTTTGCTTTAACCTTCTTGATCTTTTCCCTTATCTCCCTGCTTACCAGGATATGATCTATTTGTGTAATTGAGCTTCCATTACTCCAGGTGTCAATGCAGGTTTGACTTTTGCTCCATGTGTTTCTTATTGTTAAATCAAACATGTGTGCTAGGTTTTTCAGCGCGTTTCCATATTCGTTAGGCCATGTGTGGAGTAAAATTTTTCCTATAATGCTTTTGTCCTCCGTCTGATCGTCTTTTCCTGTATTGAAGTCTCCTAATAGTATAATGGACATTTTTCTTCATTTTTCATAGCGTTGATGTGTGACAAACACATCCACTTAGACTTTAAATATATCTTCTACACGTTGTCACTATTTAACTTTTATAAACTTTTATGTGTATCCATTGGTGACAGAGCATCATAAGGCATGTTTGGTCGCCTCGACAGCAAGATGACAAGTCCAATGCGTTGCCGCATTGTGTTCGTTATTTAATGTTTATGCTCCTCTTTTTATGTTTCTGCTTCTACAGATTTTCTTCTTCTCCTTCTGGGTTTTCTGATTCCTCGGTTTCTGGTTCTGATAGAGTATTGCTGCGATTTCTTTGTGGAGTTCATTTTTTTCCCTCGCTTTTCTTTCCCAGTATGTTTGGTCCTTTCCCAGTTTGTTCATAATCCTCTTGGTTGTTATTTTCCACGTGTAACCCGGTCTCCCCATTTTTAATGTGAAATATAATGTAGAATTTTTCACTTAACATCGAGCGCAATTTTGACCTGAAAAGCTTCACTTCATAATTTACCTAAGAAAATATAAGAAAATATAATGGCCATATTTTGAGAGTAATGCATTTGATTATTACGTGTGTTATGTTAATAGATACCACTCTGTAGAATTTGTCACTTAGCAACGGTTTTTGTCGTCCTTCATTTCTTTGCACTGAGAGTTAGCAACGAGCGTAATTTCGACCTGAAAACCCTCACTTGATAATTTACCTAAGAAAATATTATGACCATACTTTAAGAGTAATGCATTTGATTATTACGGGTTTAATTTATATTAAATTTACCTGAGTGTTTTTAATAATTATGTAAAAAGATTATTTGAAGGTTAACATAAGAAAAAGTAGACAATGAAAAATTTATAAACTCGGAAGAGTTAAGATCCAAGACTAATAAAATTATTTTTTATATCTTCAGCAAGGTTCTGACTGCTTTTCTTTGTATATTAATAACTTTTGCACAAGGAGTGAAGTGACCCCATATAAATATTCCGTAACTGATGATGGAATTAAACAGGATGTGAGAGACCATGATATTTATTTCTTCTGAAAATGTTTGTGTTAAGTTTCTTAGACGATAAAGGTTCAAAGCGCCAATTCACTGCATGTGTAATCATATTCATTCCATTTTAAAGTCTAACCTGATTCCTAGAAATTTTACTTTGTGTGGATTATTATAACATTTTTTATAAAATATATTTCATGTCTAATCAATCATATTTTATAAAAGTCAATATTTATAAAATATGGTGGATTACAATATTAAATTTTTCATAAAATATCTTTTGTAAAAGATCATTGTAAAAAAAAACCTAAAGTAAATATTATTTTTTCAGTTTTGTCTTCATTTAACTTTAAGGAATTTGCTGCAAACCAGATTTTGAGAGATTTCTATATTCTGTGCAATATTGTCGAAATTTCTCTCTTCATCTATTATAGTTGTGACATCAGCAAATAACACAAAATTACTACCCAGTCCAGCTGTTGGTGGATCATTGATATAAATTAAAAACAACATTGGACCGAGTAATGAACTCTGTGGTACACCGTAATCGAATTTTTTAAGTTTAAAATACTCGTTTTTATAAAAAAAAAAAAAAACTGAAATCGATAACGCGCTGAATTCAAATGTCGAATATGTCGAATGCCTGTGTGTATGTGTGTATATGTGTGTGTATGTGTGCGTATTTATATGCATGTATGTCGATAGTTTCTTGTTATTTTTATAACTATAAGACGTTGCTATTTAATTACCATGACACCATGAAAACGACTTTATAACCAACCATGCGAGGTCATATTGAGGCTTGTTTGTGACCACATTTTGGTTATTCCAACTAAATAACATGTTTGTGCTGCTTAGGATATTCACATCACAATTATGAAACAATCATGTTTTTAGAATTTCTATAAATCAAGATTTTTAACTGAGTTTGTAATTTATAAAATATATTACTTTTTTTAAGCCAAAATGAAATCGGTATCCGTATTAGTAAAATATAGAAAGCGGCTAATATTAAGGATCGTTGGCCATAAATTTGCGACCTTTAACACTGATTTATATAACTACTATTAGAACCCAGTCGTTGTTAAACGCGAATCTATGTAGTCATCAGTCTCCTCCACTCTTGCCACTTTTACTATCGTTTAATTTTATTGATTTTTTATTCTGCACATTTCCAGTCGACCATTTTTTAATTTTGACTTCTGAATTACTTCCAGTTGCCAGCACTCTGTGGTGCCAGATATCTGCAATTCATGTTAAACGTGCAAATACTGTTATTTATTTACCATGTAAATTAATAACATTTTGACCTTTATTTATTATGTATTAAAGATTCCGAGACTTTCGCTGGATCATCGCGGCACGAACTACGTGCTACTTTCTTCGAGCAGTTTTTTATGTTAATTTGTTCTCAGAAATATTTCATATTGAAATAAAGTCACCTGGCAATAGTAGAGGTTGGTATTTGTCGTTAATTGTCTTGGACATTTATCATTTGTGTTTTTATAAATGATTATGTAACTTTGTTTGTTTATACAATTATATCAAACCGCAAATATTGGTAGTTATTGACAAATATAAATACTCCAGCATTTGTGATGCAAACCTGAAAGGATCTTTGAAACAAAGTTTAGTTTCGAGGTTAACATAATTTTATTATTAATAACTACTAATTTTTATGACATTAGGCAAAAATTTTAGAAAACGTATTCAAGATCGTACGGTAGTGATAGGCTAGGGGGGGAGTCATTTTTTATAAAAGAAATCGCTACCTCAGGAATCACTTCTTCCACATCCAGATTTCCTATCCAAGTCTCTTACAATGAAAAAAAAATAGATACTATATGTGTATTCCACTATGTGAAAATACTTTTTCATAGAACTTTGATAATATAATATTTAAATTCGTCTACCTCAAAAACCCATAAAACGATATGCCACATCGTTATTGGGGTGGAGGTGGAACTAGGGCAACACTAAATCACAATTATATTTTTTCACCCCCTTTAATAATGGGGTGAGGTAATGGGCTGATAAAGGGGATGGTTGAGGCCAAAAATTTTTTTGGGACCTTAGCTTCTCGTGCATATACTAAATCCCAATTTTATGGACTCTTATTTTTTTGCTTTGCCTATTTATCCCATATACCCCCAACCCTTCAACGGAATAGGATCAAAATATAATCTAGGTCCAGATCTCGTTAAAATATATGTGTACCAAATTTCAAGTCAATATCGTAAACCGTTCCAAAATAATCGTGTACCCAAAAAAAGTTACAGACCGACACATAGTGGGACTTTTTGGACAAAATTCGCCCGACAACTGAATTCGCAACGAAAGCTATTATTTTTTTTTAAATTACATAGAAAGGTTATCGCTACAACATGGTGCTGCTACAAAGTGACTCAAATTAAATCTGACCTGCAAAATCTTAAAACAATTCCTATTAAACTTTTCAGTCTAGTCAATTTTGGGTATATTTTGACGTTTTTATCAAATTATTTCAAATAGAACATATCTTTATTACAAAATCCAATTAAATTATTAGTACATAATATCTATTGTATTCGTAATCAGCGGCCCAAAAACATGAAATGAAAATTTTTCAAAACAAATGGATTAGATGGTATAGGTTTCTTTTTTTCTTCCTTATTTAGTATCTGATGTTGATGTAACTAAATAAGCAAGAAAAAATAAAAACTATTCCGTCCAATCCATTTGTTTGAAAAATTTTCATTACAGCAACCGAATAATGTATAGAAGCACTATTTATTTAAAGAATAAATTTACTTTTTCTTCTTCATTTAGTGTCTGATGTTCCTTAAGTCGAATAACTACCACTACCTTACTTTTTTAGTAAACCTAACCGACTTTTATACACGGCCAGTCGAAAAGTGAGAAATTTTAAATTTGCCTATAGAATAACAAACGCCCTATATGAGGTGACGTGCTAAAATTTTGTATGGAGGTATTTGACATAACTGTGAATCGAATATGCTATCCAATTTGCCGATAAAAAATCGCCTAATAGTCGATATCGAAATTTCGACCCATTTAGAGGAGCTACCCTGAAAATATGAAAAATATAAATTTTTCAAAACAGTCAAATAAAGCTCATCGAGCACTGTATCTCAAAAAAAATTAAATCGGCCAACAAGTTCCAAAATAATGTATTAAATAGCACACACTGTACAAATAAATTCGGTTTTAGAAAGGGCAGATCGACGGCAGGGGCGATCAAGAGGCTCACGGAGATGGCAGGAGAGGCCATGAGGAACAAGAAACTCTGCGCCGTGATAACCCTTAATACGGCAAATTGGGAAGTAATTGCTGGAAATCTCGAGAGACTGGAGATCGCCCCCTACCTACAAAGGGTACTAAGATCATACCTGAATGATATGATGGGAGAATGAAGGGTCGAGAATCTTATGTTTGATGACGTCTTTCGGATACCAATGCCAGCAGGAGTTATGATCACTGGATATGCCGACGATTTGACCATTATGACAACGGCAAGCGAAGTCCCCGAGGTGGTGGAGGCACCAAAAGTTTGAGTTTGCGCCCGAGAAGTCGGGAATGCTGATCATAACTAGAAAAAAGAAACTCCCCCAGGTGAGGATAGCGGTAGGAGGGATAATTGTCGAGCCAAGAAGCCATATTAAATATCTCGGCGGTGGCTAGATGCCAGACTAACTTACAGGGCGCACGCCGAGAAAACAGCGGAGAAGGCGGGGAAGGCGGCCACGGCGATTGCCAGGTTAATGACCAACGTCAACGGGCCAAAAGCTAGTAAAAGAAGGATGTTGAGTAGTGTCGTGCACTTCATTATGCTCTGTGCTACTCCGGTGTGGAAAGACGCGATGGCCGTGGACAGGACGCGAGGCGTGGTCACCAGGGTACAGCGATGCGCGGCACTCAGGATCTGCAGAGTCTACAGGACTGTATCTTACGAGGCGGCGCTGGTTATAGCAGGGGTTCCTCCAATAGATCTGCTGGCAAGGGAGAGACGCGAGACCTATGAAGGCAGTAGCACAGCCGTGGCTAGAGATAATCTATTTCAAAGGTGGCACGAGAGATGGGATAGTACAACCAGAGGAAGATGGACCAAGTGTCTGATACCTGACGTCAGGCCATGGGTAGAAAGAAGACACGGTGAGGTCGGACATATCTCACCCAGGCCCACACAGGACACGGATGCTTCGCGGAGTACCTACTGGATATCGGGAAGCTCGATAGCCGAGAGGAGTGCCACCATTGCGGAGAAAATGACGAAGGAGATGGGATCCTCGATGACGGAGACGGAGGAGAATTGGCGGACATAAGCTGGCTTGATCTCCGGGATAATGGCGATAAAAGAGAGAGATGAACGGGAACTGGAGTAACAGGAAGTGTAACCAACAATATATAACTTAAATGACCGGAGGACTGAAGTAAAGTGAAAACAGTTCCAGACCTCTCGGGACACGGAAGAGGGAGCTTGGTTTTTTAGTGGGTATGCCATAAGTGGTAACTCCCATACTACCATGGGGTGTCCATAAAGGATTTCCACCCCCCTCGGAAAAAAACTGACAAGTAAACACTGTAGATAATGAAATTAAAAAAATATATGCAAGTTTCCTATTGTATAAGCAGAAATATTATTTTTTTTCTAGATTTTAACTCTATTTGAACAAAAAAAATTCAGTTTTTTTTCACCAATGATGTGAAAATAATAGGTCTTAGTGGATCAAGAAGCAAATTATGTAACAATTAGTTATAAAAATATCTGACAATTTCCCCGTATTTCGATCCTGTAAACACAAAAATAATGTACTCCATGTTAAATTTTCCACAGAAAGCTCGATTTTTTAAAAAATTGTGCCAATTCTCACTGTTTCAAAATAATCCTAGTAGCTTGAAAAATATAATAAAAAAATAATTGAAAAATGTAGCTTGAAAAATATAATTGATTGATTGTGAAAAAAATGTACATAGCCCAGTCGATGGAGGTATTTACCTACAAAAACTTGTAAAATGAATATATATATATATATATATATATATATATATATATATATATATATATATATATATATATATATATATATATATATATATATATATATATTTTAATGAGTTCGTGAAAGTGTATAGGATAATATCCTGAAAAGTTTACATTTCGCTCGGATGCAGAACATAAAAAAAGAGGAAAAAATTTTTTTCATCTATTTTTTCAAAATTTTGAAATTAAGTCAAGCTAGGAAAAAAATAAAAAATACAGGTGGATAGATCATGTAACTATTTATGAACAAAAAATGTCCTAATAAAATTCATTCAAAACTCATTAAAAAAATTATTATTATTATTAGTTTTTGTAGGTTTCACTATAAAATGTTCTGTGTCGTTCTCTTCCTTATTTTTGCAATTAATAAAAATATTTTTAATAGTTAATTATAATTAATATCCATTGCATTGTTAACATTTATTGTCAAATAATTAACGTTTGTTTATTTTATTACAAAATAAATTGCACATATTTATGGCTTTTTAATTGACCCCACGTGAGTAGGGTCAAAAAAGTCAAATGCTAAACCAATATTATGTCAATTTTAAGACATGGGAACGTTCCTCACATTTTATTTCGTGTTGTAATGCGACATACAAACATTGCAAAATGTACCTGAGAATAATAAATTCAATACCGCTCACAATATTGGTTTTCGTTGTAAATTCATTTAAATATATAATTCAGTAAAAGTACTTTAAGCCAGTGTCGGCTACGCATTCTCCAGCAATATAATTAACAAATATTTTAAAAAGTGTACATAGGTACGTAGTGTAAGTTAGTGGATAAATTCTATAAAAAGTGTATAATTTTTTTTTGGGGGGGGGGGGAATCACTCGGGCATGCCAAAAGGTTCATACTGAACTGAACGCTGTCCTTTGATTATTTTTTAAATTTTTTATGACATTTTTTTTTAAATAGTAATTATTTTTTTGAAAAACTGCCTTGAAATTAAGTAATACTAACTTCACTGTAAATGAAGAAATTTCAAAACAACTAAATTAAATGTTCAAATGGCTCTCCATTGACAGCCTGACAATAGCCATGACGCTTAATAAACTCCTTTTGAACGTTGGCGATAATTTTCTGTGATATGCGCCGTATTTTTTGACGAATTATTCAATTCAATTCAGTTCACAACCCATCTTTAATTGTACAATTACAATTATTGTACAATGGATAAGGTATGTCAATTTAAACAAAAATTCATAAAACACAAAACAAAAAAATATATAAATTAATTATTTATAACATTTCTGTATACCGTTTAAATTTTTATTATTTTTACTGGTCAGTTATTATTTTTACTTAGCAGATATGCTTTACGTTTAAATAGAATACTAGAATTACTAACTTTAAATTAATTTGCAAACTGCTTTTCTTATCTAAATCACATTAAACAAATGTGCCGAAATTCGAAAGCTAAATAAAATAAATAAATCGGCAATTAATATTATAAAACATACTAATGCAAAGTGAACTGTAGCACTATACCTAATAGACCGTGGGATAGTGACAGATTTTTTTAAACGTTTGGTTCCTATCTGGCCTTTTGGAAGCCTTTTGTGCCTGATTTGTACTAACCATTTTCGTGTTTATCAAACGGTTATCCAGGGCCCCTCAGCGAAAAACAAAAAAGAAAATTTCATGAAAATGAGCAATTTCAAACGTTTTGTTCCTATCTGGCGTCAAGTTAGACTTACGTTTTAAAGGAAAACATCCGACGGAAGCTCATCGCCAGACAAATTCCGTGGGCCGGAAGGCCCGAAATTTCAATCCGAAGTTGTAAGAAAAATTGGTCAAAATCAAACGATTTGGTTCTTATCTGGGAATTGTATATATAGGTAAATAGATTATAATTATCGCGATATAACAAACGCCAGACAAATTCCGAGGGCCCAACAGTGAAAAAATTATTGTTCAAGTTGTCAACTATTCCGCGAAAATCAAACGATTGGTTCTCATGTGAGATGATTTTTTCTGTAAAAATTAACCAAAACGAAAATGTATTGTATCATTCACAGACATTTTTAGTGGGCCAAACATATTTTAAATCTTAAAAAAAGTGCACGAAAAAAAGCCATTTTTTCAAACGATTTATCCCTGTCTGGCATTTGGATTTTAAAAAGATATGGTAATAACTAAACCATATTTCAAGTCCCAGACAAAAAGCGTGGGCCAAACAAATTTAAATCTTAAAAGAAGTGCACGAAAAAAAAACCATTTTTTCAAACGATTTATTCCTGTCTGTTAAAAAGATATGGTAATAAATAAACCATATTTCAAAACCCAGACAAAAAGCGTGGGCCAAACATGTTTTAAATCTTAAAAGAAGTGCACGAAAAAAAGCCATTTTTTCAAACGATTTATTCCTGTCTGGCATTTGGAATTTAAAAAGATATGGTAATAAATAAACCATATTTCAAGTCCCAGACAATAAGCTTGGGTCCAGCCGTAGATATGTTGAGTGAAAGTATCGAAAAATCAAAAAACAGTCGTGTAAAAATCGATGCATTTTCAAACGATTCACACTCATCTGGCATTTCATTAGCTTGTCATTGTAAAACAGTATTATACACATTTAAACAAATTTGTTTCACGTCACTACTTAAATGCCGCAAGCGCGGATTTATGGGGGGTAACGGGGGTAACAAGATTCCGTAAACAATCAACTTTCATTTTAAAATTTCATAATTTTTATTATTTTATTTTATATTTTTGAATATATTTAGTTGTGTTTATAATTTTTTTTTTGAGATTATTTCCCGAGGAAAAACATTTTTGTTATTTTCAACACGCGGCTACGTTACCCCCCCTCCCAAGCTCAAGGTCCAGATCCGCCCTTGAAATGCCGTTTTTTTTCTCACTTGAAACTCATTTGGAATTTGATTTTCTTTATCACTGGAATCAATATAACTGTCACTTTCACATTCATAATCCCTCGATCGAATAATATTTACAATAAATAAGTTACATATTAATATATAATTTACAACTCTGCACTACACCATAGAAACTGAGAGTCCTCGTAAGTCCGTACCTGTTTCATTCTCCCTTGGCGTAGATAGTCAACCACACGAAAGTGATTTCTTCTCTCATTTTAATGCACGCGACATAAGACACGTAAGATGTGATATGGTAGAAACATATATGGTATGCATTATTTTCGAGCGACGCTGCTTTTTATACTCCCCGCTCGTCCCGGGGTGATTTTTAGTTATCGTTTGCTAATGGGGAACTTGCCCATTTTTTTTGTATTTCATTAAAGTGTGTGTTTATGTATAAAAACACGCCACATCGAATATCAGCTCTTAAATCGCAGTACTTACTTTGCAATAAATAATTAAAGTTGAAATCCTCGCTACTCCTCACGAAAAGCACTGTGACGTCAGATCGAGAAACGAGTCTCGCGTGGGGACCCACAGATGGTGTACTTTAGCCGAGCGGTATGTCTTCACCCTAATTAATAGACTGGGTGGCGGTTGGCTTTGAGACGTCCGCATATTTGGTCTTTTGCTCTTTATGTTGGAGAAAAAATAAAAAAAGTGTCGGAAAGCTCAATCAATTCTCTTTACATAAGCTATCTACAAATTTTTCGAAAAAAACAATAATTATCGAGATATTCGAGGAAATGTAGGAAATTACACGATTTCCTATAATGTATGTAAATCTAAAAAAAATATTTTTTCTCAGAAACCTTTGTTTCGAAGGACCGAGATTAACGGAGCGTCAACGTAGTACATGATATTAAGTGAACATCATATATGAGATCGGTTTCAATTAATTACCGATTAACTACGGTGACAAAATGGAGAAATTTTACCGAAAAAAAAGTCCCAAATCCCGCCCCCCACTAATTCCTTCATTTTTGTCGGAATTCAAAAAATTTAAAAAAAGTTTTAGCAAATTTTATTCTATTTAAATTAGTTAGCCTTTTGGCGTAGGAGCCAGTATTAAAAAGTTGCCAACTGTAGAAACTCAAAATTTGCGATATATCTACAGCTGCGCCCCAGATTTTTGTCTGGCACTTGAAATGTGGTTTGTTTATTAACATATCTTTTTAAAAAAACAAATCCCAGACGAGTGTAAATCGTTTGAAAATGCATCGATTTTTACACGACTGTTTTTTGATTTTTCGATACTTTCGCTCAACATATCTACGTCTGGGCCCAAGCTTTTTATCTGGGACTAGAAATATGGCTTATTTATTAACATATCTTTTTAAAATCCAAATGCCAGACAGGAATAAATCGTTTGAAAAATGGCATTTTTTTCGCGCTTTTCTTTTTGTCTGGCTATCCAGGGGACCCAGCCAATTCGTCTGGGAATCTTAAATTGAAACTACTTATTGCCTAATATTAACAAAAAAACAAATGCCAGACGAATGTAAATCGTTTGATTTTCGCGGAATAGTTGACAACTTGAACAATAATTTTTTCACTGTTGGGCCCTCGGAATTTGTCTGGCGTTTTTTATATCGCGATAATTATAATCTATTTACCTATATATACAATTCCCAGATAAGAACCAAATCGTTTGATTTTGACCATTTTTTCTTACAACTTCGGATTGAAATTTCGGGCCTTCCGGCCCACGGAATTTGTCTGGCGATAAGCTTCCGTCGGATGTTTTTCTTTAAAACGTAAATCTAACTTGACGCCAGATAGGAACAAAACGTTTGAAATTGCTCATTTTCATGAAATTTTCTTTTTTGTTTTCCGCTGAGGGGCCCTGGATAACCGTTTGATAAACACGAAAATGGTTAGTACAAATCAGGCACAAAAGGCTCCCAAAAGGCCAGATAGGAACCAAACGTTTAAAAAAATCTGTCACTATCCCACGGTCTATAATAATTAATTCGTATTTAGTGTATCTTTTTGACTGTTTTACATAGCTGTAGGTTATCGTTGAACTAGCTGAACATCATTTTTTATTTTTAAAGTTACATAAGAACTTTCTCTCAAATTAATATGACATCCCGCTGTGCCTCCTACGTTAATTAAAATAGGCAACGAAATGAAAGGGAAACCAGTGAAATTAACTTTTGCGTGAACTTGACATTGTGATAAATGTAACAAGTGAGCCAAAAATGGACACATTTTGTATGGCTTAGCCAGAGAACTTACACCATAAAGAAGCGATAATATCGGAGGTTTCTTTGGTATTTTATGGCCCGGTTCTAATGTCATCGAACATGAGTGAAACACAACTTCTTACGCTAAGAGAACTTTAAAGTTTGATGTACACTGAAAGCAATTCAGTATAATATGTTACTACACCACATATTAAATATAATTAATAATAATAATAATAATAATAATAATAATAATAATAATAATAATAATAATAATAATAATAAAAATAATAATAATAGTTTCCGGCCACCCATTATAATCTGGCTAAGGCCTTCAACAAGATATTAGAAAAACCAGACCTTACACCTGAATTTCTCACAGTTGGCCAAACATATATGCTATATAAAAAAGGTGACAAAAGAGAAGCATCAAACTATAGGCCTATTACTTGCCTCTCTGTGATTTATAAATTACTGACTTCAATCTTCAATGAACATATATATGAATATTGTGAAATGAATAACCTCATGTCTTTCCAGCAAAAGGGATGTATGAGAAAAACGGCAGGATGCAAGGAACAGATAACTGTCGATGCCATAGTGCTGGAACAAGCAAGATCCCGAAAGCGTAACCTGTACATGTGCTATATCGATTACAGGAAGGCATTCGACTCTGTTCCCCATGACTGGTTGCGCCAAGTTCTGACGTTGTACAAAGTATGCCCTAAAATAACTCGAGTGCTTTACCATTTTATGCAAAACTGGAAAACATCTATACAACTTAATCAGAAAACACTAAGTACAATAAATATAAGACGCGGCATCTTTCAGGGTGACAGCTTAAGTCCGTTATGGTTCTGTCTGGCGCTAAACTCAATCCTGTCTGTCGTCAATTCTCAACAGCAGTCAAATGGGGTATAGACCTAACATGCAAAACCCAGAGCGATTATCACACCTTCTCTATATTGATGATATAAAACTCTATGCCGAAACCCAAAAGCAGATGCAATCCCTAATCAAGACATGCACAATATTCAGCGAAGATATTAGAATGTCCTTTGGAACAGAAAAATGTGCCACTGTCGCCATTCGACGTGGAGAACAAGAAAAGCTGGCCAATGTAGTGTGTCAATTTCAGAATCTCCCTCCTGAAGAAACTTATAAATACCTGGGAATAATGCAGAACGCCAGGATTGATCATACAAGATTAAAAGCTGAATACAAAGAAAGATATCGCAAAAGACTTACCAAGCTACTTAACACCAAGTTGTCTGCAAAGAATCTAGTAATTGCGATGAATTCCTGGGCAATACCAGTTCTTATGTATTCGTTCGGAATTTTGAAGTGGACCACTACAGATCTAGAAGAACTCGACAGGTTAACAAGGCGCCTCCTGACAAAGTTCCGTATGCTACACCCTAATTCACCAGTAGATAGACTCTACTTACCAAGAAAGGAAGGAGGTAGAGGTTTGTTGAACATCGGCCAGCTGTGCCGATCCCAGGAAAATAATTTGAGGACCTATTTCCAAAAATCGAGAAACACGTCAACAGTATGTTAAACGATCTGCAGCGGACCAGAAGATGTCTTGGAGAAGCAAAGTACTGCATGGAAAATATCCAAACGATCTGGAAAAGAATGAAGTCGACAAAAATGCATCAGTCTTATGGTTGAAAAAAGGTTATCTGTACCCAGAAACTGAAGGCTTCATGATAGTCATTCAGGATGGTGTCATTAAGACTCGAAATTATGAGAAACACATTCTTAAGAACAATCAAGAAGACCGATGCAGAAAGTGCAACACGATAGGGGAGTCTATAGAACATATCTCGGCAGGATGTCCCGCATTAGCTAATAATGCCTACTTAAACCGTCACAACGCCGTGGCCAAAATTATTCACCAGCAATTAGGCCAAAAGTTCAAGCTTTTACACAATCCGCCGCTATACTACAAATATAATCCAACCCCTGTACTTGAGACTTCAGACTTTTTGCTCTACTGGGATAGACCCATATTAACTGACAGAACCGTCGATTACAATAGGCCTGACATAATCTTAATAGATAAAAAGAATGCCGTTGCCACTATCATTGACATAGCGGTCCCCTTACGCCAAAACCTGTCTAGGACTGAAAGCCATAAAATAACAAAATATGAAAACCTTGCTTTGGAGTTAAAACACCTATGGAAATTAAAACAAGTTAAAATAGTGCCTATAGTGATTTCGACGGACGGAATGGTAACAAAGAATATTACGGCCAACTTAGTCAAATTGAATTTACCAACTTACTTGATATCCGTTATACAGAAAGCCACCATTCTTCAAACAACTCATATTATAAGAAAGTTTTTTAACTCTGAGGGCTGAAATGAATTTTTCTTTCTCAGATGACCACCTGATCCTATTTAAGACCGCAAAGGATAGGTCAAATAATTCCAGTAGTAATGCTGTGAAAGTGAATCATATAATAATAATAATAATAATAAAAATAATAACTCTTGAGTTTGGAGAGTCTCCATAATAGGAAGGTTCTGGATGGAGCCTGTAAGGTCATCAGGAGTTCGGATCCCCTCCTCTGCATGGTCCGGGACCATGAAAGTGCAGGAGTAGGAGCCTTTTTGTTTAAGGCAGCACAGAGAGCAGCCGATGAACTTGGTCTCTCCTTCGATGTCGAGCGGGTAAATCCCGACTCTGTCATCGAGTTGGAACCTGCTCGACTAAAAGCCCAAATTAAAGCTGCAGAACACAACATCTTTCTGCAGCTTCACACGGATAAGCCAATGCATGGAGTTTTCTATAAAAATATAGAGAACCTTGGCTTATCCGAAAGGCTGACCTTTGCTTTCTTAAGGTCAGCCGGGCTGAAGTCTGAGACCGAGAGGTTCATAATGGCTTGCCAGGATGGTGTATTTAACACCCTCGTCTATCGTAGTCTTGTCATGGGTATAGAGGTCCTTGATGTCAGCTGCAGGGCCTGCCGCAGGGCGCCAGAGACTCTTATGCACTTGCTGTCGGCTTGCCCGACATATGCAGTCTCGGCCTATATCCAAAGGCACGACGGAGCATTACGAGTGCTTTATTACCATCTAAGGCGCTCGTATGGGATAGACGAAACACCAGTGCTGCTTTACGCTCCGGGGGATATTGAGTCCGTTGTGGGAAATGAGAAGTGTCTAATTTATTGGAACTACTCTTTTCCCACAGTCAGGCAAATACAAGCCAACAAGCCTGACGTAGTCCTCCTCGACCACCAACTCAAGACAATGTTTGTCGTGGAGTTCTCGGCTCCCGCGGAGAACAACATTGTCTTGAAGGAGGAGGAAAAACGGACAAAATATCGAGATTTGCTCTTCGAACTCCGCAGACTGTATCCAGACCATACTGTTAAGATAGTGGTACTGATTATAGGAGCCCTCGGTAGAACGAGACACACACTGCTTTCGGAACTTAAGATCATACCGGCATGCCGAAATTCGGCAGAGGTCTTAGCCGGCAGAATGCAGAAAGCCGTCACTCTCGGCTCAGGACACACGATTCCCGGACCCAGTAGTCACTTACCCCACGGGTGTGGGGAGTGGCTGCCGGTACTACCAGCTCCCCTCTGTGAAGGTCGGAGCCACAGAGAAGGGTGACTGGTTTTTAGCAAAAAATAATAATAATAATAATAATAATAATGCTTTTATTGATGAACAAATTACAATAACAACAGTATGTGACAGTAAATAAGTGTTCATCAAAAGGCAGAGTTCAAAATTTCTGTTCGAAAACAGAATTTTGCTCTTCCACTCAACCAAATTGTGTAAACAATACGCCGGTCTCGCAGAAACTGCAAAATTGAGCTGTGAACTTGACCCCCTGAACACGTTAAAACAGAAAAACTGCCCTGACCAGATAATTCATATTAAAATCCTAAATTGACTCCACTAACAGTAAACAAGAAAAATGCCAGAAAATTTGAGAACAATATCAATAATAGCGTGCGAGACTTTAATTTTTTTCCCAGCTTTAACTAAAATATGCTTTTTTCTCCAATTTTGCAATTGCGAATTAATTGACAAATTCAAAATTCAAATGTGGCAGAAAATTTTTCGTAAAAATTTGTTTTTCGTTTTTCTATACCCTTTAGTCTATAATTCCTGCGTTCAAGTAAAACTCGTTTTGCTTTGATCGCGAACTGAAAAATTGTTAAACCGAATACAAAAAGTTTCATTAGAAAAATTTGGTTTAAACTACCACCAAAATACTGACCGTAAAAGTTGCAAATTAGACTTTAAAAGAATTTCGAAGATTATGTAAGTCGGAGTTTTATTCGCATACTTTTATCAACTATTAGTAGACTTCAATATGGTCTATTGTTATTTATTACGTGATTGTGTGTTATCCATTTGAAGAAGATGCCATAAAGAGGACTCTCTAATACTGCCACCAGCATTCTTTACGTAAGATCTCATCACTTCACCTCGTTTCATTTCGTATATAAGCATAGGCGTACGAAAACCACTTATGTAGAATGATCGTAAAATATCTTGCTAAAATTATATCTCCATCCTCTGAAACCATTTGAAATCTACCAATACAATAGCCATTTTTTTTTATTAAAAAACCTTTTAATTTATTTTATTTTATACAAACCTCATATTTGCCATAAATGCCGAGAGACTTGAGGCAAGAAGTTTACAAAAAAGAGCTACTTCAAATAGATATTAAAATCTAGAAAAAGTTCGTATTTCAATTAATACTTACAAATACTAATAGATTTCATTCGAAACGTTGCATTATAAACCCATTGTAAATATACACATATCGTATATTTTATAAAAACTTATTTTCGATAAAATCATACAAGTGCTGATTGACCTTAAACAGGATTTTTACATTAAAATGCATTTCAAATGAACACATCAGAATCTTTAACATTTTAGTATTTTAATTACCATAAAAACTTACAAATACTGATAGATCCCATACAGGGAATTTACAGTAAAAATCCATTGTATAATATCTATAATCCAGTAACTTTGACATTAAAAAGGGGGGGTTACCTGACACCAAATCAGGTATCTATGCTTTTTTAATATGTTGTATTGGATTCAAAATTAATGTTAAATCCAAGGTTACGACCTCGGCAGACCTCCGGGTCTTGGTTAAAAATCTAAAAAACTGCGAGATTTTTGTTGTTTTTTTTTCAGTTTTTGTTAATTTTCGCACCTAACGCCGGCCTGCTTTTCTGATAAAATCGATTTAGTACTTTTTAAAAGTAGACTAAATATGCTACAAATTGATACCTGAGCGGACTCTGTAAATCAAATCAAATCAAACAGCTGTTCAAAGTTTTGCAAATTTTTCATATTTTGACATTTTTAGCGATTTTTTCTAACTACTAACTAACGGTCAACTGAGGCCTTTTGTCTACCAATGATCTCAAGCGTGCTCTAAACCTGGTTGTGCGGCATGACTAAAAGCATATTCGCCCGATGGACTTAATGATGTACCTTCAGAATATATGTAATGAATTTGAAACCTACTGCGACGTTAACAGTGCAACAACTGAGCAACATATAGATATGCGACCCTCTCGTATAACCAGAGATGAAGCCGATACAAAAAAGCTCTCTGGCTGGTTTTCGCAGTATCCTCCATTTCCGAATACAGATTTCTTCATGTCTTTAAGAAGTGGAGTCGTTGGAAGAAAGAAAAGATGCGAATGCCATATGGCTCTACAGATGGGAAGGGAAAGAATTTTAAAGATTGTCGGTGAAGACTTCCAAAATGTTAAATTCCAACGTCGAAATAACGTGGTGTCCCTTTTTTCTTCAATGAGATGTGTAAATGTTCGTGACCGAAAAGTGACTGTCAGTCATCTCACACTGTTTCACAGGTTTGCGTTTTAAAACTGTCAGACGGAAATTTGAAAAGCTTTTTTACGTACGAACTGTCACCTTTTCCAATGTCCAAAGATGGATGAGATGCAAGAAAAAACTAAATTTGTTGTAGTAGATGGTGGTCATCTACTTCACAAAGTCGTGTGGCCTCCAAGCTCCTCATTTGGGTCGATAGTTGCCAGGTACCTACATCAAATACCTCATTTCACATTATGGTCCAAAGGTAGCCGTAGTTTTCGACGGCTACCCAACAGACGCTTCACAAAAGAGTACGAAGAGCCTGGAGCGTGTTCGCCGAGTTAAGGCAAACATATTACCCGACGTCATATTTGATGAAACAACTATTACTCAAATTTTACAAGACAAGTTTTTATCTAATGAAAACAATAAAACTCGTTTTATCGACTTATTAAAAACCACATTTCAAAAAGAGGAAATTATTTCAATCCAGGCAGAAGATGATGCGGAGAGACTGATTGTCACCACAACCATATCTATGGCTTCTACAAACGATATTGTGATGATCGCTGGTGAAGACATAAATATATTAGTAATTCTCATTGGCATTACAAAGAAACACACAATATTTTCCAAAAATGTGGGAGAGGAAAAAACCGGACACGACTTATTCAAACGTCTCCTCGAAATGCAAGTCTCCTGAACTTTTTGTATTTCTGCATGCCTTCAGTGGATGTGACTTTACATCGGCACTGTTCGGGCAAGGAAAAATGAAATTACTTGCTATAGTCAATATCATTTTTTTAACATTCAAGCCAAAATATAAATGATTTACTCTTCCAGCTGTTTGCGAGGGCAGCAAAATTAATTTCAATCTTGCTAGATTGCGTCCAACCCAAGATGCTGCACGAAGTTACTCCCTGCGGACATACCACCATGTAAAAATAACACTCATAAATATTACTTCTTTAATATTACAATTTTTACTATACTTTTCAGGTGCAGAAGTGGCTGGGTGTATATTTAATACACTCCCCAGACCTCGAAGAAGAATTGTTAAAAATGTCGAAATATGAAAACTTTGCAAAACTTTGAACAGGTGTATCTCGGATACTGTTTGATCTACAGAGTCCGCTCTGGTACCAATTTGTAGCAAATTTAGCCTATTTTTAAAAAATGGTAAATTGTTTTTACCACAAAAGTAAGCCTTAGGTGCCAAAATCGACAAAAACTGATTTGACGTCACATAGAATGTATAAAGTTACTGTATTACTATACATATCGAATCTTATAATGACTCCATATTTTTTATAAAAATGTGCAAGTGCTGATAGACTTTAGGCTTTAGGGAATTGACACTAAAAACACGTTTCAAATAAACAAATCAAAACTTATAAAAACTTGACAGATCAAACATTATAAAAACTTACAAATTTTACTTCCACATCCAGTGGATTACTTCCATATCCAGTGGAAGTATAGTAACGACAAAATTTTTTTAAAAAAGTTCTATTGTTCAGATAGGCTTAGAATGTCATGAAATGTCGAGATTTTAAGTTTGAGCGAAAAAAATGTCTGTCTGTCTGTCTGTCTGTAACTTTTTTTTGTGCGCACGTTTACTCTGGAACTGTTTAAGATATTGACTTGAAATTTGGTACACATATGTACTTTAACTCTTGTTCCGTCGAAGGGTCAAATTTGGGGTAAATAGGTAAATCAAGCAGGTAAGAGTCCATAAAATTGGTATTTAGTATATACAAGAGAAGTTGAGGTCTCAAAAAAATGTTTGGTAGTAGCCACCCCCATTACCATCTCCACCCCATTATTAATGGGGATGAAAAAAAATGTGATTTAGTGTGTGTACAAGAACCAGAAACCTCAAAATATTTTTTTATTTCATCCACCCCCATTACGACCCCCTATCACCACCCCCACCTCTCTACCGATGTTGGGTATAGTTTTATGGGTTTTTTGGATGTGGAAGTAGTGATTCCTTGGGCAGCGGTTTTTACTTATAGATTTCTTACGGAAAATGTTTACATTAAACACACATTTCAAATACAGAGTCAAATTTTATAAAAACTTCATACCTCCATATACTACAGCCTTCCATAGAGGAATCTGATATTCTAACTTGTCGCTAATGTCGCTAATTCATATCTATTCCAAAGTGACTTAAGGAACTTTATGTGGGTTCCTTAAATTAAAAGCAAATCTTCTTCACTACTGGCTTATTGCTATAAATGAATTTATTCTGCGTACTTGCCAGATAAGAGAGGTCTTTTACAATATTTATTACTATATTATTTTTATTTGAGAGAAATAATAATAGTATATTTACTTCCAAATTCATAGGAATTAACGTCAAAAACGTCAAAACGTCCTCTTTTGCATTAAAAACACTATCACTATTAATACCTATAGGAGGAGCTTCTTATTTACATATACTACAAAAACTTACCGATACTAACAGACTTCATGTGGGGAATTAAATTTATAAATATATTTCAATTGTACAAATCAAAATCTATAAACTGTTCTTATTTATGTATCTCACAGAAACTTGCCAACACTAAGAGATTTCATATAATATGGGAAAATTACAATAGAAACGCATTTCAAATGCACACATCTGAAACTATAAAAAACTAACTTAAAAATATATATGTTTTTATGAAGATTTCTTGATAGGTTGGAGAAAAACCAACTAACCAAACAAACATTAAACGTAACCACTATAAATACCACTCTACCTAGCCTAGTTAGGTAATAGACAATAATAGCTCAATATCGAATATCAAATTAAATCGATATATTTTTTTAAGGTTCAATATTGCAACATCAATACCGAAGTTTGCTGTCGACTTGCCAATGGGTCTGAACGTCCTCCATTTGACATTATTTTGCCGACTGCTTCTGGAAAAAGTACGCTTGCATCCAATGTAAATGATCTCGTTGACATATCAGCTGGGAAAAGTTCAGTTACTGGATCTACGTTTAAATTCTCTGGAGGAGCTGGATCATCTCCAGGACAAATTCAGGTTAGGAAAATGAATAAACTTAAATATTAATTAAATGGGTCGTTCTGATGAAATCAAAACTTTATTACTATCACATTATTAGTTTATAAGACTTTCGTATTTAAATAGATTTGAAAAAACGATTAAAAAGAATATAATCTGTTAAATCACTGTTTTAGTAGAACTTGTTCCAAATTTTTGTTTTTTCTTATTTTCTATCATCAGAAACGTATAAAATCTCATCTCCGCTATGTGTCTGCCAAAGTCAAATGGCAGATAAAAATACATCTAAATGTGGATTCGTTATAATTTCAAAACTAGCGCTATTATTTTTTCAAAAGTTAGTCCCGAAATCACTTTTTCTGATTACTATTCTGAATAAGTATTATTCAAGTTTATAAAAACGTTACATTAATCTCATGTCCCTACAAAGCATTTTCACCTCCATAGTATTTAAATAAATAGCCGAAAATATTTAAATTCAACGTTGCACTCAGATGTGTGCATGCTCGGGAATAAAATATTCTGGAATCAATCAATCCCGAAATCTCCGTTTAGTAAATTTGTAGATATAAAAGGTGATACATTTCCTAATTATAATTAGTGCTGTGGGGTTCCACATAATGAAAAACAAATATTATTTTAAAGTGGTTTAATGCAGTTAAAAGGTCTGGAGATAAAATTTACATTAAAAACATTACCACATATACAGATATATAATATCTGATTAATTATGTAACCTGAGTAATGGATTTTATTTTAATCCTCGGGTTCTAGTTTTATGTAAAACAATATAAAAAATAATAAGGGAAATAGTTAGGTAACTACACTACATAATACTCCACCTCAAAGAAAAAAAAAAAACCAATCAATCAAAATCAAAACGTACTCTTTTAGCCACCAACGGAGCTAGACGATCTGTAATGTCAGCTAATAAATAAGCCGGTTTAATTCTGTCAACACTGACAGTCACTTCTTTTCTCTGCTTAAGGATGGTGATAATTTTAGCTGTACGTGAAATCACTTCGTAAGGACCGTGAAATAAAGGTGTGAAAACAGGTTTAATACGTGCATTACAAAGAAATACAAACTTGCAAGTATTAACATCAGGACTCACGAATGACTTCTGAGAAAAATGATTAGAATTGGAATTTGTAAAATCTAATTTGTCAAAAGTGTCATGTAACTTATTAATAGAATAAGGAATTTCCGTACGAACGTGTGATTTAATAAAAAATTCTCCAGGGAGACGTAATGCTTGACCAAACACCAGTTCTGCAGACGAACAATGTAAGTCAACTTTGGGCATAGCTCTCAAACCTAACAAAATAATAGGGAGTTCCGAAACCCGATTAATTGAATTTGCTCTAGCTAATAAAGTAGTCTTTAATGAGCGGTGGAAACGTTCCACTAATCCGTTGCTTTGCGGATGGTAAGCAGTCGTGCGAATACGATGAAATCCTAAAAACTTCGAAAATTCGCGAAACAATTTAGATTCAAATTGCATTTCCTGGTCCGTCGTGATATGAACCGGAACGCCAAAGCGACAAATGTAATTTTGAAACAACACTTTGGCCACCGTCTCGGCAGTGCGATCTGGAATGGGGTAAGCTTCAGGCCAACGCGTAAAACGCTCAGCGATGGTAAGAATGTAAGAATAACCCTCCGAAGGAGGTAACGGTCCTACAAGATCCACATGGATGTGTTCGAAACGACCTTTAGGTACATTAAAATTTTCTATCGGAGTCTTGGTATGTCGATTTACCTTAGAAGTTTGACAACTTATACAAGTTTTGGTCCATAATGTGCAGTCCGTATTCATTCTGGGCCAAAAATATTTATCAGAAATTAATTTTTTAGTAGCGCGAATACCTGCGTGAACTAGGTTATGAAAGATGTCAAAAACAACATAACGCAAAGTTTTGGGTACATAAGGACGACATTTAGAATTAGAGACGTCACACCAAATGAGCTCTGTTGGAGCAACACTAATTTGTTTTAAAAAGAAATGTACCTTATTGTGTTTATTTTCCTGCGACTGTAATAGAGAAGTAAGTTCTGAATCCTTAGATTGTGCATTTTTCAAAATCGTCAAATTAAATTCATTCGAATTAATAGCATCAGATAATTTCGATTTACTAAAGAACAATCGTTCAAACGAGACATTGTATCTGCGACGACGTTATGAGCACCAGGAATGTGTTTAATGTTATTCGTAAATTGTGCTATGTATTCCAAGTGACGAGTTTGTCTGAGGGTTTTCTCCGCTCTAGAAAACAATGCTGAAACCAAAGGTTTATGATCGGTGAAAAGAGTAAAATCTCTACCTTCTAAAATATATCTGAAATGTCTAATTGACAAATAAGCGGCGAGAAGTTCTCTGTCAAAAACTGAGTAACGTTTTTGAGTGTCAGTTAGCTTTTTAGAAAAGAAAGCCAAAGGAGTGGAGACATTGTTAAAAGTTTGTTCTAAAACTGATCCTACGGACACATTTTTGAACAGTCAACTGTTAACGAAAGAGTTACTCCATCGTTGTAATTAGGGTGATCAAGGACAGTAGCATCTACTAAAGCTTGTTTAGCTTTAATAAAACTATTGGAACAGTCCGTTGACCAAGTATTTATAATCTTTATTTTGTCATGTAACAATTTAGTAGTTAGTGCATGTAAAGGGCTGAATATTTCAGCAAGGTTAGGTATAAATCTATGATAAAAATTAATCATGCCTAAAAACCTTTGAAGTTGCTTAACTGTTGTAGGTTGTGGAAATTCTTTGATGTCAACACGCTCAGTAGTGGGGGAAATGCCCTTATGAGAGACGTGGTGACCTAAAAATGTTAATTGATCTGTGCCGAAAACGCACTTAGAGGGTTTAATATTTATTCCATAATTTTCTAAATGCTCGAAAACTATCTGTAAATGTTGTAAATGCTCTACATGATCTTTACATGCGACTAATATGTCATCTAAATAAACGAAAACAAACTTCAAATGTGATAGAACTTCGTTCATAAATCTCTGAAAGGTTTGAGCAGCACTTCTTAAACCAAAAGGCATACGTCTAAATTGGAATAAACCAAATGGAGTGGTAATCGCAGTCTTGAAAATATCTGTTTCGTTGACAGGTATCTGATGATAAGCTCTAACTAAGTCAATCTTAGAAAAAACTGAGCAACCAAATAATTGGGCATTAAAATCTTGGATATTTGGTAGTGGATGTCGATCAGGTATGGTGACAACATTTAGTTGTCTGTAATCACCACAAGGTCTCCAGTCGTCGGGGTCTTTTTTAACAACCATATGTAATGGAGATGCAACAGACGAAGAAGAAGGTTCGCAAATACCTAACTCATCCATATGATCAAACTCACTTTTTGCAACATTAAATTTAATAGTGTCCAAACGTCTTGGGCGACTCAAAGGTAAATGTCCTTCAGTAACTATCTGATGTTATATAATGTTTCACTGAATGTTTAATAGGCAAAAGGTAATCCGGCGTGCTAATTAGATGAGGAAAAGTGTGCAACAATTTGGTATATTGGTTTTCAACAGAAAATAATCTGGGAGAGATGAAAGAAAACTTTTTGACGTAACAATTAATTGACAAACTTGTCATGTTATCTATCAAGAGTTTGTTCTTTAAATCTACAAGTAGACCAAAATGTTTTATGAAGTCAGCTCCCAAGATAGGAACATTTATGTGAGTGATAGTAAAAATAAAAGTAAAATTGCGGCGCAGGCCTAAATTGACTTTTAAAAAGTCACGTCGGGGTCACCAAACTATGTGGGGTTCCACATAATCAAAAACAAATATTATTTTAAAGTGGTTTAATGTAGTTAAAAGGTTTAGAGATAAAATTTAAATTAAAAACATTACCACATATACATATATATAATATCTTATTAATTATGTAACCTAAGTAACGGATTTTATTTTAATCCTCGGGATCTAGTTTTATGTAAAGCAATATAACAAATAATAAGGGAAATAGTTAGGTAACTACACTACAACTGCCATATGAGTATTGATTGCCAATAATCTCCCCCGACATTGATCAGTCTTAGCATCAAAAGTATATGTTATGTTCGAATAATTCCACCTCCGTAATTCTCACCTCCGTTACAGTCTGCAATCAGTTGTAATGAAGCTGAGAATTTATGAAATTTGAAACTTTTTTGTTCAGAATATAAACATGCATCAAGGCTTATAGATAGTATTTTATTAATGGTGGCACTAATTTCATCGTCGGTGGTAGATCCTTGCATTTGTTACATCCACATACTGAATATCCTCACCTCAGTTATGGAACCTCTACTCCGTTACTAACCTTTTGCGTTTTTTCCCCCTATCTCATAAAGCACTCATTTACGATCTCGGAGAAATATGTATTCTAATTTGATTTATTTGCTGAAGTTCATGGTGTAATTTAATTTAAATAATTTTAAACAAAACAGCAAAATAAAATTGAAACTTGAAACAGTTTGAATTTTATTTTAACGATCCAAATAGTAACAAGCTGAGGAAAAGAGCCTATTAAAGATGATTTGTATATAGGTTCTTCTAGACCATTCCGGAGATGTTAAACCACAAGTGTTCCATGCAGGAGAAAGTGGATCTCAGTCTACTTCCAACACAACTAAACCAATTAGAGATATCACATCTAGTGCCAACTCAGTGTTTGCAGCCACTGTTGACTATAGTAATGTTCAGTTCCCCAGCGATGTTAGGTTTGCTTCCACTATTAGAGGTCCAGCTTACCTTCCCCCAATTGGTAAGATCCATTTATTTAAATTATTGCTACCTGAGTATGACTGGAAATATTAAATTTTGTTAATGTTACTTATATTTATATTGCAGGGGGTCCTCCAACTCCACCACCGAAAATTCCAGAGTTAGAATTGCCAAGCCAACCTACGATTATTACTTATCAACCGTCAATTCCCACCAGCCCGCGTCCTATTCAAACTACTCCACGCTCGTGTCCTTTTGGTACCATCCTAACAGCTTCTGGAACGTGTGAAACTCCAGTTCCGACATGTCCATTCGGTACAATACAACGACCTGATGGTAGCTGTGTAGGACCAACTCCACCAACCTCTCTGCCATGTCCACCGGGAACATTCCTAACAGCTTCTGGGTCATGCGAAGCCCCATCTCCATCTCCACCTCCAAGTTGCCCGTACGGTACAATACGTAGCCCCAATGGTGTCTGTGAAAGAATTCCTTCAACCCCTAGACCATGCCCAACAGGAACATTCCTGACACTCTCTGGATCATGTGAAGCTCCCAAGCCTCCGCCTTGTCCATTTGGTACCATACAGAAAGCAGATGGTAGTTGTGAAAGACCAATACCAACTCCTAGACCATGTCCACCGGGAACATTCCTAACAGCTTCTGGGTCATGTGAAGCCCCAACCCCAACTTGCCCATTCGGTACGATACAAAGACCAGATGGTACCTGCGAAACACCAAGACCGCCAACCACCATCAAATCATGCCCACTGGGAACACACTTGACAGCCGATGGAAATTGCATAAGACTGGAAATCTCGACTACCCCGCAACCATGCCCACCTGGAACAGTTTTAACAGGTTCAGGATTATGTGAATCCCACAGACCATCTTGTCCCCCAGGCACTTTCCAAGTTGCCTCTGGTGCTTGTGAATATCCAACTACTACCGAGTATCCGAAACCATGCCCTCCTGGAACCTTTAAAACTCCCTCGGGAAGTTGCGAACCATTGTCAAGACCAACAACCCCTAAACCGCCTCCAAGACCATTTGAAACAACGGCCAGCCGAGAGTATCTCCCACCTGTGACTCCAACGCAGTATGTACCTTCAATCACCCAAAAACCACATGTACCATCAGTAACACCTGAAAAACCATTCCAACCATCAGCCACGCCACAAATACCACAAGTCACATCACCTAGACCATTTCAATCGTCTATAACATCTGAGAAACCATTCCAACCATCTATCACTCCACGAATACCATCAATAACTACTCAAAAACCATATTATCCATCAATTACACCTAGGCCATATAAACCATCAGAGACACAAAGGCCATACCAGTCATCAACTAGACCTAACCCATTTTTAACCACTCCAACAGCCTTTCCGCCCTTGTCATGTCAAGAAGGTTTCATTTCTGGTTCAACCGGTAGTTGCATTCCTAAAAAAAGCTGCCCTCCTGGATTTAAACTATCAACCAGTGGAGTAGGCTGTGAACGTTTCGATACAACACTTACCACACCATCTTTTCCTTCATCCCCAAAATATCCTTGCAACACCGGTCAAATTTTGAGCTCATCTGGAAGTTGTATTTACCCGACATCGCCTACTACAACTAGACCTGTTTCATGTTCATTTGGTCAAAAATTGTCGTCCTCCGGTAAGTGTGAACATTCGGTGTCAACTCAAGGCTACGTTTACCCCAGACCAACAACTTTAAAGCCAACTCCGTCTTGTGGCCCAAATCAAATATTATCAGCATCTGGCTCTTGTATTTATCAAACAAAATCAACTCCAAGACCAATACCAACATTAAAACCATCATGTGGACCTGGGCAAATACCATCCCCTTCAGGATTTGGATGTACCTACTCTTCCTCTCCTAGTACATCTGGTCATGTGACGTGTTCTCCTGGTCAAAAATTATCATCTTCTGGTGTCTGTCAATATCCTACACCCACTGAAGGTTATGAATATCCTAAACCAACAACACCAATACCCTCTGTATTTTGTGGCCCAGGTCAAATAGCGACTGAATCCGGTACATGCACTTATCCTTCACAACCATCCCCAAAACCTACAGCTAGTCCAGAGAAATGTAGATTAGGACAAATATTGTCCCCATCTGGGTCATGTATACATCCAACACAATCTACCCCAAGGCCTTCGCTTTTCCCAAAACCATCTTGCGGATTCGGACAAGTACCATCACCTTCAGGTTTTGGATGTGTTTATCCTTCCTCTCCTAGTACACCTAGCCAACCTACGTGTTTACCTGGTCAAAAGTTATCAACCTCTGGTGTCTGTCAATATTCTACACCTACACAAGGTTACGAATATCCTAAACCAACAACTCTCAAACCTTCAACATCTTGCCGACCAGGCCAAATATTAAATTCATCCGGCTCTTGCGTTTACTCTTCCCAACAACCTAACCCCACTCCAGAACCATCCTGTGGATTTGGACAAGTTTTGTCCCCGTCTGGGGCATGTATTAATCCATCACAATCTACTTCAACACCTAAGCCATCTTGTGGTGCTGGACAAATTCCATCTCCTTCAGGTTTTGGATGTGTTTCTCCTTCTTCCTCTAGTACATCAAGGCCGGCATGTTCACCTGGCCAAAGATTATCCGCTTCTGGTCTATGTCAGTATCCCACTCCTACGCGAGGTTACGAATATCCTAAACCAACAACGCAAAAGCCTACTATATCTTGCCGTCCAGGTCAAATATTAGATTCATCTGGGTCTTGCATTTACTCCTCCCAACCACCATACCAACCTGCTCCTACATCAAAGCCATCATGTGGATTTGGACAAGTTCTGTCCTCGTCTGGGTCATGCGTTTTCCAATCACAATCTACTCCAAGACCTCAACCCAAGCCATCTTGTGGAGCTGGACAAATACCATCTCCGTCAGGTTTTGGATGTGTGTATCCTTCTTCTTCTTCTAGTACATCAAAACCGACATGTTTACCTGGCCAAGAATTATCAGCTTCAGGTCTATGTCAATATCCTACTCCTACTCGAGGTTATGAGTATCCCAAACCAACAACGCAAAAGCCCACTATATCTTGCCGTCCAGATCAAATACTAGACTCATCTGGGTCTTGCATTTACTCCTCCCAACCACCATACCAACCTGCTCCTACATCAAAACCATCATGTGGATTTGGACAAGTTCTGTCCTCGTCTGGGTCATGCGTTTTCCAAACACAATCTACTCCAAGACCTCAACCCAAGCCATCTTGTGGTGCTGGACAAATACCATCTCCGTCAGGTTTTGGATGTGTGTATCCTTCTTCTGCTTCTAGTACATCAAAACCGACATGTTTACCTGGCCAAGAATTATCAGCTTCAGGTCTATGTCAATATCCTACTCCTACTCGAGGTTACGAGTATCCCAAACCAACAACGCAAAAGCCCACTATATCTTGCCGTCCAGATCAAATATTAGACTCATCTGGGTCTTGCATTTACTCCTCCCAACCACCATACCAACCTGCTCCTACATCAAAACCATCATGTGGATTTGGACAAGTTCTGTCCTCGTCTGGGTCATGCGTTTTCCAATCACAATCTACTCCAAGACCTCAACCCAAGCCATCTTGTGGAGCTGGACAAATACCATCTCCGTCAGGTTTTGGATGTGTGTATCCTTCTTCTGCTTCTAGTACATCAAAACCGACATGTTTACCGGGCCAAGAATTATCAGCTTCAGGTCTATGTCAATATCCTACTCCTACTCGAGGTTACGAGTATCCCAAACCAACAACGCAAAAGCCCACTATATCTTGCCGTCCAGATCAAATATTAGACTCATCTGGGTCTTGTATTTACTCTTCTCAACCACCATCCCAACCTATTCCTACATCGAAGCCATCGTGTGGATTTGGACAAGTCCTATCCTCGTCTGGGTCATGCGTTTTCCCATCACAATCTACTTCAAGACCGCAACCCAAGCCTTCTTGTGGAGCTGGGCAAATACCATCTCCGTCAGGTTTCGGATGTGTGTATCCTTCTACCTCTAGTACATCAAAACCGGCATGTTCACCTGGCCAAGGATTGTCCGCTTCTGGTGTTTGTCAATATCCCACTCCTACACGTGGTTATGAATATCCTAAACCAACAACGCAAAAACCCTCTATATCTTGCAGTCCAGGACAAATATTAAGTCCATCTGGATCATGCATACACCCAACACAATCTACCCCAAAGCCTTCGCCTTTCCCAAAACCATCTTGCGGACCCGGACAAGTACCATCACCTTCAGGTTTTGGATGTGTTTATCCTTCCTCTCCTAGTACACCTAGCCAAACTACGTGTTTACCTGGACAAAAGTTATCAACTTCTGGTGTCTGTCAGTATCCTACACCTACACAAGGTTATGAATATCCTAAACCAACCACTCCCAAACCTTCAACATCTTGTCGTCCAGGCCAAATATTAAATTCATCTGGCTCTTGCATTTACTCTTCTCAACAACCTACCCCTACTTCAGAACCATCATGTGGATTTGGACAAGTTTTTTCCCCGTCTGGGGCATGTATTTATCCATCACAATCTACTTCAACACCTCAGAATAAGCCATCTTGTAGTTCTGGACAAATTCCGTCTCCTTCAGGTTTCGGATGTGTTTACCCTTCTTCCTCTAGTACACCAAGGCCGGCATGTTCACCTGGCCAAAAATTATCCGCTTCTGGTGTATGTCAATATTCCACTCCTACACGAGGTTACGAATATCCCAAACCAACAACGCAAAAACCAACTGTATCTTGCAGTCCTGGCCAAATATTAGATTCATCTGGGTCTTGCATTTACTCTTCCCAACCGCCATCCAAACCTACTCCTACAACAAAGCCATCATGTGGATTTGGACAAGTTCTGTCCCCGTCTGGGTCATGCGTTCTCCCATCACAATCTACTCCAAGACCTCAACCCAAGCCATCTTGTGGGGCTGGACAGATACCATCTCCGTCAGGTTTCGGATGTGTGTATCCTTCTTCTTCCTCTAGCACATCAAAACCGAGATGTTCACCTGGCCAAGAATTATCCGCTTCTGGTGTTTGTCAGTATCCCACTCCTACACGTGGTTATGAATATCCTAAACCAACAACGCAAAAACCCTCTATATCTTGCAGTCCAGGACAAATATTAAGTTCATCTGGATCATGCATATACCCAACACAATCTACCCCAAGGCCTTCGCCTTTCCCAAAACCATCTTGTGGGCCCGGACAAGTACCATCACCTTCAGGTTTTGGATGTGTTTATCCTTCCTCTCCTAGTACACCTAGCCAAACTACGTGTTTACCTGGACAAAAGTTATCAACTTCTGGTGTCTGTCAGTATCCTACACCTACGCATGGTTACGAATATCCTAAACCAACAACCCCCAAACCCCCAACATCCTGCCGTCCGGGTCAAATATTAACTTCATCTGGCTCTTGCGTTTACTCTTCTCAACAACCTACCCGAACTCCACAATTATCATGTGGATTTGGACAAGTTTTATCCCCGTCTGGGTCTTGTATTCATCCATCACAATCTACTCCAAGACCTCAGCCTAAGCCATCTTGCGGTGCTGGACAAATTCCATCTCCTTCAGGTTTTGGATGCGTTTATCCTTCTTCCTCTAGTACATTAACACCGACATGTTCACCTGGTCAAGAATTATCCGCATCAGGTGTATGTCAATATCCCACTCCTACGCAAGGTTATGAATATCCTAAACCAACACAAAAACCGTCTATATCTTGTCGGCCAGGTCAAATATTAGACTCATCTGGGTCTTGCATTTATCCTTCCCAACCACCATCCGAACCTACTCCCACTCCAAAGCCGTCGTGTGGACTTGGGCAAGTTTTATCCTCGTCTGGGTCATGCGTTTTCCCATCACAATCTACTACAAGGCCTCAACCCAAGCCCTCTTGTGGAGCTGGACAAATACCATCTCCGTCAGGTTTTGGATGTGTTTATCCCCCGTCTTCGTCCAGCACACCAAGTCCAACATGTTTACCTGGTCAAGAGTTATCAACCTCTGGTATATGTCAATATCCGATTCCCACACGAGGTTATGAATATTCTAAACCAACACAAAAACCGTCTATATCTTGCCGTCCAGGTCAAATATTAGGCTCTTCTGGGTCTTGTATTTACCCTTCCCGACCACCATCCGAATCTACTCCAAAGCCCTCTTGTGGATTTGGACAAGTTTTGTCCTCCTCCGGGTCATGTGTTTACTCATCCCAATCTACTCCAACACCTCAAGCAAAGCCTTCTTGTGGAGCTGGACAAGTACCGTCTCCTTCAGGTTTCGGATGTGTGTATCCCCCTTCATCCAGACCCGCATGTTCGCGTGGTCAGCAATTATCTGCTACTGGTGTATGTCAATACCCTACGCCCACAGAAGGTTCACCAACAACGGCAAAACCTTCTTTAGCTTGTAAACCTGGACAAATACTTTCTCCTTCAGGTTTTCAATGCATTTATTCATCTTCTCCTAGCACACCTAGAACTATTTTATGTCAACCTGGTCAAGTATTGTCTTCTTCAGGTATATGTCAAAATCCATCGGCAACACAGGGATATGACTATCCTAAACCATCAACACCATTTTGTCGTCCAGGTCAAACATTATCCCCTTCTGGATCTTGTATTTATTCATCACAACCAACTTCAGAACCTAGACCAAGTTCAAAACCACTCTGTGCATCTGGGCAGGTACCTAGTTCTTCGGGAAATGGATGCGAATATCCAAAAACCAAGCCATCAGCATCATGTCCATTCGGTACTAAGCTGTCGCCCATTACAAATGAGTGCATTACGGGGTCTTCGAAGCCTACAATAAGTTATGAATATCCTAAACCTACATCTCCCTTACCTACTCCAAAACCGTCCTGTAAATTTGGACAGATATTAACTTCGTCTGGAATATGTATTTACCCATCTTCATCTACTTCCCAACCTCAACCATCTTGTGGTAGAGGTCAAATACTTTCTTCTTCGGGTATTTGCACATATCCCACTTCTTCTGAAGGTACAACTCTAAGGCCTAAATCTTGTCCCACCGGACAGGTTGCTGCACCCTCTGGGTATGGGTGTGTTTCCTCGGGAAGCACTCCAGCTCTGAAACCATCATGTGGACCTGGACAGATACCCTCTTCCTCGGGATTAAACTGTGAATATCCGAGAACTCCAAAACCAATTTTCCCTGGGGGAACAGTAACGAAGCCATCTGTCCCGTGTCCATTTGGTGCAAGATTGTCACCAGTTACAAATGAGTGCATTACAAGCCCTACAACAGGTTATGAATATCCGAAACCGGCCACTCCTTTCGAACCAACTGCATCAACTATAAAACCCTCAGTGTCAAGACAGTGCTCTTCTGGGCAAGTATTGTCATCATCAGGCGTGTGTATTTATTCTTCAAAACCAACGCCATTACCACAGCCAAGCACTTCCTTCACATGTGGTCCTGGCCAAGAACTATCTCAATCTGGATCTTGTATCTATTCATCCCGACCGATACCTACACCAATCCCAAATGCAAAACCGTCCTGTAGGTTTGGACAAGTATTATCTCCATCCGGAATTTGCATTTACCCATCACAATCTACACCTGGCCCACGTCCCAGTGAAACATCATCCTGTGGTCCAGGACAAGTACTATCTCCTTCCGGATCTTGTAGTTATCCATCACAGCCAACACCTAGACCTTTCCCAAGTCCTACAACAGGTTATGAATATTCAAGGCCCTCTACATCTTTTGTACCTAATTATACCGGTCCATCAACCTTTAGACCTACAACCTCTAGACTGTGTTCTTCTGGACAGGTATTATCTCCCTCTGGATTATGCATTTATCCTTCAAATATAACGTCAAGTCCTCAGCCGGGGCCATCGCCAACTTGTGGACAAGGTCAAGTGCTCTCTGTTACTGGATCGTGTGTTTATACCTCTCATCCAACACCCACTTGTGCACGTGGACAAATATTGTCGTCTTCTGGTTCATGTATTTATCCTTCAGAAATAATTCCAGTATCCACACCTGGCCCTGTTCCTAGTAAAACGACAGGATATAAATATCCAAGGCCATCAACTTCTTTTATCCCTACCTATACAAGTTCGTCAACAGTACGGCCAACAACTTCTAAACAATGCGCGCCTGGTCAAATAGTTTCCCCATCAGGGATATGTATTTACTCCTCCAGACCAACCCCCGGTCCTCGGCCAAGTTCACCACTCACGTGTGAGCCGGGCCAAGTACTGTCTCCTTCTGGTTTTTGCATTTATTCTACAAGACCAACATCAACTCCAAAAACGTCATGTGGTCCCGGGCAAACATTATCCCTTTCTGGAACATGCATTTATTCATCACAATCAACACCTACGACAGGATATGAATATACAACGTCTTCCACTCCTTCTGAACCCAGTTATCCAGGACCATCAACCATCAGACCTACTACTTCTAGTCAATGTGCTGCTGGGCAAATATTGTCCTCATCGGGATTATGTATCTATCCATCAAAACCAACACCTGGTCCTGAACCAAGCCCATCGCCCTCTTGTAGTCAAGGACAAGTACTTTCTCCTTCTGGAATTTGTATTTACCCATCGCACCCAACAAATAGACCGACCCCCAGTAACAAACCGTCTTGTGCATATGGACAAGTATTGTCCGCAACTGGAATATGTATTTACCCTTCACAAACTCCAACACCACAAACTCCTAATAAACCATCCTGTGGCCCTGGACAAACACTTTCTGCTACAGGATCTTGTATATATCCTTCTCAAACAACACAGAGGCCGTTCCCTAGTTCACGGCCAACTTGTGGGCCTGGACAAGAATTATCTCCATCTGGGGTATGTATTTACATTTCGCAATCAACCTCAATATTACAACCAACATCTTCGCCATCTTGTAAACCTGGACAAACGTTATCTCCTTCTGGTTCTTGCATTTATGCTCCACAACCTAGACCTAAACCATCTTGCGCACCCGGACAATTATTAAGTCCATCCGGTTCTTGTGTTTATCCTTCACAATTCCCAGGTACTACTCTAAGTCCTACTTCTAAGCAATGCCCCCCCGGATCTAAACCCTCATCATTCGGGTCAGGTTGCGAGTATCCGAGACCAACGACTCCAAAACCTACTTCGGGTACTTTTACAGGTTATGACTATCCTAAACCTAGTACTCCATTTGAGCCAAAACCACAATGTCCCTTAGGAACGCGCCCAGGTCCCTCTGGATCTTGCGAACGTCCTTCTGTTTCCACTACTACCCCTCGATATGATGTTTCTTCTACATCCCCCACAGCATCTAGACAATGTCCTCCGGGTAATCAATTGAGCCCCTCTGGATTTTGCGAACCATCTGTAACATCCATAACTCCTGGATATGAGTCTCCTATAAATTGTCCCCCTGGAACTATTAAAACACATTCCGGATCATGTGAATCCCCGTTCTCTCCTGGACCAACCCCTCAATGCCCTCCCGGGACAACTCCGGGTCCTACAGGTTCATGTGAACGATTCCCAAAACCAACCCCAAGACCACAGTGTCCGTTTGGAACTCGTCTGGGACCAAATGGCTCTTGTGAGTCTTCTAAATCATGCCCACCTGGAACTTATAAGACTCCAAGTGGTGATTGTAAAAATACCGAAACTTCTCCATCTACGCCAGGTTATGAATATCCAAAACCATGCCCTCCCGGTACCATCAGAACATCTTCTGGTGACTGTAAAACTGCTAGTACATCGACTTGTCCACCTGGGAGCTCACTTTCACCTTCAGGTAAATGTCAATATCCTAGCCCAACTCCCTCTATCCCAGGCCAACCTACTCACACAAATAACCAATTTACTCCATCTTATCCCACAAAAAAACCTTACAGGCCAACAACAACTCCAAGGCCAGCCGATGGCTACATCTACAATAAGCCCACGCCAACGTTTGGTTATCCATCCAGCACTTTGATCCCCAATTCAAACAGTATCAACCAGGTGTATGTCCCGTCACCAACTACCTATTTACCACCCGATGAAACAACAGAAGCAGGTAAATAAGTATATTTAATTACAAGAACATAGTTGTCAGTTGAACGTTTAATACTTGCTATATTGCGTAAACAATTTTCTAGGTTCTAACACAGAGGTTAGAATACCACCTAGAATCACAACAACACCTTCTGACGTTACCGGAGAATCCGTTAATAGCATTACCCGTGTTGTGCTTCCTGCAACCAGAAAACCAGTATACAATGGGGAACAAAACGAGGCACCACCAGCGGGTTGCGCTGCAGCTTTAAAATGCGTGCAAGAAATTTATTGTACGGCCGATGGCTTCGTATCTCCAGTGCCAGTAGTTCTTACAAAAGATCAAGAACTACTTAAAGTTCCAACTACAGTATGTATTTATATAGTTTAATTCTAGAATCAATTGATAAATATTTTAAATAAGATTATAATTTACTATTTTATTAACAAAGGAATTGATAGGGTTAACTGCAATTTAACTCGGGATCTGCGTGAGTTGATTATACACGTAAAAGTTTTTTGTAAAATATAAGGAGTATTTGCGGCCTCTTTTACTACTGTTTACGATTTACTATTTCACTCACAAAAAATGATCATAAATAATTTTTAATAATCCGCTGTCTAAATAGACATTTGGTCACTCGAACCGAATCAGATTGGTCACAATTTATACTACTTATTTGATATTTTCTTTAATTCGGCCCTCATTTGTTAGTTTATGTTAAATTCACGTTGATTAACAGAGTTGTAATAAAGTTTTTCTACGCTTGCAGATGAATAAGTAATACGAAATTAAAATATTTTTAGTATACTCACCACTTTCAGTAGAAACTTTGGACATCACAAATAATATTATATTTGTGTCTTTTAATAAGGTTACGTTTGTTATAATTTCAAATAACTAAGGCGTTGAAAGATTGGAATACTGGAATACGGAAGGTTTCCTCATATTGCTTCAATAATTACATTAACTCTACATCATCGGATGATGATGAACCGGATGACGACGAGAATCATAAGGATTGATGATAATTCGCCGTTGTGGAACTGCGTAATATTTATTTTCAATTTTTTTTATATGATTCAACTTCTTCAATGTTTTTCTACGTGCTTTTCACTATATCAAATAAGCTCCATATATTTTCTATAAAACTGACAAATAAGAGTCTTAATATTGCATGACCATCATGTTTGGAAAGTTTGTGTATTACATTATTTATTTGGAATTTTTTATATTTTCTTGGTAACGTCTCAGATAATCGTGAATGTTATTAGGCCAGTGGAATTAGCAAATATGCATATTTTAATTCGTTTCAGGATGCCACGTGGATTAAACGATAGTTTTATTGATTACGAACAAGACCCTGAATTTGGTCCACTTTTTGACCGCCGGAACATTGTTTATTTAACGATTTATTGTTGAAAAATTCCAAAAAATCGACTTTTTTAAAGATAACTCAGAGACCTTTGACGATAGGTTGTTCAATTTGTAGATACTGTTAGAACTTTGAAAACCGGTTAATTTGAGAGGTGTTTCGTTTAAAACGCTTGAAAATTTGTTTAAATAATTGCAAAAACCGCGAAAATTTTCGCAATTTGCGAATATTTTTCATTCTTTAACAAAAGCACTTCAAACGCTTGAAACTTTGACAAAATATGTCTTCTACCACCCCAAAGTTACCTCTAAAATTTCATCAAAAAATTTTAATTAGTTTAAGAGATATTCAATTTGTTTATTAAAAACATGAATAATGTAAAATGCAAATTCACCCAGTTCCCGTTGTCGTAGAGAGTTGATCTGGACATCATTTTTTTTTTTTGTTGAGACTTAAACTTTATGTATTCATTAATGATAAATCAAATTTGCGTTATTTTCAACTTCAAAATAGCGTTTGAAAAAGTGTCACATTTTGAGGTTAGGTATTTTGCTAATAACTTTTAAACAAATGAAGATTTTGCAATATCGTTCTGATATCTTTGTTGCTGGGGTTTTTTCACACATTATCAAAAAAAAATGACTCTGTAGCCTTACTAGAAGCCGAGATGATTTATTTTTTTAATAAATTCGTAATTTGTTTATTAATAAACTTTAACAGCTGAAACTTGGCGAACAACTAGTTTAATAGTCTATCTTTGTAATAGAGCTGAGTTTGAAGGAAAAAATTCAATTTGCAACGATAACAATAATTAATTTTAAATCAGCGTCAGAACAGGAGTGAGAAGCATGAGTCATATCTGTAACACGTTCATAAAATGATCGAGACAAGTTCAAATCCGTCAACCAAATATTTACAGTTTCTCCGATTTTGACTTTTTTTTTAAATTTGGGGTAGCCTGATGAAATAATAATATCTGTCATGTCGATTTTTTCCTAACTGAACAATAATTTGTTATAAACAACTATTTTTTGTTAAAATTTTTTTTACGGATTTATTAAAAAAAAATCATCTCGGCTTCTAATAAGGCTACAGAGTCATTTTGTTTTTTTTTTTGAAAATGTGTGAAAAGACCCCAGCAACAAAGATATGAGAACGATATTGCAAAATCTTCATTTGTTTAAATGTTATTAGCAAAAAACCTAACCTCAAAATGTGACACTTTTTCAAACGCCATTTTAAAGTTGAAAATAATGCAAATTTGATTTGCCATTAATGAAAACATAAAGTTTAAGTCTCAACAAAAAAAAAATCCAGATCAACCCTCTACGACAACGGGAACTGGGTGAATTTGCATTTTACATTATTTATGTTTTTAATAAACAAATTGAATATCTCTTAAACTAATTAAAATTTTTTGATGAAATTTTAGGGATAACTTTGGGGTAGTAAAAGACATATTTCTTCAAAGTTTCAAGCACTAAAGTGCTTTTGTTAAAGAATGAAAAATATTTGCAAATTGCTAAAATTTTCGCGGTTTTTTGCAATTATTTAAACAAATTTTCAAGCGTTTCAAACGAAACATCTCTCAAATTAACCGTTTTTCAAAGTTCTAACAGTATCTACAAATTGAAAAACCTATCGTCAAAGGTCTTTAAGTTATCTTTAAAAAAGTCGATTTTTTTGAATTTTTCAACAATAAATCGTTAAATAAACAATGTTCCGGCGGTCAAAAAGTGGACCAAATTCAGGGTCATGTTCGTAATCAATAAAACTATCGTTTAATCCACGTGGCATCCTGAAACAAATTACAATAAATTTCAGTCCTTTTTTTACTAACTCTACTGGACTATATGGGGCATTATCTAAAACAATAATAGAGTTGGATTCTATATTAGGCGGTAAGCGTTTCATAAACCATTTCTCAAATAATTTGTCGTTAATATCTTGATGATAATTGGCCGATATTTTGAACTGAGTACATTTGGAGATGATTTTAAAGTGTCATCGGATCATCCTTCGGATCTAATTTCTTGTGTATCGAACGACCCTTCATTCATTTACAAATCACAGGTCCGCCGTCCTCATGATATTCTCTTATTGTCATTTTCACTCCCTGATTCTTATAGATTCCATCATATATCACATTTTATTCAATTTTTTATACGATCAACTTAAACTTTTAATGTCTCTTATCAATTGCGTTACTATAAGGAAAATACACTGCCTCCTCGCGTATTTTATCAGAAATCCTTCACCGAGGACACGATATTTTCTTCATAACACTAATAAATTAAAAAAATTATTTCACATTTTACCTCACTAGATATGCACTTGAAAGGTCTTTGGTTCTTTCGTTTTCCTCTTCTCTGTTCCCTTTTTAAAGGGTTGCCGAATTTGTGTCCCACAAATCTTAATAAACTTGGCAACACGTTTAAGAAGTCCAAAACTTTTGCCATTCCGTTTTTTAGGAAGTTGATTGTATACATTCAGAATTCCTTTTTAAGCAGTAGGATGAAGATTATTTTTCTTCTGAAAAGAACGCCGATAGGCTATATCAAGTGATTTGAACATAACTGAAAACGAGGAGGTATGCCATTGTAATTAATTGTTATTTAGAATATTTTGCTTATACCTTGAGTTTTTCTTTAGACCCTTCAAGATACAATGATAAGAGAAACTTGCATCCGACCCTGGGTAACTTAAATAATGGTAATAATGGTAATAAATAATGGTTCAATTAGACTCTTGCCACTATCATTACAGGCAGTAAAACGATAAACAGTAGTAAAGGAAGCTACGAACGGTCCTTACAATTTGCAAAATTTACTATTTGATATGCGTCTCGCATTAAGTTATTGCAACAATCAGTCGCATATCTCTAAAGAGACAAAGACAAAAATCTAGAATACACGCTAACAGGAGATATAAATATTTTATTTTTAAGTTCAGTGATTCTCAAACATTCAATTTGTCCAACTTTTTTATGATTATTTTATTAACGAATTATAATTTTATTTAGATATTTATTTTGTTATATTTATTATGTTGAGCCAACATTATCGTGGGAAGTAAGCACAACAGTTTTAGTTTTTAGAGTTTATATCAAGTTATTCAACAAAAGCATTTCAATTTGTTTGAAAATTTCTGCTATTACTAGTTCGTCGGTTGCAATTTTAGTTCAGGGGCTGCTCAAGCTAAATTTCAGTGGACTAGTAATATAGTCGAAGAGCAAAACCCCTGTATTCGATACATGTTATGAAACTCTCGAACATACAAAAACAGAGAGTTAATTCTTATGTAAAAACACTAAACAAAACATATCTTTGAGGTCGGGATTTGATTTGGAATTGCGAAAGTTCAGAAAATTGTACTTTTTCATCTTTTTTACGATAAATACTATTTCCACATTTTTTGTGTTCCTACCCCTCTATAAGTATATATCATTTGTTGTCGTAAAAACTTGATATTTTAGTATTACAATACTCAAACCTTTCATTTTCGAACGGTGTATGGTAATATTTGTTATGATATGACTGATGACTGCAAAATAAATAAATATTAGGTAATGGAGAGGTTGCCATTATTCTGTAATTTGCAGACAAAGTGTAGGGAATAGGGAATGTGAGCTGGGTTTAGACCAACGTGAGGCAGGTTAATTTTACCCTACTGATGACTCGTCATTGCGATAGTAATCCTGCAGGAACGTGAGCTGGGTTTAGATCGTCGCACAGTGGGACGAATCGTGATTTCTTCGTTCAAAATCATCTAGAGCACTTGTTTCGCAACCGACTAGGATAATTTTTTTTTAAAATACATTTAATTTCCAAGATCGCCGATTTTTGAATTATGCTAATCAAAATTATTGAGCTTAGCCAAAATGGCCATTTTTTATTTAAATCTATAAAACTTACAAATAAAAACTTTTCTCTTATCCAATTTACATAAATCTTGTTACTCGGGGGGTTTTTGAGGTCGCTGATTGCGAATCTGATATCCAAATTGCCATAAACCAACCTGCAAGATGGCGGAATTAATGGTGGCTATAAAATGCTAAAATTTTATGAAAAATGAAATATTTTTGTTAAAGTTTATGCCGAAAAGTTTTGAATATTTTTTATAAGTACTTTTAAGTTAAATTAGCCTAAATTTTAAGTTCCAGGAAGAAATTCATGGCGGCAATAAAATGATAAAACTAACTTAAAGTAACTAAATAAGCTGTTCCTAAGAATTAATAAAAAATTTAAAATGGAACAAGTTTTTTGAAATTTTCAAATATATCCAATATGGCTGCCATATATTAATTATCAATCATAAAAATGCGATTTAGTCCTCCATTAATTTTGAACAAAACCTTAAGCAGGTCATATTAATATTCCTTTTTTTTTATCTGCTAATAATACTATTAAAATTTATTTAGGAAAATCAACAATTAAAAAATAATCAACTCAATTGGAGTATTAATATTATTTAAACAACACAAATTAAACAGAGAAATTTAGGATTTAAATAATGACGAACAATGTTTGCTCTAAGTTAGGTTTAAAGTTCAAGGTGTAAAACTCTTGCCTTAGATTATGTTAGGTTTAATATTCTTGTTTTAAAGTATTTATTATATTATTAGCTCATAAAAACAATATTAATATGACTTACTTAAGGTTATGTTTATGTTCAAAATTAATGGAGGACTGAATCGCATATTTATGATTGATAATTAATGCATAGCAGCCATATTGGATATATTTGAAAATTTCAGAAAATTTGTTGGTTTTTAAATTTTTTCATAATTCTTAGGAATAGCCTATTTAGTTTAATGCATTTAATTTATTTTTAAATCAGTTTTATCATCTTATTGCCGTTGGATCCGCCATCTTGAATTTCTTCCTGGAACTTAAAATTTAGTCTCTTTTAAGTTAAAAGTACTTATCAAAAATATTTAAAACTTCTCGGCATAGACTTTAACAAAAATATTTCATTTTTCATCATTTTTAGCATTTTATAGCCGCTATTGATTCCGCCATCTTACAAGTTGGTTTATGATAATTTGGTTATCAGATTCGTAATCAACCACCTCAAAAACCCCCCGAGTAACAAGATTTATGTAAATTGGATAAGAAATTACGATTCGCCATATTAGATCCGCCATCTTCAATTTCTCCCTGAAACTTAAAATTTAGTTTATTTTATCTTAAAAGTACTTATCAGAAATATTCAAAACTTTTCGGCATAATCTTTAACAAGAATATTTAATTTTTAATCATTTTTTAGCATTTTATAGCCGCCATTGATTTACCCATCTTGCAGGTTGATTTATAACAATTTGGATATCAGATTCGTAATCAGCAACCTCAAAAACCCCCGAGTAACAAGATTTACGTAAACTGGATAAGAAACAAGTTTTTATTTGCAAGTTTTATTAAGATTTAAATAAGAAATGGCCATTTTGGCTAAGCTCAATAATTTTGGTTAGCATAATTGAAAAATCGGCTCTCTTACATTTTTTGGAAATTAAATAATGAGTATTTAAAAAAAATATATCAAAAATCATTTGAAAAACAAGTGCTCTAGATAATTTTGAACGAAAAAATACGATTCGTGGCACTGTGCGTCCTGAGACAGGTTAGTTTTACCCTTTTAATCCTGCAGGGTTACTATCGTAACGACGCAGTCATCAGTAGGGTAAAACTAACCTGTCTCATGACGATCTAAAACCAGCTCACGTTCCCTATTATCTATGTGAATATGGAGTAGCGCGGGCCGAAAAAAATGAAAATTTGAATTTGCAAATGATAGCTTATAATTTGTTGCTATGTATCTAAAACTAATTCGGTTAAATTTTTAGCCAAATCGGTGAATATCTAGCCGGTCCCTCACGGCCTTGAAAATGAAGGAAAACGCCAATTTTTAGATTTTTAACATTTTTCTAATTCATGTTTGAAATTTTTTTATGACTTTTTATTAATGTCTAAACATATGTGGCAAAAGTTTTAGTTCAATAACGGAGTACTTTATAGTTAAATAAATGAGGGAGTAGATTTTTTTTATCTTGTATGTATTGTAGAGAGTATGTTGAATCCAAGTTTTAGACCTCCAAACCCTTGGCAAATTTTTATGCAGATGAAAAAACCACGAATTTTTGGCACTTTTTTCAGTTTGTGGCCATAACTTAAAAACAATGCATCCAATCGAAAAGTCATCTATTTTCAAAATTAAAGAGCATTAAATTCGCTTCGAATGAGTACCTCAAAGTTGGAATTTCATCAAGAGGTATGGGCGTATTTTTTTAATTTTATTATTTTTTTTTTATTATTTTTTTTTTTTAGGTAATCTATGAACTTGAAATTACACGCTCTACAACTTTCATTCTATGGATTTTTTCATTTAGATTAGCCGTTTCAGAGCTGAAGACGTTTAAAAAGTTACCCAGTGTGAATTTTTTACAAGTTGGTAAAAATTGTTGTTATTCGACTGCCAATTACGCCAAAGTTGTAGAGCATGTAATTTCAACTTCATAGATTACCTAAAAAAGATAAATAAAAAAAAATTTAAAAAAAATAAAAATAAAATTAAAAAAATACGCCCATGCCTCTTGATGAAATTTCAACTATGAGGTACTGGTTCGAAGCGAAATTTAATGCTCTTTAATTTTGATAATAGATGACTTTTCGATTGGATGCATTGTTTTTAAGTTACAGACCATGAACTGAAGAATGTGCCAAAAATTCGTGGTTTTTTCGTCCGCATAAAAATTTGCCAAGGGTTTGGAGGTCTAAAACTTGGATTCTACATATTCTCTACAATACATACAAGATAAAAAAAAATCTACTACCTCGTTTAATGTAACTATCACCCCCTTCCTGAACTACTTTCCGAATAAAATATTTTTGAGTTCCAGGGAAATTAGAAATTTGTCACTAAAAAGTAGAATTTGACGAAAATAAGGTTTTTTTGTGCAACATATCTATATTTCCCTAGAACTGAAAAATATTTTATTCGGAAAACTTTTGCCACACGTTTAGACATTAATAAAGAGTCATAAAAATTTCTAACTTCAATTTGAAAAATGTTAAAAATCGAAAAATTGGCCTTTTCCTTAATTTTAAAGGGGGGGGTCGGCTACATATTAACCGGTTTGGCTAAAAATTTAACTGAATTAGTTTTAGATACATAGTAACAAATTGTAAGCTATATCAATTGCAAATTCATATTTTCATGTTTTTCGGCCCGCCCTCCAATTAACTACTGTTTGTTTTGTAGAATACATAATTGTAAATATTGTCATCATAAAAAAGACAGATGCAACTGGTTTATGAACCGTATAAACATAACATGAAGAGATCAGGTGAGACATTTTACTGTCAACGCGTGTAGGAAACGTAAAGCATTGAATTTACCAATCTAAAAAAAAATAAATTTTGGGAATCCCATCATTTGGTGAAATTAATGAAAATGTTATTGAAGATTGCTTAATAAAAGTATGTAGAGTTTTTCCAAGACTTTATTATATGGTATTCCAGAATTTACGAGAGAAGCCTGGACCATTTAGAGTCCATTTAATTCCAAGCTAAAACATATAATAAAGAACTATTGGTTGTATGTAGTTGTCAATGTGTGTATTCATTTAAAATATTGCTTTTTAAATATTATTTAGAGACTTTACTATCTGCGGAAAACGCATTTCGTTATCATATTCTGAGAGCTTCTATTACAATTGACCGCGCGCCGGTTACGAAATAGCTCTCCTTTTAACTGTCAATATGTCAAAAACAGAAGACCTGATAAAATTTTTAAAAAAATTCATCATCATTATGGGTCAATTGCAAACCAACCGCTGAAATTTGAATAACTTACGTTGAACAGTATGTTAAGTTACTTATATTGAAAAATGTGCCACATTTTAAGAATATTTTAACCATACTAGCTTTTAAAATTCGTTATATCTGCAATAATATTTTATGTCATACTATTTTATTATTGTGTTTTTATTGCTTAGTTACCAACTACATAATAGTGTACTTTATACCCTCGCGGGCATAAAGTGCATTTTACGGCCCGCGCGGGTATAAAGACAAAAAACCCATTTTTTTATTAACTTATTAATAAACTTTATTAATTACAAAATATGAAATTAAAATATTATATAAATAATCTACTTAACTTTATTTAGTCGAATTCACATTAAACTGGCAATTCTGGAAGGATCCGGTGATAGTTAGATTGCCTAAAGCAAATGTTGATTCATATTTCATTGTCTGGGTATCAAGTTTCTGTAAAGAAAAGCCAGATCCAGAAAGTATGCCTGCCAGTATCTTTGAAGCCGCATTTTTTGAAAATATACTGTCCTCTAAATATCATTCAGCAACCGACGTACTCTTCCATCCACCATGGTGCTTCAACGTCGTTATACTGGCTCCAGCCTCTGCCAGAAGAGTTGCCGATGTTCGACGCAGACAGTGTCCTATATACTTATCAGGATCGCTCAAGCCCAGATATTTCGCAATGATGAACGGGATGTTTCCAAAAGTGTTTCTTCCAACTGGCTGTACAGTACAGCGACTTTGTCTATAGGTCAGAAAAAATCTTTTTTCTGAACAACCACATGGTCGTAAAGACATGTAGTCTCTTATCAGCTTCAAACTGTTTTTTTTTTTAACTAATTAACGTCGGCCTATTTCCGCTACCAGAGCCTATCACCGACGCCAGGAGACGAGCTACCTCCAACCTGGAAATTTTGCCGAACTTCTTCCCTTAAGAAGAGTAGGGATCTTTTACTTGCCTAACATTTAATAGACAAGGGACCGCCTGCTTTACATCCCCTCCGAAGGATGGTATATCCACTACGTAATCCTCGTCTGAAATTACGTAACTTCCTCGTATAGACTGATATACAAGCCGCTAGAAGGTGGGACGAGAACGCTGTATTTCCCAAGATAGGTGGGTCACCCATCCAAGTACTAACCGCGCTCGACGTTGCTTCAACGGAATATCGACTGATATTCACATTGAAGTCGCCTCTACGCTCGCCCCCAGCTTCAAACTGTTCATTTCGTCTTCGTCAAAAATGGTAAAAACGCGCTTTTTATCGGTTTTTGTCTCTGGTACATTTACCACGAAAACTGATTTTCTTTCTTCTACGTGAGTAACTAGTATATTCACAAGTTCTTGTCGTCGACATCCACCAAATATTAATGCAATTTTGTTCATTAAAAACATCTCATTCGGTGCCTCATGAATAAATTTTAAAACATCTTCTCTAGACAGAACTTTATACTTTTTTGGCTGGTATCCTTTTGACTGTTGCTTCAAATGTTCGCTTAACTTATGGTAATTAACGATGCTAATATTATTATTTACCATTAAAGTCTTCTATACCATTGAATATTTGGACCATAAGGAAGTCGAAGAAAATGTTTCAGCGAGATCGCCGAAGTATGCAAGCAGCACAGTTTCATCAATATGTTCTACACAGTTTTCTGCCATCCAGTTTAGTAATTTATCATATCTCTGTTGTAGGCGTCTCTCGATTTATTCGGCAGCAAGTTTTGTGTTGCTTTTTCTGCTTTTTTGCAATTTCGTCAGAAATTTCAAAACGTTCCTGCATTTTGACTTTTTAAGTTTGACAGCTAGCAAAATTTGTTTATTCAACAAATAAATAAAGCATTTCCCTAGCAACGATATGATAAAATGAAAATGTTGTTATAATCAAATTGAATTTTTTAAATAATATTGTGGATGTAATAACGAACTAGTATGACATAAAAGTTTGTATGCACCGCGGGAATTAATAGATGTTTATGCCCTCGGGGCAGAGGCCCTCGGGTTTGTATCCTCAGGGCATAAACATCTACTTAATTCCCTTGATACATAAATAACTATTAGGCATCAATGTAACGTAATGCAGCACGTACAGCGCACAAACTTAGTACACTTCTATGACCACCAAACTATTGCAAACAGCGATTTTCTAGTTTTCCAAAATTTAATTCAGACCCACTCGCTTATACTAGTACTCTATCTTCAATAATAAAAAAGTTTCCTCGATACAGACTTTTTCAATGCCTCTACTGTATCGAATGAAAATATTTTTTGTGCCAAATATTTTATCTTTGGTATATTTTTATGTATGGCAATCGATTCATTATGTTTCAAAATATATGTGTCCAAATTTTTAAGCAGAGTCGATGGTTAGAAACAAAGTTACAGGATGGGAAATGTAATATATTTCCAAGAAATTTCATAATAAAGTGGAATAGTTAGATTTTCTCCGATTTCGCAATTCCGATTCCGATTCTAATCGCGACCTCGATAACCAAATTCGGTGGGTCATTTTAGATAAGTATACAATTTCAATTTTTGTTTCTTGGCGTATTGCATATATCACTTTTATTTTGCATATTTCAAGGGTTTCGCTCTCCGGCTATTAGGAGTCGTGGACAACGCAATGTTGCAATTCAGTGGAATTAATATTTGCGATGTTCAGAGTTTCATAAAAGTTGGATACTTGACAGCTTAAGAGAGTGTGACCAGAACTAAAAAAGATAAAGAAAAAACTACAGTTATACCACAGCATAAGAGGATTTTCTGGACAGAGTTTGTTATTAAGAATAGGATTTTGGAGTGTGAGGGAAATATGCGTTTATTTTCGGTTTATTATAAATATTTAAAAAACCAAACATAGTATAATCTTTAAAACTATTTTAGACACTTGCTATTGCCGAATACAACTATATATTTTTGTACTTAAATATTGTAGTTTGTGAATGAAAATAGTTCCTAATTTCATTATTAGGGCATGGAATTTAACTATATAAAAAATTTACGACAAAAACTGTAACTGGTTGTATTCCTTAGCATTGCTCTAAGGAAGGAAGTGCCTGAAACTATTTTAAAGATTATATCATTTATACTTTTTAAAATATTTATAACAAACCGAAAATAAACGCATATTTCCATCTCACTCTGCAAAATCCTATCTTAGTGATTCAACTAGGCAATGTAGTCACATATTTATTGTAGGTCATAGTTGAAAACCTAGCTTCTCAAGCCACTCCACAAATGGCAAACTCACGACTCAAAGATATAGTTTTGGAAAAATATATGCATTATCTGGAATTACCTTGCGTGTCCAAATATAGAGGGGCGTCATTATATTAGTAGGAGAGCTGGCAAACATATTTGTCTTTGGGTATATCAAAACCGATCGTCTGAGGTTTCAAAGTGTAAGCATTAACTTGGGGGGTGTATTCAAAAAGAGGTGATTTTAGGTTTTAGTGAACCATATTGTTCAAGAAAAATTTTTGCAGGGGTGACTAATATAGTTAGTCTAGACGGCAATTCTACCTAGGCAGACGATTTTTCTGGTAGCATTATTATAGGAGACGCAACTCAAAATGGCAAAAAATCACATTTCGTTGAACTAGGTATATTGTTCAGAAATAATTTTCGCGTCCTTCAATTTGTCTACTTATGGTTTAATAAATAACAATCGGCGGACGAAAAAATCGGTAGCATCGCCCTAGCAGACGCTGTCAAAGTGACAGATCTAGTTTTGATGAACGACATTTATCAAGAAGAATTATGTAAGGAATGATAGATACAAGAACTCAAGATTACATTCTCATTCGGGCAGACGATTTTCTTCGTAGCTATGTGCATGGCAGAGGTCTGTCAAAGTGGCAAAAATCACGTTTTGGTGAACTATAGCGATCGAAAATAATTTTTGCGTTTTTCGATTCGTCTATCTATGGTACAATAAATAACGAACCGGCAGACGAAAAAATCGGTAGCATTTTTCTAGCAAACGCTGTCAAAGTGAAAAATTTTAATTTCTTTTTCTTATATAAATAGGTTTAAAAGGTTGCGAAGAAATTTTAAGTTTGAAGAACAAAAATCTGTCTGTAGGTCTGTCTGTAACCTTTTTTGTGCGCACAATTATTCTGGAACTGTTTAAGATATTGACTTATGGTGTATCTATAACGAGATCTGGAACTAGATTATATTTTAACTTATTTTGTCGAAGGGTTGAGGGCAAATAAGGTTAAATAGGCAAAGCAAACAAGTAAGAGTTAATAAAATTGGGATTTAATGTATGTACGAGAAACTAAGGTCTTAAAAATTTGTTGGCATCAGCCATCCCTCCCCCATTATTTAAATGGAGCAAAGGTCAAAAAATTTTTTTTGACAACAGCCACTGCCGCTAACCCCACCCCATATTAAATGGGCTAAAGAAATAAAATTGTGATCAAGTGTGTGTACGAGAAGCAAAACTATCAAAACATTTTGCCATCGACCACCGCCTCGACCACCCCGTTACCTTCGTCCCATCATCAAATTACCCTCTTTGATGGTATGTAGAAATAGTGATTTCTTAAACAACAGTTTTCAAACAAAAAAATCCTCTGCATACAAAAAATCTGTGACAGTTCGTTATATTTCCTGTGTGAATAAAACAAAAACAAAAATCTGACTTTAAACAACAAATTTATTACTTCTATACAAATAAAAAAAAAACATAACAAAAAGTCTAGAAAACATTATTTTCAGAACATAATAATCTAAAAGTAACAAATAATACGTATAGTCATAAGAATCCAGTCGGAGAAATCCAAAAAAAACTTTTTAATCCGAAAAATTTAGACAATTTTTACACAATCTCTTTCAAAATATTTAAAAGACAGTTAAAATTGCCCCCATTACTATCACCGTAGGTCGGGCGAAACCTATTCCAGGACGGGCAGTGCCTGTCCTGCCTCCCACCCCCCCCCCCTAGCTACAGGCCTGTATCATATACGGCTATATTGGAAGAAACATACAAATGACTGATAACAGTAACTTATATTACAAAAAGGAAGATTAAATACGATATCACGAGAACTTATAACTTAAATATTAATTTAAAAAAATCAACATCTTTACTTAACAAAAAACATAAACTCTGATATATAAACATGCCTAGATACCTACATGGTAGTATCCCAATATGGTAATATCGCAATAAACAAATAAATATTATTTAAAAAGTAATAAGAAGGTTGTCTTTTTTTAACTCGCTACCTATAGATTGCACGGAATATGCTTTTGCTCCTGTACCACAGAAACTAATTATGGGATCCGAGGGGAATTCATCCTTAAAGTGTCCCAAAATCGATGGACCCTTCGGGATATTAAATATATTTCCATGCTAGTTTGAAGTATCAAATTTCTCTCGGTTATCTATTATAGTCATGAAAGTCAACAATTTCAGAGTAATTGTGCGCACAAAAAAGATTACAGACAGACCTACAGACAGATTTTTGTTGTTCAAACTTAAAATTTCGTCGCAACATTCTAAACCTATTTATATAAGAAAAAAAAATTAAAATTTTTCACTTTGACAGCGTTTGCTAGGAAAATGCTACCGATTTTTTCGTCTGCCGATTCGTTATTTATTGTTCCATAGATAGACGAATTGAAAGACGCAAAAATTATTTTCGATCGCTATAGTTCACCGAAACGTGATTTTGGCCACTTTGACAGGCGTCTGCCATAGACACAGCTACGAAAAACATCGTCTGCTCGGGCGAGAATGTAATCTTGAGTTATTGTATTTATCATTCCTTACATAATTTTTCTTGATAAATGTCGTTCATCGAAACCAGATCTGTCACTTTGACAGCGTCTGCTAAGGCGATGCTACCGATTTTTTCGTCTGCCGATTCGTTATTTATTAAACCATAAGTGGACAAATCGAAGAACGCGAAAATTTTTTTTGAACAATATAGTTCACCGAAATGTGATTTTTTGCCATTTTGAGTTGCGTCTGCTATGATAATTCTACCAGAAAAATCGCCTGCCTAGGTAGAAACGCCGTCTAGACTAACTATATTAGTCAAAAATTTTTCTTGAACAATATGGTTAACTAAAAACCTAAAATCACCCCTTTTTGAATTCACCCCCCAAGTTAATGCTTCCACTTTGAAACGGCAGACGATCGGTTTTGACATACCCAAAGGCCAAAGAATGGACTGCCATCAGTGAAAATTTTGAATATTGTCGTTCACCATAATGTTTGCCAGCTCTCCTACTATATCCTCGATTTCAAAAAAGCGTAAAAAAACTTTTCTGAAAATGTTTGTATTCATGATTAATTGTATGTTTACACTGCATTTACGAGATTACTTTTAACATTTCTAAAAAATTTTAAAACCAATGGAAAGCTTTTTCTTCATAACTTTGGGTATTGCCAAATTATTCTTGAAATAATGCTTAGTAAATACTGCAGGAATTGTTTAAACAAAGCGTATTAAAAAGTACACTGTAGGTTTCAACATCGAGACATTTTTAAAACTGTTATAGATACATGCCGGAAAGAATGGAGCAACTTTTAGGGAAATAATTATCTGCATTGCTTTGGTGTTGTAAAAAATGATTGTTACAGGGTATTCTAAGAATCAAAAAATATGATATCTATTTACTCTGTATAATACCCTGTATAATTTATCTTACATTTGATAGCTACTGTTTATGACTTACAGCGATCTCAAAAATAAAAATATCCTACGTTTCAAAAACAAATCAGTAATACTTTTTCAAATATTAAATATCTAAAAGGATTTTATCTCTTGGTCTAAGAGTAAGTGTTCAGACCATGTAGGAAATGTAGATGATACCGTTTGCTACAATAATAACCCATAAAGAAAAAATATCATTACGTATGAGGTTATTCCAAAATTGTACATACTTTTTACCTCTAGGTAGAGTACTAGACACTGAAATTCACACTTGATTTTTCGGGTACGCTTTGTTTAAACAATTTATGTAGCATTTTTTACAACAAATTCGGGAATAATTTTGCAGCACCTGAACCAAGAAATACTAAGTTCTACATTGCTTTGAAAATTACTAAGAAATGTTAAAGAATAAGCTTGTGTAAATGAGGTGTAAACAATATAATTCATCGATTTTCAGCAATACAATAATTTAAAAAAAAAAATATGCTTTTTCGTAATCGTGTGCAGAATGGCCCCCTCTACATTTAGACCGGTCAATGCGGATAATACGCGTATTTTTCAAAACTAAATCTTCGATCAAATATGGATTGACATATTAATTTATTTTCTCTTCAAGTGCACAATTTGGTAATACATGAATTAAATACTTATTACATAAGACAATATGTAAGATTCTGCCATTCTCACACATAATATGGCGGTTAAAATCACTCGAGACCAACTTTTTTTAGACACTCCTAATGTAACTTTCGAAGGCAAATTTCGTGGTCACAAAAATGTACTATGTGTACTATTCTGTGTATATTCTCTTCTAATATCAACTTGTTCAAGGTATGTAAAGATGAAGAAAGTGGAATAATTGGAAAGTGCTGTCGAGATCCCAATTACAAGGACCCATGGCCGTCTGCAAATCTTGTAAACGGTGTAGACGATGGCCAATATAAAGAAGATAATTTGTATGGTCAACGCGGTATAGGAAACAACAGATTAGTGAGATCCTCTAATGTAACAAGGTCAGGTAGACCAGTTAGAAATTTAGATTCACCCCGAAATAGTCAAAGAAGTCAACCCACTTGTGGGGAAAGGAATCACGTACGTCTATATCTTTTAATGCTATTTTTTAGCCGTGAACTCGTTAATACCGTAAAAAAATTAAAATTTGCATACATTTCAGAACACAAAGCCTTTAGGCCAAGGACCAATAGATGCTAACTTCGCCGAATATCCATGGCAAGCCATGATTTTGCGAGACTCTAACCGCAGTCTGCTGTGCGGAGGTGCAATTATTAGAAGAAACGCAGTTTTAACGGCAGCTCATTGTGTAGAAGGGTGAGAAGGGTTCAGAATGTTTTTCTTTCAGATGCTTAAGGCTTCCATGCAAGGCTATATCTAGAGCAGATTTATATGAAGGATAGAAATTTTGCGTTTATATTTTATTCAGCGTCTCCATCTTAAATAAATACGGCTCTGAAGTAGTTTTCACAAACACCAAAACACTTGAACACTAAATCGATGCGCGTCCCGCCAACCATGTTGGAATCATCAGGAGATGGTGCCAACAGGGTTGGAGAAACGCGTCTCGAGTTGTAGCATTCCAGTATAGTATTGAAATGTTTTGGTGTTTTTGGAGACTACTTCCGAGGTAGCGTCACATCAAAGGTTCCAGATCCTCCCAGGAATTAATAAGTATGTTTAGAAAAGAACACTGCTACCGCGTAAGAAGGGGATGGCAGTAAGTACGTTATGAAAATCGGCCAATGAAATTTCAATATAATTATAAGACGAGATAATTTTAACCAACGAAGGAAACGAAGAGGACAGTTTTATTATCCATACTTATTGGCGCTCAACTGAAACTGCAAATCAGTTTTACGTGTCCGTTTATGATGTGTCTGTTTTCAAGAAATGAAAGGAGTTTTATTTATTCATAAGAGGGGTGTCATTGGAATCATTAGACAAGCGATAGTTTCCAGAATTATCAAAGTAAAAGATTCAAACTTGGCAGTAGGGCAGGCCGAAAAAATCGAGCAGTATTACTGAAAAATTTCACTAAAACTAATTTAGGTCTTGAGGTACCCCAAGGCACTTAGTTTAAAATTTTTGATTTTTTTTTTCACAATTGATATTTAATAAAATTTAAAAGTTATTTTGGGTCCTTAACAATGTACTTCCAAATATTCGCTAAATTTAAATGATGTTACAAAAATTACTTAAGTTTCGAAAAAATTCAAATCATTTTAAGAAATTAGCTGCTGAAATTAAAAAAAGTTGTCTAAATATGTGAAACCATTGAATGAGTGACTACGCAGGTTATAGTTTACGTTGAAGTTTTTCAAAGCCATCTAGGGCCCCGTCTGTGCCCTCCTAACCTCCCTTACCTTTGGGGCACTTTTAGAGAATATTGGATACTTTATAGTTTGCTTTGTGCTCAAACTTGGGCATTATTGCTCTAGAATGCAATTCACTTCTAATGAAATCATCTCGATTTTCGGTCTCAAAAACTGAGGCAGCAGCTTTAATTTTAAACCATGCCCTGGCATACAATTTCACTTCGAATTCTGCGAGAATTTTGAGTTCCTCATAAGGGTCCTCTGTAGCAACGTAAAGACGCAAAATTCTGTTGGCAGCTGCTGCCCATCTACTGTTTGATAATTTTCCATGAGAAAAATCTTCTGAGCAAGAACCAGAATTAATTGCCTTACTGTAATAAATATTTTTGATCTGAGCTTAGATTATCCACTTTGAAATTATCAAGTTCAGGAATATCTGCTGCAATTGCTTGAAAATCAATAACAGGAAGTTGTTCACATTTCTCCAAACATTTTCAATAGGTCCAGAGTATGTGTGGAGACCTCTTGTATCTCCATGGACGTACAAGAGCCCAGAAGTACAGAGGACCCTTCTGCGGAACTTAAAATTCTTCCAGAATTCGTAGTGAAAGTGTACGCCAGGGTATGGTTTAAAATTAATACTAAGTCCTCTTGCACAAATGAAGCAGTACATCTATGGGAAATGATTCATTATTCCAAAAGAGGTCAGAGATATTACTGACCCAGTTATTCAGCGAAACGCGTTTTTTGTCCATCCTGAAAGTCTTCTTGCCGATGATCGTAAACATATAAAAGAGCTGGGACTGAGACGTGTTATTAAATCAAGAAAAAAAGGACTGATGAAGTGAGACAGTTTATAATTCCGAAGCTTAACTTTGATGCAATTGATTATACCGAAATGATTCAGTGGAATGAATGCAAAGTAACTGAGCCGCCCATCTTACGTAGTATTTCAGATGAGGTTTTATACTTGTGTATTTTAGGGAATGCAGAAATTGATATACCGGAATTTGCTTGCCGCACACACAGGTGTTGAAAGGTGTGTTAAGATTACTACGGAAGCTGCTGCCTCTGGTTTTGGAACCGAAAATCGAGATGGTTTCATTAGAAGCAGATGACGTTCTAGAGCAATAATGCCCAAGTTTGAGCACAAAGCAAACTATAAAGCATCCAATATTACCTAAAAGTGCCCCAAAGGTAAGGAAGGTTGGGAGGGCACAGGCGGGGCTCGAGGCGCAGCCAGCTCCTCGTGGTGGGCACTGGATTGCTTTGAAAAACTTTAACGTAAACTAAGAGCTGCACGGTTACTCATTTAATCGTTAAACATATTTAGACAACTTTTTTTAATTTCAGCAGCCAATTTTTTAAAAACAAATAATTTTTGTATTTTGTAAACATACATCATTTAAATTTAGCGAATATTTGAAAACACATTGTTAAGGACTCAATATAACTTTTAAATCTTATTAAATATTAATTTTGAAAAAAAAAATAAAAAATTTTAAATCTCTAAGTGCCCTGTGAAACCTCAAGGCCTAAATTAATTTCTGTGAAATTTTGCAGTAATACTCCTGAGCACCAAATGCAAGTTTCCCGCACTATTAATTTTCGATTTGAACAATTTCGATTTTTTCGTCCCCTTAATATACAGTGTGTCCCACTTTTCATGGAACTACCCTCATTTCTCGCTCATCTGATTTCCTAATATTTTGAAATCCTGGTGATGATTATATACCTTTAAAGTGAGTCTTTATACTTAACCACGTTTGATTTCAGTCAGAGGCGTTCGATTCTAGGATGAAAAAAGGGGATCGATTTTCAAAAAGAAGTATTAGCGATTTTTTTTGAAAAAAATTAGTAAGATATTCTTAATCCCCTTTAAAAACTCTTTTGTACAAGATTACATCGTAGCGGGTTTAAAGGTGTTTGAGATAGGGGCCGTCAAAAAATCAATTTTTTCAACTAAAAATGATACATATAAATGTAAGACGGATTCTCAAATGAAAAAAAATGTATTCTTAATTTTTTGTTCGAAATGACGTATTGTACTAGTACTAATAAATTGATTTTACAATAAAATAATGATTTATTTAATAAAGCAAAAAGTCTAATTCGTACGTACCTACCATTTTTCTAACAAATTATCTTCAATAAAGACCTAAGTAAGCCATGAAAACAAAAGTAATTGCATGAGTCAATTTATTGTTGAACGTAAATAAGTTAATAAGTTAATCAATTAAGAATCCATGTGAATGCTGGTTTAATGTTAGGTATTGAAGTATAAATTTTTGTATAATAAATATGGTTCGGCGTTTAACAATATTTTTTTAAATCGACTCCCTTCTTTCATCCCAGAATCGGACGCCTCTGACTAAAACCAAATGTGGTTACGTCTAAAGACTCACTTTATAGATATTTCACCACTAAAATTTGAAAATATTCAGATATCAGATGAGCGAGATATGAAAAGTGGGACACACTGTATATACCAAAATTGGTCAATTTTTCATTGTCTGACACTTTTTAATCACTTCCGGTTTCCACGGAAATTACTCCAACTTTGAAATTTGAAATGGAACACCCTGTATATTTTTTCATTTTTTGATTCGGTGATGATTTGAACCACGATTGTACAGTTTAAGAAAAAAATGAGACTCTGGGTTTTTAGGGCCACTTTAACTAGTGCGTATTGTTAACTAAATTCTTACAGTTTGCTCTTTATCGTTAAATTGTTGGTTTTTTAATTGTTAAATTATTGTTATTATTTAAAATGCATACAAGGGGTGAAAATGTGGACATACTATTGATTTTTGGGGAATGCCACAAAAATTCGCGAAATGTCGCAGAACTGTATGCTCAAAGGCATCCGAACAGAGATCATCCATGTTTTCAAGATTTTGAAATTGTGGAGAATCAGAAGGAACTGATAACAATCGTGAAACTTTATCCGATGATATGTTTGTTTTTTGATGGCCTACAATTTTTACTTTTCATAATACCAGCAATTTTCTTTTTAATTATATAAATACAAATTTTCAAAATAAAATTTTTCATTTTAAGTTAATTTTTTATCACACAGACGCAGATAAGTAAAATATATAAATATAAGTTAAGGTTTAAGGCCACATTATTCAGTTTTACTCCTTCATATTAGTGCCTTGAAGAAAAAAATCAATTTATGAAAATTTGTGCTGAAATAGACTTGCTAATGCTCTATGTATTAAAAAATTCGGTTGGAAAAAGGATATTACAGAGATGTTCCCATTTCAAAAGTATCACTGTATATGAAACGAATTCTGACAAAGATTAAAACACGAAATTTTAAGTTTGGCGGTTAGTACTACGTCCAAACACATTGGCACCTAAATCTCTCATGCGTGAATTTTTACATCAGGGTAGGTGGAAATTGTTTTTAAAAAGTTTGCGTGGATAATATAAGTTTGAAAATTAATGTAGTAATTGTAAAAAAAAAATCTTGTTAAAATCGTCTAAAAAAATACAAATCATTCGTAAAAATTAAACAAGAAAATCGTTGTAAATCATCATCATCAAGACAAAATGGAATCTGATATACAAAACCATGTAGAGGTAAAAAATATGTGGCAATAAATAAGAAGTAGAGAAATAGAAAAAAATATATCAGATGTAAACACAATAAAGCAAATACCTACATATGCAGATGACGTTCTATGCATTCTATGGGAACATTGCCCTCAACCTAAAGATACAGAAAAAAGCCACATGAAAACGTTTGCTCTAGAGCTTCATATTAACAGAATACCTGCGATTTCTCTAACTCTAGATTTAAGATATTCATTTATTTAATCTATTCCAGCTACGCAAGATTTATCGTAACCAGCCATTTTTGTCTATTGTTGCTTTTTTATCTTCTTTGAAAACCATGCTATTAATTGTCAAAATGTCTTCTTTGTTGGGTAAATATTTACTCGAACAACACTGATAACTTTTTCATCGTTATAGGCTAGACACTTCTGATGTTCTAATCAAAGGTGGGGAATGGAAATTAGGAATTGACGAGGAACCCTTACCATTCCAAATAGTGAAAGTAGCCGCCATTCTAAGGCATCCAGGTTATAAAGCTGGTTCTTACGAAAACGATTTGGCCATATTAGTACTACAAGAGAAATTGAGGCCATCTAAAAATGTTGGGGCGATTTGTCTGCCACAACCAAATCAAATTCCTACCTCAAACTGTATTGCGACTGGCTGGGGTAAAAGGATTTTACAATGTAAGTATCCTCTTCTAATAACGAAAGTACTTTAAAATATAACTTGCAGTACATACTTTTAATTCAGTCAGTCAACGTTTTAGTATAATTAAGAGATCGATACCAATGATACGATACCCGGTGGTGAATACCAGTATACGGGAATATCAGAGTGTCTTATATTTTAGAATAAATTTTTACTCAACTTGTTTCATTTTGTCTATTTTAAAGGTAAAACGGTTGATAAGCTCTCTCTCCTTTGTTCCTTATTCTTTTCGCCCACAGTGTTCTTTCTTCACATTAACTACTTGCTCTGTGCAACATTTAATCCTGTCCTTATTTTTGCTGACTATTTTTACTACAAGTTGTTTCTCTCACTGAAAATGCAAGGCTCGATCCAACTCAGTGTATAACATGTTATCATTTTTCATGGAGATGACTTAGCAGATGTTAACTATATGTATATAGTACAAGTACACAAGCAAACGAATTCCTGCTAATCAAAAGCAAGGTTGAGCAAAATCTGATTTTTATTAAAAAAAATAAACGTCATTAATTTAAATAAGTAAAATAAAATAAAATAACTATTTTTTAAAGAAAATTCGAGTATTTCCCTTTTAACATTTTTACACAGCTGTTGACTTTTCTACTTGGTGATACACTTATTGTTTTCAGAAGGCCATCAAATTCTATTTTGTTCCTTAAAAGCATAGAAAATTATTTATTACAACACGCTCTATCTAATCTGTTCCAACCTTTTACCTTACTTTTGCAGCATATATTTGAAATTTAAAAAACTAGCTTTTTAGTTTTCTTACATAAATGTTTATTTTTTAACCTCTTCCCACCCATAGCAATGGATGAGTTGTACAATCGGCCAAAAATTAAAATCGTGATTCACAGTAGTAAGGCGGCAAACAGAGAAAAAAGTTTAGAAAACGGCTATTTGTGAAACAATTTTGTAATTTGGTATATTGATTTATTGATTTCTGTCATTACAACGACTATTTTTCAGAGCAGCGCCAAATCAAAATGGCGTCCGGTTACAAATTATTGATTTTATAAAAAAAAGTTATTAAGAAAAATTAAACATTAAGACTCTACGAGGTAAAATATCAGCCAGTATCTTCTGATATTTTACAAAATACGCAAAGTAATGTTTTATACTTGTCATAATAATTATCCTTTGAGCATAAAGTAACAATCAGAGTTGAATTATAGAATAAATTAAAAGACTAGGAGGCATAATATTTTAAGTCTCGGCCCTGTAAGCGAATGGCGTAGACAAAATATGCAAGCAGATCAATCTTACTAACAGAAGCTTTCACACTCATTTCGAAACCTCAAGAAAATATTCCTGATAAAATTTTAAATTTATTCCAACAGTTTGTTGTTTTAATGTACTGCAATACTCTTGCCTGCACTAAAGTAAAGCAGGCACGAAAGGAACTGTTTACTTCCAAGAACAGGACAACGTGTAACATCCCCCCTTCAAAGGATGCTTTGAAGCAACACATTTTACGGACTAGCTTCCAAAGTGGGCACATTTGGGGACAGTCTCTGGCATCGAATTTGATTTTGCCTCATCTTGAAAAATGGGGATGGTGCCTGTCCGAAAATGTTTGGGTGCCAAAATAATCAACACTTCCGGAGGTTTCTTGTAAAGGAATACTCAACAAGAGCATTATAATTATTGCTTTAGATTGTAAAATATATATAAAATCATTTTATAGTATTTTTCCGTGTGACGGATTTAATTTTAGTGTTAGGTAAACATATTGTATAAAGTTTTTTTATTCAAATTTCAATGTAGAATATTTTTTTTAACAATTTTTTTCTGTAACAGTAATTATTTAGTGAACTTTTAAATTAGAAATAAAAAGTAACTTTTTTATATTTTTCTATCTACCGCCTTTATTTTTAGCTTTAGATAATTATACTTTTTCATTCAAAATTTAATTTGAAACAATTTTTCTTAACAACGTTTTGTTGTAACATCAATAGTTTAGATAGAAAACCCGTTCTTTTAAATCTTCTAAATCGGCCGCCATATTGATACCGGAAGCCATTTTGATTTGCCACTGCTCGGAAAAATAATCGTTTTAATGACAGAAATCAGTATAGGTACCAGATAAGGTTTGCAATCCCGAAATCTCGAAACCGAAAATCCGGGGATCCCGGCAATATTTAGATACCGCAAATCTCGGGATCGTAGTCGATTGAATCCCGGGATTTTCGGGATTGTAAAATAAAATGGAACAGTCTTTTAATGCTACATCATTTTAGTTACCTCCGGAATCGCGTTCAAAAGGCAATGATCGGCTTAAGAATGCTACTTTGATACTGGATTCGGAATATAAACTTTGGTGATTTGGTTAAACTATTGGAACCACTTAAAGTCCCAGTGAAGGTACTGTGCTGACGTGATGCGAATTTATTTATCAGTTATTTCTTTAAATTTCATGTTAAAGCAAATTATACAAGTTATACCTACTTGCATAATTTCAATGAACAAGAATTAGACGCCCTATTCCAGGTTCCTAAAAAAAGTCATTAGGGAAATATTAGAGAATCTTATAAAACGTTTCCAAAAAATTCCAGAGGTAATTGTTGAAGAAGACTATGGAGAAGATAATATTCTCCTCATAGCACAGAAAAATCAATGGAAAACATTTTTAATAAAATGTTAGAAAACACAATTCACCCAATTCGAATACGCTCTGAAACCGAAATGATATCAAATTGAAAAAAAAAAACTGAACACTTTTCGAAAATGAAGGCAACACGGATATGTACCTTCAGCTGGCATATATGATCATCTGATAACGATACCGTCAACTAAGGTAGAATCTGAAAAAAATTATATGTAAAAAAAACTTTTTAAAAACAAACTTTTATTATTATTTAGGTGTATTAAAACGAAAAAAACAAAATTAATTGTCTTAAAAGCTAGTCGCGTGAGAAGTTCATACAGGCATTAATTTTGTTTGACAGAGATTATAAGTACCAAGTATTTTTTTTTTCAATTCACGCGACCAGCTTTTAAGACAATTATTATTTTTTTTCTTTTTAGGACCCCTAAATAATAATAACAGCTTATTTTTAAAAAGTTTTTTGTTTACATACCTATATTTTAATTACGTCTTAATTATTAGTTTTATATTAATTGCATCGTGTCGTCCTTACTTAAAAGTACCCTCTAGCATTTCTTTGAATGCAACGTCTGAGTGTATACACTATCCAATCAAATTATAATTAAAAAAACTAAAAAATAAACTTTTTTGTACCATAGTATTGTATCGTCACCCGAATTACACATGTATGCAAAATTTCAGCTCAATTGGACGTCGCGCGTCGTTAAGTGGTTCGAAATTGACTTGCAAGATTTGATTGCCCTAAACATATTAACATACAAATAGGGCAAGTTAAATAAAATCTTGTAAATACGTATTCCATAACTGGTACCATTTGTACGAAAATTAGATCGTAATTTGAAGTTAATACCCTTAACGAATTGCTTTTTCTACGCCACAGGTTTAGTCAACACTCAGTAAAATATTCAGCAAATTTTTGTTCATATAATCATGTATTCATTATGTATCTACTTTTTACGCTATTATTTTTCTAATTCCTAATCCCGATCCTGAAATTCCGGGATTCCCGGGATCGTGTAGAGTGACCCAAAATTTCGCCCCTTTTGGGAACCTCATGAATTCGATTCAAAAGTGGTCTAAATGATAGCTTATGGTGATACTTTAAAGTTGACAAAATTTCAAGTTGAGCATAGTTTTTGTTTTGGAGATATAACGAGTCGAACCTGTTAGTTGACCTATGTTCACGGCAAGATGAATCCAACATTCTTGGCAATATCGTTCATTATGTTCAAGATTCTCAAATACGCAAAGTGTATCATTTTCTATGTAAAATCTTCCGTTCTTTTCGAATCTATCAATGGGAATGTTTAGGGAACGCAACGGTTGCGAGTAGCAGTTCCCTAAACGGCAATGCTGAAAATGTGCATATCGCCAACTATTAGGTGTTTTATGCCAGCAACAAAAGTTCACGCTGACTTTAGTCAGTGCTGAAACTTAACTCACTCATAGTGACATTTATTATCAACTTACTTTACACCGTTTAGCGAACTCACAATTGACAAGAATCAAAAAGTAATCAGGGTGAGTGATTATTCTCAGCAGTTACATTCCCTAAACGTGCCCATTGTATTTTATCAAAAACGTTGTTTCAGTGAGGTATAGCCGATTTTACAGGAAAAAAATCAGGATTTTTGCTGATAATATTCGATTAATCGGTATTTTTATACTGGAGACTTAGCAAATCTCGATAGATACTCCAAACCTTGTATCCGACGGCCTTTGAATTAAAAAGTAAATGTATATTTCTAAGAAAGATTAAGTTTGGTTATATTACTGAATTGTATTTCAATAATATGTAAAACTCTTCACCACGTCACGGTACTAATCCAGGAAGAGTTTTATGTTTTTTTTTCTTGTTTTGTTGTTGTTTTTTTCAATTTTTTTTGACATTTTATCTTTTTTTAGCCTTTTTTCATTTTTTTAAATTCACAAATGAATTAATTTCTGAAGCGAATCCTAATAGCAAGTATATTTAAGTATGCGAATCTGCCAAGCCGAGCGACTCCTATAAGTGCTTTGTATATAAATCCATCGAGATAAATTTTACGTTAAAAATGGTACTGTTTGTATCTGTTGTTGAGAATTTTAAGATAACGCAAGAGGTCACCGAGAATGTCGGATTCGCCATGACGTGGATGAATCAAATAACGAGTTTAACTCATCATATCTCCAACAAGGGCGGATCCAGAAAGGTTACTGAGAGGGGGAACTGCGGCCGTATACCGCCGAACGATCAATAATTATATAGACATTTTCAATATTCAATAATAAATAATACTAGATCTTATTCTTCTCTGGGCCTTGGGGGGGGGGGCAATTGCCCCTGGTGCCCCCCCCCTGGATCCGCCCTTGATCTCCAAAACAAAAACTATGCTCAAGTTGAAATTTCGCCTACTTTAAAGTATCACCATAAACTATCATTTAGATTACTTTTAAATAAAATTCATGAGATCCCCAAAAGAGGCGAAAAATAGGGGTTTTCTTGGATCACTTTTGATCCCGAAATCTCGGGTTTGTGTTATGATTCCGGGATTGCAAATTACAAAATTGTTTCACTAACAGCCGTATCTTTCTGGGTTGCCGCTCTACTACAGGTTGAGTTGAGTAGCTAGGACTAGACTCCGCCTGAAATAAAGTCATATTATTATTATTATTATTATTTAAGAAGAACTATAACAAATTAGTTGGTCAAGCCATTGCCTATTAAATAATTCTCTTTTCAATTAAAATTTTCACGTTTTAAAATTGTTTGCAATTCGGTATTTTCACTAAAATCTCTCTGACTTTGAAGGTAATGCTTATTTATATTTAAAATCAGTTGACTTTCCACAACCAGTCGAGTAATTCCAAGTAAAAAGCATTTTTAAAAATGAATTATTTAAGTTTTATGTTATTTATTTGTTGAAATTTTAAATTCGTAGAAGATAGATTATTGCTGCTGAAATGCTGGCAAGTGCTTCAATCTCTCAAATATGTACTTTATTTTAGAAATATCAAAAAAGCAAATTTTCATATGGTGAAAACACCTATATTAGGTGTTTTATATTAAAATTCTGCATTGGTACACGTTCTGGGATGAATCAAGATTATATAATATATTAATATTAACCACGTTTCATTTTAGTACATGCCAAAGGAGCTCTAATGCATCACATCAAAGTCAATGTAATGGATAGTCAGCAATGTCAACAAACATTACAACAGAGTTTCCAAGATTCAATCCAGAACTACAGCCCTAACACACTGTGTGGCTTCTCAGATATCGATCAATGCAAGGTAAGTGTCTGAATTTCAGTTCACAGTTTCTAAGGTTTTACTAACCTCTATCAGTATTCAAAATATAATGTCTTGGCAACATATAGTCCAGTCGATGAAGGTATTTACCTACAAAAATTTGCAAAATAAATTATTATTTTTAATGAGTTCGTGAAAGTGTATAGAATAATATCTTGAAAAGTTTACATTTCGCTCGAATGCAGAACATAAAGAAAAGTGAAAGAAAAAAATGTTTCATCGATTTTTTCAAAATTTTGAAATTAAGTCAAGCCAGGAAAAATAAAAAATACAGATGGATAGATCACGTATTTATGAACAAAAAATGTCCTAACAATCGCCAAAGTCACGATTTTCCCGGAAAGAATAGTCAAGTGTAACGTTATAGCTCGGAGCGAGATACATGCGTGCACGCGCTTGAATACGCATGACTGTGACACCGACGCACTGAATTACATGTCACTAAATCAGAATTTGACAGGATTTTATGTACGTGAGTGTTGGTTCATTTAAAAGATGGAAATTGTAGCTTTCTGATGCTTTTTTGCTTTAAATAATACAAGCAAAGGACGAATGGCCAAAATATACTTATATATATTATCACGCCCGAACTCAATCGTCGGAGTAAAAAATATAGAAAAAAATAAAAGCCCTTCAAAAAAATTCTTTCTTCATTGAGAACTATTAAAAAGTATGTACACTTCGTGATTATTATGGTTTACTAAGTTGTAGTAAAGTGGATTCAAAAACATTTCAAATTATTTTAATTTTCTTGCCTGATGATTTTCTTGATAAATATATGTATATTGAAGGCTGTAACTTGCCGATAATTTGACCCATTGGAAAAAATAAAATCACTATTTCGGAAGAATGTATATTTTTCGAATGCATGTTCAAACACAAATTCGTTTACTTGTATGCCTTGTTTCGAAAATATGATTAATCAAATCATGATAAGAAATTGCGATTTTCGCAATCTTATCCTTATAACTATGAAAATATCTTTGATTGTTTTGAATATAAGTTCTGGAACTTTTCCAATACATATACAAATGTAGAAGGAATCCATCGGATATAGCTGAAATGTGGATAGGTGTACCTGTAATAAATACAATACAGTAAAGGCACGTAAAAATTCATGCGAGCGATTCAGCGGCTATGTGGGGTGTCTGGTGTATGCGTTCATAATTATGTATTTTCCCTCCATACTTATTATTTATCCTCCTATTCACTAAGAAAAATGTTGAAAATGTGTAATCAGAAAGAAAAAAAAGCTTTATTTTACTAGTTAGAACAGCTAAGAATTTTTAGAGGTTCCATAGTATGCATTTAACAGTGCGCTTGGCCGCGCAGAGTGACAAAGTTACTTCACTATTTTTTCCAGGAATACCGTGGATTTAGCGATAAATTTTATTAGGATATTTTTTGTTCAGAAACACGTGATCTATTCATCTGTATTTTTTATTTTTCCCAGCTTGACTTGATTTAAACATTTTGAAAAAATGGATGAAAAAAAATTTTTTTTCACTTTTTTTTATGTTCTGCATCCGAGCGAAATGTAAATTTTTCAAGATATTATTCTATGCACTTTCACGACCTCATTAAAAAAAAGTATTCATTTTGCAAGTTTTTGTGGGTTTCACTATAAAATGTTCTCTGTTGTCTGGGCTAACAAGAAATTTATCAATTTTTTCAGAAATAGTTTGGCCCGTAATAATTCAAACCGTCTGCGGCTTTATGACATTTTAAAAAACCGGTAAAGGTATTTACACAAAACTTCCCTCTCTGGCACACAGTCTCATAAAAAATGCACAGTTTGCACCCTTTAGTCATTCATTATTTTTTATGTTGGATGAAAACCCTGTATATTATTTTAAACTAAAAACCAAATTCAAGTCTCGATGGCGACCTCTAAAAGTTCTTCATTTTTCATTTATTCATTATCTTTTCTGTAGGATGACTACCCTATATACTTTTTTTAATTAAAGGTATGGAAGGTTTTTTTCCTGGCAAGTGACAATTGCATTCCAAATATTATTTTCCTCCGCCGTTTAGTTATTACTTCCACATCTAGTGAAAGTATAGTATCGACAAAAAAAAATTTTGAATATTTTTATTGTTCAAATAGGCTTAGAATGTCATGAAACGTCGAGATTTTAAGTTTGAGCAAAGAAAAATTCTGCCTGTCGGTATGTCTAACTTTTTTTTGTGCGCACGATTACTCTGGAACCGTCTAAGATATTGACTTGAAATTTGGTACTTATGTATTTTAACGAGATCTGGCATTAGATTATATTTTTATCTTATTCCATTAAAGAGTTCAAATTGAGCTAAATAGGTAAATCATGCAAGTAAGAGTCCATAAAATTGGCATTTAGTATATATAAGAGAAGCTAAGGTCTTAAAAAAATTTTGGCATTAGCCACCCCCATTACCAACTCCCCCACCCCATTATTAAATGGGGGTGAAAAAATAAAATTTTCATTTAGTGTCTGTACAACAACCAAAGGCCTCAATTTTTTTTACTTTATCCAGCCCCACTTTTTTTTTACCCTATATACATTTCATTAAAAGCATGTCAGATTTCTTCCTCGGTAATTCTGAGATATAGTTCAAATATTATATCCACAAGTAGGTATGTTACGAATTTTTTTTTTTTAACTATTTAACGTCGGCCTATTTCCGCTACCAGGGCCTATCACCGACGCCAGGAGACAACCTGGAAATTTTGCCGAACCTCTTCCCTTAAGAAGAGTAGGGATCTTTTACTTGCCTAACATTTACTAGACAAGGGACCGCCTGCTTTACATCCCTCTCCGAAGGATGGTATATCCACTACGTAATCCTCGTCTGAAATTACATAACTTCCGCGTATACACTGATATACAAGATACAAGCCACTAGAAGGTGGGACGAGAACGCTGTATTTCCCAAGATGGGTCACCCATCCAAGTACTAACCGCGCTCGACGTTGCTTCAACGGAATATCGACTGACATTCACATTGAAGTCGCCTCTACGTTCGCCCCTGTGTTACGAATTCGAAATCAAATATTAGGGTTAATATTAACGCTAGCGGCCTAATTTTTTTCACCATATACTTAAAGGGTTAAATAGTTACAGAATATGCAAAAATAAATTGTAAGTTAAATATCACTGAATGAGCCCATTTTTTGTTCTTTATTTTACCCTCCCCCCGCCTCGCCCATCAATTTTTTGAGATGAGAACGAAAAAAATTTTTTTTTGACTTGATCAGAGAAAAGGCCAGCTTTCAAAATTTCGCACAAAGGCGCTTGAGGAACTAAGGCCGGCCCTGGGGCGTTAAAAAACAAAATTTCAAAAAAATGACAACATTATGTACCTACTTGTCGATCAGCAAAGGATATATTGTCACATATACGTAAATGGCAAAAATGTCATATGCCATCTATGGGCAAATCGATTCACCACAGTTAATGCGCCCTTAAAAAAAGTGCGTTGCAGAAATCTTCAGGTCATTAGCAGAAATTCACAATAAATATTAAAATTTCCGCTAGATGGCAACAGATTTGTTTAAATATAGTCGCTGAATCCAGCGGAAGTTTGCAAGGATAAAGGGCCTTATTTTACTTTCACATCCAGTGGAAGTATAGTAACGCAAAAAAAATGTTTGAAAATTTTTATTTTAAAATGCTTTCCCAGTTAAATCATATTACCCAGACTTGTCACCAGATGCTTCCAAAGTAACCAGTATTTAGGCATGTCACAACTATTCATAAAAAAGGTCATCAGCCAACAGTCAGTTATTTATTTATTGACCACTTTACTTGTAATGAAAGTTTATTTGAAATCACATTATAAGAGAGTACCTAATACCTACTGGATGTTATTTAGATTCATACTTTTGCGCCCATTTACCCGATCTGAAAAGCAGATTTTGAGCGTTCGATGTTGAAAATGTCTTTCGCTTGTTGAAAGAAAACCAGCTTTTACAGAAGTTAGATTATCTCTATATTTAACACTTTCACTGCCGCCATAATACGGAGGTGTAACCCGGGAGTCAACTACCTACTAATTATTATTATTATGTTTCTGCATTATTTTATTATTGTTATTATAATTACTATTCCGAGAAGCCGATGTCACACATGCGTATAATATTTTTAATAGTCAAATTTATAGTTAAAAAAAACTAGAATACAAAGCACAATTTATTTCAAAAGCTTTATAGCAATTATAAATAAATTTGCCAATGTTACTACTTTGGTGACACCAGCCCCTCCCGAGAACAGCGCATGTCACCACAGTGGTGACACCGGCAGTAAACTTGTTAATTAAGTCAATATCATCCTTGGTAATTAGGGTGGTGTCATCTGCATGAACCCTGACTGACAGAGAAAGGCAGATTCATGTAGACGAAGAATAAAATAGGCCCCAGAACAGATCCCTGCGGAACATAATATTTTTCAAAGGTAGTAGTAGTAGTAGTAATCCCAACTCATTATCGTTAAAACTAACACGTATTGCTGCCTGTTGGATAAATAGGAAGAAAACAATTCCAGCATATTTTGCCTTATGCCATTATTCTAATTAATTTATCTCTACATTGACACAGTTGAAAGCCTTAGAGAGCTCGCACATTGCAGCCATGGAGCTTGTGCCCCTGTCAAAACCCTCAACTACATTTTCAATAATTGCTAGTAAATGTATTCCTTCGAAACCTGAACTGAGCATCTGAAAAAATATTTAGTATATTTATAGTATTTATAGTATTTGACTGATCTATATTTAATTATTATTATCTCATATATATTTCTGATTATTAGAACGGTTACTATAGAAAGAAAATTATCGGGATAATTCCAATCTCCTTTCTTATGCACGGGTAAAATTTTGGTTATTTTAACAAATTCATTTTAGTAGTATCTTATCATTAAAATTTTTTTATTTATAGGTCGATTACGGAAGTGCTTTGGCTTGTTCGGATGACCAGGGTCATTATACTTTATCTGGTATATATGCCTGGGATACAGGATGCAAACAGGAAGGTCAAATTGGAGGTTACGTTGCCCCAGATGTAGAATGGATAGACTTCACTTTGGCAAAATCGCTCAAAGATTTAAAGAAAATAGAAAAAGAATACTTGCTCAAAAGTAGAGTTTAGTTAAATATTCAAATTCAATAACTAGTTTTTAATAAATCCCTTAAAAATAGGTTGTTCCATACTTATTTTAATGGATTTCTTTTAAAACGTTTTACCAATTGTCTGAAATTTAGAAATGTAAATATTTAAAAACGTGAAACGATATTAATAAGAAGTAAAAGTAATACTTTAAGTTTGATTTATTTTATTTTGTAAATAACTAAAGTTAAAAAATAAATATGTGATACACAGTAATTATTAAACTTATAAAATCATTCTGAATTAATTTATTGAAAAAAAAAACTTAGTATGCCAGTAAATTTTATAAGTATTTTTTTTTATTTAATGTAATATAAAAACTGCCATATTTTCTTACACTTCTTCTATGTATTATACAAATTACGTACTCGATTTTTGTAACGATTTTTTTGTTATTCATCGGACAAATTGTATTTATCGATTTTCTATAAAATTTAGAATGTAGTATTTATATTGTAAGTATAATGGCATAATAAAAGATATTGTAAGTATATATGTTGATATTTATTTTGCTTTATTTTTTTATGACCAAAAAGCACACAGTCGTTGGTTAGTATGTCATCGTTACCCTAATGCTCCAACTTTAAGCTTTAGTTTATGGGGTCGCAATCTAGAAGGTCGAAGGCACTGCAGAATTTTTTTTTGATAATTAACAGTTATCATCATTTTAAGGTGCATAGATTAAAGACTTATATATTATATATTAAGGTGTATCATCGACTGTCTCATACCATGCGTGTAATTGACCATTAGGCATGTACATTCACAAAGACAGCAATAATGCCCGTTGATTAAAATTTAAAAGTTGAATTTGCTATTCGCCCTGCCTGTAGGAGTATTGCAGCTATTCCTGAGGATGTAATAGTTACAGCAATTTGGCTAAGTTTTCCTGTACCACCAGAGGCATTAAGAAAGAATATTTTGTTAAGATTATTTTTTACTATCTTTAAAATTATAAGCTGCATTTTGTTTATCTTCAACTCGTTAAGATTGGTTTGTGATAAAAGGTCATTTTTATTATACAAAATCGGAGTCATGCATTTGGCATTGCGCTATTAACCAACCACCCACAATAAAGACGTCTACCAGTACTCTAGCAGAGGTAAACAGTGACACGCTCCCTCAAGAGAATTTACACACGACTGCTTGCTTCACTCTCGCTTGCTCTTATTGCCGTACCAAAACAAACACTTTCCCATACTATATGATGTTTCTCTTAAATATTCAACATCATATGAATCTGTTTAACCGTGATCGAGAGAAGCAAAATTAAAAATCTTTATTAAGAGTATAATCTGGGGTCAGTGAAATGAAGAAACGAATTATTCGGCTTATTTTTGAAGATAGAAACTTCAAATTTTGTACGTATGTATTAAAATATATATTCTAGTTCGTCACGTTTTTATTTTTTTGTTTTAGTCAAAAACACGTGATCAACGAAAAAATGGACGTCGAAAAATTGGAATTTACAAAAAACGAAATCGTGACGACCTAGATAGTCCATAATTAATTACGTGGATAAAATATAACCTCTTAATTTTCAAACATAGATTCAATAAATAGTTTCCAATTTTGCCGTCAATAGATGGCACTCGCCTCGGCATTCGCATAGCTTTACACGCTCTCAGACTTTAGGGAGGAACTTGTTGTCATGGAGACCTGACGCGAATGAATGCTTGCCAGGGAAGCATTTAGGAGTTCTGGTAATATCTTAAATTTATTTATAAATTATTTTATCTTACAGGAATTACTTAATAGATGAAATTCTTGAAAATGTTAATACATAAATAAAAGGTGCCAAATAGAGAGGACCGGTTTTGTATAAACACTCCTACAAATTTTATTATGAAAATTTGAATGCGGTTTTTAGTTAGGTCAGAAATCAATTTATTCGAAATTATTACCAAGCAAAATGTACAGGGTGTCCCAGTCAACGCGCTATGCTGGGTTTTCTCGGTAGTTTCTGAGATAAGTTTATGGTTCAAAATCCAATCTGACGTAGGTTTTCCGAGGAATCTCATACTGCTAAGATATTTAGGAATCCAAAATGACGGACGAATTTCGTCATCTACGATCCTATTCGACTGAAAATCGATATCTGGGGGTTTTCGGGGATGCGGTTTACGAATTTTTGGTCAAAATTTAGGAATCCAAGATGGCGGACGAATTTCGTCATCTATGGACCTATTCGACTGAAAATCGATATCTGGGGGTTTTCGGGGATGCGGGTTATGAATTTTTGATCAAAATTTAGGACTCCAAGATGGCGGACGAATTTCGTCATCTATGGTCCTATTTGACTAAAAATCGATATCGGATGGTTTTCGGGGATGCGGGTTACGAATTTTTGGTCAAAATTTAGGAATCCAAGATGGCGGACGAATTTCGTCATCTATGGACATTTTCGACTGAAAATCGATATCTGGGGGTTTTCGGGGATGCGGGTTATGAATTTTTGATCAAAATTTAGGACTCCAAGATGGCGGACGAATTTCGTCATCTATGGTCCTATTTGACTAAAAATCGATATCGGAGGGTTTTCGGGGATGCGGGTTACGAATTTTTGGTCAAAATTTAGGAATCTAAGATGGCGGACGAATTTCGTGATCTATAGTCCTATTCGACTGAAAATCGATATCTGGGGGTTTTCGGGGATGCGGGTTACGAATTTTTGATCAAAATTTAGGACTCCAAGATGGCGGACGAATTTCGTCATCTATGGTCCTATTTGGCTGAAAATCGATATCTGGGGGTTTTCGGGGATGCGGGTTACGAATTTTTGATCAAAATTTAGGACTCCAGGATGGCGGACGAATTTCGTCATCTATGGTCCTATTTGGCTGAAAATCGATATCTGGGGGTTTTCGGGGATGCGGGTTACGAATTTTTTATCAAAATTTAGGACTCCAAGATGGCGGACGAATTTCGTCATCTATGGTCCTATTTGGCTGAAAATCGATGTCTGGGGGTTTTCGGGGATGCGGGTTACGAATTTTCGGTCAAAATTTAGAAAACCAAGATGGCGGATGAATTTTGTCATCTGTGATCCTATTCGAATGATATCTGGGGATTTTCGGGATGCGGGTTACGAATTTTTGGTAAAAATTTAGGAATCCAAGACAGCGGACGAATTATAACTATATTTTGACCCCCTTTATTTATGTTATTATTGGAGACAAAAAAAAGTTTCGTATAAGAGTTGTAAGGTTGTATACATATTTTTTTAAATGCAATTAAAAAACAATTGCTTGGATATGTCACGTGATATAACAATGAAGGTTGCTTTTTAAATGAAAAACCCTGTATATTTTTACATATTCTTTTAGATCCTTTATCCCCGATTTCAAACATATAAGGATCTAGCTGTAATATTTTTTGATATATCGGACATTAAATATGCTCCAAACATGCTTATAGGTATTTTAGGGTTTCTGACGGAGCGCAGTCAGTGGCGGATTTAGGGGGGGGGGGCTATAGGGTAAAATCCAAGCGCGGCATGTTCTATCAGAACATGTTTAATTTATTTGAGAACGTGTTTTTTATAATAACTAGACTAAAGTTCCTTATTATAGTCAACAGTACAGGGTGGTTGTGCAAACGTTAAAACCTCATTTAACTTCTTTATTTTTGGAGTTACGTAAATACGTTCAAAAATAAAAGTTATGAGATATCACATGTATTTTCCAAACATCATTTCAGCAAAACAATTCAAACAAGTCGAATTTCGGAGATATGAGCTTTACCTTGGTTTTACTTCCACATCCAGTGGAAGTATAGTAACGACAAAAAAATTTTTTTAAATTTTTATTGTTTAAATAGGCTCAGAATGTCATGAAACGTCGATATTTTAAGTTTGAGCGAAAAAAAAATTTCTGTCTGTCGGTCTGTAACTTTTTTGTGCGCACGTTTACTCTGTAACCGTTTAAGATATTGACTTGAAATTTGGTACACAAATGTACTTTAACGAGATCTGGAACTAGATTATATTTTCATTTTGTTCCGTCAGAGGGTTGGGGGGTAAATTGGGGTAAATTTGGGGTAACCAGCTAAATCAAGCAGCTAATAGTCCAGAAAATTGGTATTTAGTATATACAAGAGAAGCTAAGGTCTCAAAAAATGTTTGGCATTAGCCACCCCCACCCCATTACTAAATTTTTCGTTGTGAATGAGTTGGATCGAAAATCTGGATGCGGAAGTAATGATTCCTTGGGCAGCGGTTTTTTTAAATAGAACACCCCCATATATTTTTACACTATTTGAAAGGCCATAGAAAAATCTTTTCAATGATATATGACCCAGTCTGTTCACTTTTTAAATTTTTTTTCCGATTTGAATCTAATTTTACTTATGGAACAAATTAGGATCTACTTATTACCAGAAAAAAATTCACGTCCTACAAATGCAAAGCCACCTGCGGTACCAAAATATGCGGATAAAATCAAAAAATCATATTAGGCATATTTTTATTGGAAAATTTTGTTAATGAAAGAATTGTTCAGAAACCTTAAGTCCAAAATTTAATCAAAAAAAATATATAAATTTTTATTAAAATAATGTCCAAGTCCGAAAATATCATTTGAATGGGTTTTTTCGTTTAGAAAACTGTACTATGACAATTTTGTTTGAAATTAAACCCAAGCTGCAGGTAGTTGTAAAACAGTTTTTTTTTAAATACCTAATTATTTTCAAAATTTTTTAAATTTCAAGTTTTTCATTTTTTAATTTTGATTAAATTTTGGCCATTTTGGACAATTCTTAACAAGTTTTATTAACAAAATTTTCCGATAAAAAAATGCCTAATATGATTTTCCGATTTTCTCCACATATTTTGGTACCGCAGGTGGCTTTGGTACCGTAGGAGGCGAATGTTTTTCTGATCATAAGTAGATACTAGTTTGTTCTATACTTAAGTAAAATGCGATTCAAATCGGAAAAAAAATAAAGTTATTGGGGTGTTACCATTTCAAGTGAAACACACTGTATCAATTATTGAAATTCTCCATTTTATTTAAAATAAAGTGAAATTAGACAGAACTAACATATTGTTTATTTTAATTTACATACTTTTGTTTTCCATGGCTAATTTGATAAATTGTAAATTTATAGTAAATTAGACAAAATTTGTTTAAGATAAGTACCATGTATTATATTATAAATACAAAGCTTTTTTTATGGCGTTTCAAATGGTACATATATGGAGTGTTCCTTTAAAAAAAAGCAAAGTAACCCTGCCAAAAATTCCACATAGAAACTTATAAAAAAAAAGTGATGCGGTTTTATCGTTCCTATAAGTTATATTAGTATTATACAGACAGGATTTTGTCTGTTTTATTAAGTTTTAAATCGGTTATGAAACAGTAATTCCGAATGAGCTATTTGGAATTATCATGTTGCCCTTTCATGAGTATTTATATGAAATATACATCAACAAATCTACAGTTTAGTGTCTGCAATTGCACTCTTGCCCTTATATCTGTAAACATATGGAATTACAGATACAACTTTAAAGAGATTCTAAACTTTTCTATAAGTAATATCATAATAGTTTCAGTCCGTCCTTTCTCCAGTATCTGTCGTATGTAACACACCATTTATCAACATGTTTTTATTGTAAATTTCAACATTGTCTTTTTATTAGTATTAATGTGGATATACATGTCAACAAATGTACAGTTTCAATTGTATATTTTACAGATGTATTTTTATTGTAAACTTCCATTATGCTTTTTTATTAGTATTAATTTGGATATGCATGCCGACAAATGTACAGTTTAAATTGCATATTTCAAATAGAAATACCAATATAGTGGTAAACACAAAATACTGCAAAGTCCTTATTTCCTCGAGTGTTCCTGTTCTAGCCTAGAAGCAATGAATGAGTTAGCAGTGAAAGAGACTGCTTTACTTTTAATTTAACAAACACACGTCAGTTCCTTAGGTCACATTAGATTAGATATGAATTAGCGACACGCATAAGCTCCCTCTACTGGAGCCTGGAGTAAAGTTGCTGCTGAAATTTCTATCAGTTTATACCAGAATGGAGCAGCAAAATGAGTCAAGCCGTATTCATTTGTAAATCCAAACATTTACTTATACCACATCAATGAGAATTTATGAGAGCAGTATCTAATGTAAAACGTGCGGCTTTCCGTGGTTAAATGGCAAGTGTTTCTATAAGAAACGAGCTGCATTAGGTTAGAACAGTTTTGATTTGCAATTTAAGATTACAAATTATAATGTTTGAATAGGGATTTATGAGATCAGTTTCTATGAGTATTAATGTTTTTTTTCAGTAATATATTAAATGTGTTTTCATTTGTTTGAATGGGTAAAAAGAAAGGTCAGTTTTCAACTGCAATTACAAATACAAGTTTAATCACTTCGAATGGAGTTATATGCGATCAATTTCTAAAAGTATTTATGCTGTTTTCCGAATATAATTGTGATGAGGTTTAATCAGTAACAAATTGTTCACTACTTGTTATGATATGGTCGGAAATTCCAAGTACACATTTAGTATTCCTTCAAGAGGATTGATGAGAGCAGTTTCTACGAGTATCTATTTGTTGTTCCTCTAGTAAATTATATAAGTCTTTATCAGTACAGATTAGGATATAATTTAAATATGAAAATTATATCAGAATAAAGCAACCAAATATATTAAACAGTATCTATTTGTAAATCCAGACATTTACTTATACTATCTCAATGAGAATTTATGAGAACAGTATCTAATGTAAAACGTGCGGCTTTCCGTGGTTAAATGGCAAGTATTTCTATATGAAACGAGCTGCATTAGGTTAGAACAGTTTCGATTTGCAATTGAAGATTACAAATTATAATGTTTGAATAGGGATTTATGAGATCAGTTTCTACGAGTATTAATGTTTTTTTCATTAACATATTAAATGTGTTTTCATTTGTTTGAATGGGTAAAAAGAAAGGTCAGTTTTCAACTGCAATTACAAATACAAGTTTAATCACTTCAAATAGGGTTATATGCGATCAATTTCTAACAGTATTTATGCTGTTTTCCGAATATAATTGTGATGAGGTTTGATCAGTAACAAATTGTTCACTGCATGTTACGATATGGTCGGAAATTCCAGGTACATATTTAGTATTACTTCGAAAGGATTGATGATAGCAGTTTCTACGAGTACCTATGTATTTGTTGTGCCAATAGTAAATTATATAAGTCTTTATCAGTATGCATTCGGATCTAATTTAAATATGAAAATTATATCAGAATAAATCAACCAAATATTTTAAACAGTATCTATTTGTAAATTCAGACATTTACTTATACTATCTCAATGAGAATTTATGAGGACAGTATCTAATGTAAAACGTGCGGCTTTCCGTGGTTAAATGGCAAGAGTTTCTATAAGAAACGAGCTGCATTAGGTTAGAACAGTTTTGATTTGCCATTGAAGATTACAGATTATAATGTTTGAATAGGGATTTATGAGATCAGTTTCTATGAGTATTAATGTTTTTTTTCAGTAATATATTCAATGTGTTTTCATTTGTTTGAATAGGTAAAAAGGAAGGTCAGTTTTTAACTGCAATTACAAATACAAGTTAGTTTAATCACTTCGAATGGGGTTATATGCGATCAATTTCTAACAGTATTTTTGCTGAATATAATTGTGATGAGGTTTGATGAGTAACAACTTGTTCACTACATGTTACGATATGGTCGGAAATTCCAGGTACATATTTAGTATTCCTTCAAGAGGATTGATGAGAGCAGTTTCTACGAGTATTTATTTGTTGTTCCTACAGTAAATTATATAAGTCTTTATCAGTATGCATTCGGATCTAATTTAAATACAAAAATTATATCAGAATGAAACCCCAAATAATTTAAAATCTGTTCACCTGCAAATCCAAACATTTAAAGATAATATTTTAATGAGAACAGTATCTAATGTAACGTGTGCGGTTTTCCGTGGCTAAATTTTAAAATCATTTGCAATAAATAAGCTTTAACGGATTCGAAGAGTTTTCATTTGCATTTCCAAATGAATAGTTTTAATTGTTAAATAGGGATCTATGAGGTCAGTGCAATGTTTTTTTTTTCAATAAAATGTGTTTTTATTGGAAAAAACACATTACACAAAGACACTGACCTCATAGATCTCTATTTAACAATTAAAACTATTCATCTGGAATTGCAAATTAAAACTGTTCAAATCCGTTAAAGCTTATTTGTTAAAAATACTTTTAAAATTTAGCAACGGAAAGCCGCACGCGTTACATTAGATACTGTTCTGATTGGTTCTCATTAAAATATATCTTTAAATGTTTACTGATAAAGACTTATATAATTTGCTATTGGAACAACAAATACATACTCGTAGAAACTGCTCTCATCAATCCTCTTGGGAATACTAAATATGTACCTGGAATTTCCGACCATATCGTAACATGTAGGGAACAATTTGTTACTGATCAAACCTCATCACAATTATATTCGGAAAACAGCATAAATACTGTTAGAAATTGATCGTATATAACCCCATTCGAAGTGCTTAAACTTGTATTTGTAATTGCAGTTGAAAACTGACCTTTCTTTTTACCCATTCAAACAAATGAAAACACATTTAATATATTACTGAAAAAAAAACATTAATACTCATAGAAACTGATCTCTTAAATCCCTATTCAAACATTATAGCGTGTAATCTTCAATTGCAAATCAAAACTGTTCTAACCTAATACTTATAGAAACACTTGCCATTTAACCACGGAAAGCCGCACGTTTTACATTAAATACTGTTCTCATAAATTCTAATTGAGATAGTATAAGTAAATGTCTGGATTTACAAATAGATACTGTTTAAAATATCTGGTTGCTTTATTCTGATATAATTTTTATAATTAAATTAGATCCGAATCTGTGCTGATAAAGACTTATATAATTTACTAGAGGAACAACAAATACATACTCGTAGAAACTGCTATCATCAATCCTTTCGAAGGAATACTAAATATGTACCTGGAATTTCCGACCATATCGTAACATGTAGTGAACAGTTTGTTACTGATCAAACCTCATCACAATTGTATTTGGAAAACAGCATAAATACTGTTAGAAACTGATCGCATATAACCCCATTCGAAGTGATTAAACTTGTATTTGTATTTGCAGTTGAAAACTGACCTTTCTTTTTACCCATTCAAACAAATGAAAACACATTTGATATATTACTGAAAAAAAACATTAATACTCATAGAAACTGATCTCATAAATCCCTATTCAAACATTATAATTTGTAATCTTCAATTGCAAATCAAAACTGTTCTAACCTAATGCAGCTCGTTTCTTATAGAGACACTTGCCAGTTAACCACGGAAAGCCGCACGTTTTACATTAGATACTGTTCTCATAAATTCTCATTGAGATAGTATAAGTAAATATCTGGATTTACAAATAGATACTGTTTAAAATATTTAGTTGCTTTATTCTGATATAATTTTCATATTTAAATTAGATCCGAATCTGTACTGATAAAGACTTATATAATTTACTAGAGGAACAACAAATAGATACTCGTAGAAACTGCTCTCATCAATCCTCTTGAAGGAATACTAAATGTGTACTTGGAATTTCCGACCATATCATAACAAGTAGTGAACAATTTGTTACTGATTAAACCTCATCACAATTATATTCGGAAAACAGCATAAATACTTTTAGAAATTAATCGCATATAACCCCATTCGAAGTGATTAAACTTGTATTTGTAATTGCAGTTGAAAACTGACCTTTCTTTTTACCCATTGAAGCAAATGAAAACACATTTGATATATTACTGAAAAAAAACATTAATACTCATAGAAACTGATCTCATAAATCCCTATTCAAACATTATAATTTGTAATCTTCAATTGCAAATCAAAACTGATCTAACCTAATGCAGCTCGTTTCTTATAGAGACACTTGCCAGTTAACCACGGAAAGCCGCACGTTTTACATTAGATACTGTTCTCATAAATTCTCATTGAGATAGTATAAGTAAATATCTGGATTTACAAATAGATACTGTTTAAAATATTTAGTTGCTTTATTCTGATATAATTTTCATATTTAAATTAGATCCGAATCTGTACTGATAAAGACTTATATAATTTACTAGAGGAACAACAAATAGATACTCGTAGAAACTGCTCTCATCAATCCTCTTGAAGGAATACTAAATGTGTACTTGGAATTTCCGACCATATCATAACAAGTAGTGAACAATTTGTTACTGATGATTAAACCTCATCACAATTATATTCGGAAAACAGCATAAATACTTTTAGAAATTAATCGCATATAACCCCATTCGAAGTGATTAAACTTGTATTTGTAATTGCAGTTGAAAACTGACCTTTCTTTTTACCCATTCAAACAAATGAAAATACATTTAATATATTACTGAAAAAAAAACATTAATACTCATAGAAACTGATCTCATAAATCCCTATTCAAACATTGTAATTTGTAATCTTCAATTGCAAATCAAAACTGTTCTAACCTAATGCAGCTCTTTTCTTAAAGAAACACTTGTCTTTTAATCATGGAAAGCCGCATGAATTACATTAGATACTGTGCTCATAAATTCTCATTGATGTGGTATAAGTAAATGTTTGGATTTACAAATGGATATGGCTTGACTCGTTTTGCTGATCAATTCTGATATAAACTGATAACTATTTCAACAGCAACTTTATCTAACTCTTATAGAAACTTATTGACCATATAGGTTCTCATAGATACTTATTAATTTTTGATAATTTTCAATACGGATTGATGAGATTTTTTTGACAGGGAAAGTTCATATCTCCGAAATGCGACTTTCAATAGGCATGTCCACAAAATTTTAATTTCAATTGGGAATGATAGAATTATCGATATTGTACACTAATTTAACAATAAAAAAAACCGCTGCCCAACTTCCACATCCAGATTTTCTATCCAAGTCACTCACAACGAAAAAATGTTGTATGTGGAAATAATTGTTTAATAATATAATATTTGAAATTCTCTACCTCAAAAACCCATAAAACGATACCCCACATCGGTAATGGGGTGAGGGTGGTGATAGAGGGTGGTAATGGGGGTGGATAAGGTAAAAAAATATTTTGAGGTTTCTAGTTCTTGTACACACACTAAATTAAATTTTTTTTCATCCCCTTTAATAATGGGGTGGGGGCTAATGCCAAAATTTTTTTTGAGACCTTAGCTTCTCTTGTATATAGTAAATACCAATTTTATGAACTCTTACCTGCTTGATTTACCTATTTACCCCAAATTTACCCCAATTTACCCCCAACTCTTCGACGGAACAAGATGAAAATATAATCTAGTTCTAGATCTCGTTAAAGTACATAAGTGTACTAAATTTCAAGTGAGTATCTCAAACGGTTCCAGAGTAAACGTGCGCACAAAAAAAAAGTTAGACCGACAGACAGACAGAATTTTTTTTGCTCAAACTTAAAATCTCGACGTTTCATGACATTCTAAGCCTATTTGAACAATAAAAATTTTTAAAAAATTTTTTTGTCGTTACTATACTTCCACTGGATGTTGAAGTAATATATGTATCCTTATTTTGCCAGTTATTCGTAATAGGCATCGCCCCAACATAACGAGGATTTTTGGTAATTTTTCAATAAAAATTCTTGGCCTATGGTAAAAAAATATTTTGAGGTTTTTGGTTCTTGTACATACACTAAATCACACTTTTTTTTCGTCCCCTTAAAAAGTGGGGTAGGGGTGGTAATGGGGGTAGCTAATGTCAAAAATTTTTTCGAGACCCTAGCTTCTCTTATATATACTAAATACCAATTTTACGGACTCTTACCTGCTTGATTTACCTGTTTACCTCCCCATTTACCCCAATTTACAACCCAACCCTTCGATGGAATAAGATGAAAATATAATCTAGTTCCAGATCCCGTTAAAGTACATAAGTGTACCAAATTTCAAGTCAATATCTTAAACGGTTCCAGAGTAATCGTGCGCACAAAAAAGTTAGACAGACAGGCAGAATTTTTTTTTTGCTCAAACTTAAAATGTCGACCTTTCATGACAGTCTAAGCCTATTTGAACAATAAAAACATTCAAAAATTTTTTGTTACTATACTACCACTGGATGTGGAAGTAATCAATATTCTATTTTCAAGAAAAAGAACGCCATTGCCATGTAAACCGGAAGTGATATTTAAAATTTACATGCCTTTTTTTACTTTCCTTTAATGCTTTAATAGTCAATTAAGAACATAAATAATCCGATCAATTCTTCTTTGATGTTCAATTATATGTTTCTTAGCGGCATAGATTCCCCGAAAAAAAAAAATACTTATCTCAAAAACTACCGAGAAAATCGGACATAACACGTTAACTAGGACACCCTGTACACTGTAAATATACATTATGTACCTACAGATAGTTTTTTCTTTTAATTAAAAACCACTGCCTAAGGAATCACTACAACCGCATTCAGTTTTCCTACTCAAATTATTTTAAATAAAAATTCTTGTGCACCCAACGCGAAATTCGACTCTGTACGACAGAAATATATTTGAACTATTTCTCTTATATATTACACAATATGTTATTCTCCGCCTTTTTACTTGGTCGGCATATTTCATTGGTCAAAGGTGCACGCCCACCCGTATATACCCTTTTCATATATATCAATGAAAATATGTTTTGTCTTACTGCAGATTGTCCTCTTAAGACACATATTTGCAATGGCAAGTAGTTTGTCCTCTATGGGACTTTGATAGTAAGCAACATCATTGTAATTCTGATCATATTGCTGAACTCCTGAACTTGTCTGTAAAAGATCTTCTGTAAGAATATATCTCTCAAAAGTTGTGGTCAGAAATTTGACAAAATGCTAAAATAATTATAAATAGATCTTTTATGGCATTGTTACTAATTTTGGCAATGCTGTCTCATTGAGTGTTTCATTCCAGTGACTATCATCTCTAGTAAACCAAGGGCTTTGCAAGTGGCTGAAAAAAAACCACGTCGCGGACCAGCTCACACACCGTAAACCGCTTGGAGTGGCAATGACCCCCTGACCCAGGTCAGGGGTACCATCCTTTCCCCTTTACTCGTGGAGAGGGACGGGGTTCGTCAGCATGTTCTGTGCAGACCCCCCATTACAAAGCCCACCAGCGCAGTGCAGGAGGTGAAGCAGCTGGTGGAGGGGGTGTCCGTGACTTCGGTCAACACCAAGGACCTTCCAAAGCACCCGAGCCTCTCGTCTGAGTTCCCAAGCCAGGGGAGAGTAATCCTCAGAAAGGATAGGGAAAATAGGTCCATTCCAGCTGAAGATGCAGATAAACCTGCAACATAGTAAGAAGGCCACAGTGGTCCTTACTAAAAGTGATGCGGGGGTGCAAAGTGAAGCAACGTCGCAAACGGAGAGGACTTGACTGGGTGACGGATCATCAAGGAATATCGCGTAACAAGGCCGTTGCTGACAAGAAGCATAGCCTGGGAGAGCAACCTTCAAAAGATTGAAGGAGTGGTCCTCACTATAGTAATGCAGGGGTGCGAAGTGAAGCAATGTCGCTAGAGGTTTGGACTTGACGGGGTTATGGGCCATTAAGGGACACCGTGTGGAGAGGCAGTTGCACAACAGAGCACCGAAGTAGAGCGACATCGTGCGCGACGAGGACTTGATTGGGGTTACCTGCGAGGAAAGCCGTGTAATGAAGCCGTTGCTGACAAAGAATATTATACGACTGCAGGGTCTGGACTGCAGGATATAATATCAACGGGGAAAGACAATGGACCTGGCAGCTACCACTCTGCCCATTTTCTCAGACCTGCTGCCAGCGGCATAGGAAAAATGGGTAGAGTGAGTTATAATATCTACGGGCAAACACAACCAGACCCAGAGTCCATCATAACTCTCGCCCATTTTCAGACCTGTATCACCTTGTCAGTGATACACGAATATTAAAATGGACAGTGTAAACAATGACAGGGAGAGCAAAACAAGCCCAGGAGGCTGCAGTGCCCTCTGAGTATTCTTTACAGACGTCTCCTAGGAGGAGGGGTTTTAGTCAGTTAAGTGGCTTGAAATGTAAGATATGACACGACACTAACGTCTTTTGAACATTTAAATCCTGGATGTTTTGTGGTTTTATATTGTCAGCACGAATTATAAGATTGGAATTCTGAGTAATTTTTTCAATAGCAGTTTGAAAGTCACATACGTGATCTACCATGACATGCGGAAAATAAAATTGTACTAGTCTTCAATGTGGGAAAGCCCCTGCAAAATTTTAGTGTTCTGAGGTAGTATATTAAATTATTAGTAGGTAAATTTGCGAAGATACATTACTGCTGTTAAGTAGGTCAGTAATAGGTCGACGAAATTACTTGTGAAAGAACACATTGAGATGTTTACATTTCCTTAATTGGCATAAAAAGTGAAGATGGCAAGTGCGGTCAAAGCAGAGATCAAAGTGCCGCGTTTTTTTTCTTTCAGTCGAACAATCAAGATACCGGTGTGTTATTGACCGGTTTAAGTAAATAATTATTTATTTATTTATTCGTTTGTATCAACAGTACATATGACCAATTACAGATACACTTAAAAAAAAGACTACATGAAAGCATATGTATGCAGACACACCTACACACATACATAATCATATAAACATACATATAAAATTGCCTTAACCTAATAACGCACACACATGAAATACATTACATTTAGCTAGCATTTTCAAGATGATTAATTACATCCTGTTTAAGACTAGATAAACTAGTGCTGAAGAGGTCAACATTGCTTGTATACGTATTGACCAATGAACACATTCTAAACAGTGGACTGTTTTTGTACAAATTTGTCCTGGGAACATTTAAATAAAATAGGCTATTATTTCTTGTTATTATTGATGTACCTATTCTAAATGGAAGCTGAGCAAGGAAATTTGTGTTGTCAATTAAACCTTTTATTAATTTGAATACAAACATTATACACGCTACATATCTTCTAAATTCCAAGCTTTTATAATTAAAAATGTTTCTCAACTCTTCCTGATCATAACCTCTGGGTGGATAACTGCCATATACCTTAAAATATAGAAACTTTAGAAATTTTCTTTGTACATTTTCTAGTGCATTTATTTTTACTCCATACTGGGGGCACCACACAATACAGGCATATTCCAGTTTAGGAATAATGAATGCATTGTATAGCGCTTTTATTGCATCAATGTTATTGAAACCTCTAGAACTTCTTATTACAAAGCCTAACATCTTATATGATTCACTGACAACTTTATCAATGTGTTCTGTAAAGTTTAGTTTTTCATCCAGTACTACACCTAGATCCTTCTGAGACTTCTTTCTAGTAAGTGCATGATTGTTCAGTACATAGTCAAATGTAATCACTTCCTTCTTACAGGAAAAAGACATTACAAAACATTTTTGAATATTAATAGTGAATTTATGATCTGAACACCATTGAGCTCTATTATTTAACTTAGTCTGTAAAGTACTACAATCATCAGTGTCATTTATACTTTGAAATAACTTGAAATCATCGGCATAGATCAGCCCTTGTGCTTCTCCTAAGTTGCAACCTAAGCCATTTATTACTGCTAAGAATAACAAAGGACCCAGGTTGGATCCCTGAGGGACCCCCGACGTTGGTGTGTATCGAAAAGATCTATATCCTTTGATTTCAACATATTGCTCTCTATTTAGTAAGTATGAAGTTATTAATAATATAATATTCTCATCAACCTCAAGCTGAATTAAGGCCTGAACTACTTCATTATGACAAACTCTGTCAAAAGCCTTTTCCAGGTCTGTAAAGATAACATCCACCTGTTGACCATGTCTGAAAGCTTCATGCACATACTGAGTGAAGTTCAAAAGATTTGTAACTTTAGAACGCTTGGGAAGGAAGCCATGCTGTTGCATTAAAATTTTTCCCGATATTTGTTCAAATATTCTTTCATAAATTATTATTTCAAACAACTTTGCTAAACTAGAGCCAATACATATTGTTCTATAATTTGTTATATCTGTCTTAGAACCAGACTTAAAAATTGGAATGACTTTACTCAGCTTCCATTTATCTGGGAACTGGCAATTAACAAGACAACTGTTGAGTAAGTATACTAGAGGACACAATAAAGCATAAGCACACCCTTTTATTATGTAAGAAGGAATACCATCTGGTCCCACTGATCTGCCTACTTTAAGCTTTTTAATAGCAGCACTGACCTCTTTACCAGTTATTGGCTTAAAACAAAATGATCCATTATAAGCTTTAATGTTATTTTCAAAAGATGAATGGTCTGCATATATCGACTTGAAATATGTTGCGAAAGCGTTACTAATGTTCTGTGGACCATGTATAATTATGTCATCAGCTAATATTGATTCTGGGATATCAACTGAACTTTTCTGGTGTTTAACATAGTCCCATAGTAGATATATCTCTTATATCTACTTGTTTTTGCAGAATTTACTACCATAGGGTCAATGTCTTTCGATTTATTTCGCTATGTGTGTAGTGTGATTTGATTATAAAACCAACTACTACTAAGTACACTTTTACCCTCTCCAGCTTTGCTGTCAATAGTGTCAATAACAAATCTGATGAAGTGATATGTTTGTAATGCGTTACGTCAGATTGGTTAAAATCATTGGTGGCGCATTTCTACAAAAAAATAAGGTAATTTTTTTGTATTCTTTTTTAATTTTTAATTTTTTTAACTTCTTTTGGTGGGGTCAACCTACTGTTAAATTTTCCGCATGTCATGGTAGATCACGTATAAAGATTATATTTGGCGAATGTGCTTTACAAATCTTTAATTAAATCAGCTGAAAGTTTTGGAATCATTTTATATCTTCGATTACCCTGAGCATCATGATCTCTCATAAATAGATTAGCAGACATTTCGATTCTTCATTTACTAAAGGATCCTGGCAGATCCTGCTAAATGCTTAACTTGACCTTGGATTATGTGTGTGTGTGTGCATAAGTTTCAATGGCAGTGGTATCATACACCTTGGATTATGAATGCGGGCATATAATTACCCTCTGAAATTATGTTCGCTCCAAAATACGTCGTTTGAAATACATTGTAGTAGTATAGCTTCACAAAACTGGTTTTGTTCTGGGGTTTTGACCATTTAAAAGGCTTTTTAATGGGTCTGGCCATTCAATAGAAACTATCAAATTTATTTTTTACTGGTTACAGCTGGATCTATTGGAAAATAAAACATCTTATAAAAACCATATAATTTTTAATTACAATACATACAAACAAACAAATCAAAAACAAACTAGAGAAGTTTTCAACCGGTGAAATCTTTCAATATTTTGATTTTACTTTTTAAAACAATTTGAATTTCCTTATTTGAAATATTATAGCTATTAAGAATGTTTTGAAAAACATTTTGAGTTGAGTTTAAATTCAGGGTCTCAAATTTATTATTAATATCTTTAGTTGTACTTAAATCTGTCCATTTTTGTAAAATATCACGCATTGTATTGATTTCATTTTTCAGTTTACTAGCCACTGTACTTAAAAACTCCCTGCTTCTTGTATCTGTTGATCTTTTCTTTCCTTTCTTTCCCTGCAACGGCTTCACTAGCTCATTACAAAGTAGGCATATTAGGGAACATATACTGACAATCTGCAAAATAAAAAGTTGTCTTATATTATCTCCACAACACAGTTTGATATTTGAAATTTTAGTAAACAATGTACAGATTTCTTTTTCGCAGCATGGCATGCTCGGTCATAAATCTTTAGTTCATCGATGCTTGCTCTGAAAAGGAACATTTTTAAGTAATGCTAAGTAATGCTATAAAAAACTGATAATCAAAAATGAGGCAAAGAATACCCAATTAATGAGTTTTAGTTGAAATTTTATACAAAGTGTGTCGGTTTCAAATCTGAATACCTTGATAAAAGTTGTATATATTGTTCGATTTCGACCGGGTTTTTTTTAACCCTTTCAGCTCTACTGTCGCTTTTAATCGACAAAAAAAAAATGGGCCTGTGCTCTACTGTCGCTTATATGCGTCAGCTGCTAAATAAACTCTGCAGACTACTGTCGTGTAAAATCGGCACTATTTTTATTTTTTAGTCTTGAGAGACTATTGTCGATTATTTGCGACACAGCTTCTCACACTACTATGCCTACTGTCGATTTTACGTGTTGCGTCGAGTTTAATCGACAGTAGTCAGGTAGTCTCATAATTCAGTAAACACATGTTAGTTGAGGTTGTTTATAGGTTAATTTGTTCAAACCGGTCAAATTTGCAAAAAAAAGTGAGTGTTAAATCACGAAATAGTTGTCTAAAGAAAGATTTTAGAATAGGTATAAGTTTTTTCTTTTTTCGTTATTATTAATATTTAAATATGTTGTTTTTAAAGTTGTTTTATCAGTACCACGCTGTATATTTACTTTAAAACATTAATAAAAATATTTAAATGAATCTATATGTCACTTAAAGAATATTACAGATACAAAATAAAATGACGACTTTAAGCGACAGTAGGCGTGCAAACATAAAAATAGCACTAGGCTGGTAAGTGTACATGCAGCCAAAATGTTCAGAGCTGAAAGGGTTAAAGGTAGAACACCGAAAACTGTACTTAAGGACAAAATGTCACATTTTATTACAGCAATCAAGGCCTGCTGAGATATTTATTGGGAGCCCAAATTGGAGAAATTGTATTAGAGATTTTTTTTAAATCTGAATACAACTTTGTATTCATGTACCAGACATAAAAATATACATATACTAAAATGTTTACAGGTAAATTAAGAATAATGAAATTATTACTTTATTATTACAAAGCCATGGAATAAAGATAAAAAACAATTGAAAAAAATGTATTTTATTATTATCATTATTCAACGAAAATATAAAGGGGCCAATGACATTGGTGTACATTATGTTTAATTTGTATGAATACTGCCTTCGCCATACTTTATGACCCTATCGGGATTTTCAGAAAATCTCTATCGTGAACTTTGATATGAAACCAGTTGGTTGATGACAAATGACTTCATTATCGAATAACGTTTTCTTAAAAAAATTATTTCATTGATTTCTTTTCCCCAGGATTGTAAGCAAAATTCCATTTAACTTTCTTAATTTTCTGTAAGTTTGCCATAAACAAACAATTCTTGAAACAATCTAATGCAAAAGTACTGCGTTAAGGATTTATAACTGTTGTCGATTTATAACCTTCTTCGAATTCTTTCATGAAACCATAATGTATTTTCTAAAAGTAAATCTGACTGTCCCTGCAAGTTATTACATTGAGGGCCGGTTTATCAATACAGTGTTAGGTTAGTTTGCCCTGGGGTTAAACGCTAACTCTAGGCTAAAGTGTTTAACAAGATGGGTTAAAAGTAACGCTGGGGTAAAGTCCGAGATAACTTAGCTCGAGCTTTAAGGTGTTGGCCTGAAGTTAACCTACAAATTTTATGTTTGTTGTTGACAGTTGGGTAAAAAGTCTAAGTTATTTTTTGCTTAAATTAGGAAGCCTTAAGTAATATTTATTTTTTAACAAATCGGATCATCATTTTAAGTTTCCAACCAACAGGTGAAAATGTTTTCTAATATAGCTAAAAAGTAAATATATAAAACTATTTTACTGTATTGTAGAAATCATTATTCAGTTTCACCAATAAATCAATTGCTTTTACCATTAAGATATTACTCAATTGGTAATTTTTTATTAACTCTGGTGATTGCATAAATGTCAGCAAATCTTAATTTTGCACCAAGAGATACTTACTGCATCAGATCTTTTTTATTCTATCAACCTGGTCAAAATAGACATTCAACGTTACAATAATTCGCATAGAGCTGAAAATTGGTATGAATGTTGGGAACACCATTATAAATAAAATGTGAAAAGTCCTCATCAATCCCACATCTGCAAAAAAATTTATTCAAGGTCAAAGATCACAAATATGGGTTTTTTGCATTTTTCAGCCAAACTGTAAGTTTTATCATAAAAATAGGTCAGACAAAAATTGTAGATCATGCAATTATCTATAAAAATTGTTCTTACACTGTTTTTCCTAAGAATCACCATTTCTGAGATATAAAAAGTTGAAAAAGTTGTGTTCTCCATATATGCACACGTTTCCACGCCACCTGTGAGGGAGTGTACTTGGCGCGTTTTTTTTAATGTGGTTTTTCCGGTAGGCCTATTCCACGATCTATTGTGGTCCTGTTTGATTAAATAATATTGTATTAAATAAAAAATGGTACTATTGGAAATGATGAAAGTGGTGTGAATTATGAGTATTTGGGGAAAACTATTCGTCTGATTGATAATTGGGTTGTTGACGAATTTTCAAAAATGGTGAAATATGGTAATAGAGGACTTAATTTAGTTATATATTTAATTTGGAAGAAAAATTCTTAGCGCAACATATTTTAAAAAATTGTTAAACTTCGACTATTTGAATGTGCCACGAAAACGGTAGTGACATCATAACGGCAGTTAGATGTGAACTTATAAGCAGAACAGATGAAGACGAATAAGTTGACATTGCTGACGAGAAAGAAAATAACCTCATATGTCAAAAGTAAATTTGATGTTTAGCTAGCAGTGATTGATGTTTGCAGTTATTGTTAATATTTTTTTACAAAACGACTAAGGCAGTATATCTGTAAAAGCTAATTCTGACATTCTACTTGCGGTAGATATATTTATGGTCAGCGAATTTTTAAAAAGAGACGATCGTTTTGACATTGCAATGGTTGGAACTGCAAAAGCTGCAAGGTACTTACGTTACAGCTGCTATAGACAGTACAAACTATTGTAATTTCTGCAAGAACTTCCTTTATCTTATCTTATTAATATTACATAATATGTCTAATATGAATTTTATTATTTAATTTAGATGAATTTGTTAACTATACTTTGTATTTTATTAAATATTTCCTTTTCATTGTTTTATTTCCTATTAACTATATACATGCGTATCTAACTGAAAACAACAAAATAAGTTTATCTACTAAAGAAATTATTTATTATCCATTGATACTCACTTCTAAGAAGAGTCAGAATGAGACTTACGAAGATATCAAGAAAGGTCTGTATTATAACAAAAAATAATAAATAGGTAAGTACTTTATGCTAGTATCTATCTAAGCAATAAACAATGATATGTATTTATAACACACATAATTCAAAGGGCATTTTAACTACAATCCAACGCATTCGTAGCCATTTCCGACTGATTGTGTTCACCGACTTTAGACGACTTTCACAGTTTGTTTCATATAGTTTTTCAACAGCGAGTTTTTAAATTTCCTTTCTTAATTTATTGATCATCCTAGTATTATGGGGCGTCTAGAGAGCTTCATAAATAATCAATAGCTAACTTTATTCCAACATAAACTAGATAAAATACATAAAAGTAGATTAAAGCCATTTTCCCTCCTTTTAGGAAGTCAAAGCATGAATAACATTCTAATCTAGAGCCGTTAAGAATTCAGTAATACACCCTGTTTTATCCACCAGTTTGGCGGGTAATTTAAATTTGTAACAGCTAGAACGCCACACAAGTCTTGTAATGCGGCCGTTTTTCCTACAACATAAACCCATATTAAAAATCAAATTCCTACATTAAGATACAACTTACCACAAATAAAACGCTTAGAATACAATGTAATTTGTTACTTTACTTGACATTGAAATGGTCTCCACAATAAGAAGACTTGGTCCTTCTCTGGTGGCTTTGAATGATTCATTATTACGTTCAGCGTTTATTATTGAAACACAACAGTTTTTCTGGTGAATTGGTGGTATTATTTACACAGTACGGCAGAAAACACTATCTGTACCTACTTATATTTATCCATAACTAGATGCTGTTAAATTATACCGAATTGTAACCTATGAACGTCAGTTGAATTTGACGTGAAATATAATGTCAGATTAAACTGTCGTGATTCTTTTTTCTCCGTCGTTATCAGCGAGTTTCTAAATTAGTACGCGTTTCTCGTCGTTTTATAACTAACTTCTCTACAGACTGCCGTTATTATGTCATCTCCGTTTTAAATGAATGTATTTTTGTAATTAATATTATAATATTATAAGACTTTGTTTTCAACTTCTACATGTTTGTAATGATTTTTTATGAATAATTGTTATTGTTTAACATAGATTCTCCTCAAATTTTAACTTAGTGCAACAACCCAATTATCTAATGGAACTTCAAGTGTAATGTCTTCTTTTCTTCTTCTTCTTCTCTTCCTTCTTCTTCTTCTTCTCTTCCTTCTTCTTCTTCCTGCTGGATACAAGTAAATTGTTCTAACAGCGATGTATCAGATGTCTTGTCGCTGATATCGTAAGAATCTTCTTCTGATGGCGATTCAACATTGGAGCACGACTGGCCTTGACAACTGGTACATGCTAATGAACAAAACAATCCAACTTTTTAGCCCCTTTTTGCAATTGCAGAAAATTGTATTCAGGAGTTTTTCCCGTGCAGGTGGGAGTAAAGTCTGGATTGGTTCCAATGTATTGTCAATCGGGTTGTTGACGAATTTTCAAAAATGGTGAAATATGGTAGTGGAGGCGTTAATTTAGTTATATGTTTAATTTGAAAGAAAAATTCTAAGCGCAACATATTAAAAAAAATTATTAAAGTTCGACTATTTGAATGTACCACGAAAATAGAAGTGACATCATAACGGCAGTTAGATGTGAAGTTATATGCAGAACAGAAGAAGAGGAATAAGTTGACATTGTTGGCAATAAAGAAAATAACCTCAAATGTCAAAATTGAATTTGACATTTAATTAGAAGTTTTTAGCGTTTGGTATTTATTTTCTTTCAAAATGACTGAGGCCGGATTTATAAAAGTCAATTCTGATATTTTACCTTCTGTAGATATATTTATGGTCAGCGAATTTTTAAAAAGAGATGATGGTTTTAGCATTGCAGAGGTTAGAGGTGCAAAAGTCGAGAGGTACGTTACAGCTATAGTTTTGATTATAAATATTAGAAAAACAACTAACCTTTCATTTTTACGTTCACCATTCATTACTGGAACACCGAAGAAAAGTTTTTTCGGTGAATTGATGGTATTATTTACACAGTACGGCACAAAACACCACTTAAACTTAGATTTATCCATAATTTTATGCCGCTAAAATAAACCGAAATATAACCTAGAAATGTCAATTGAATTTGACATTAGGTTTATTCGCACAGTCTGAACTACTGCACCAGTGTGGATAATAGGAGATAGAGTGAGACTATACATAAGTCTCACTTTATCTCCTATTATCACTGGTGCATATAGTGTGGGGTTTTTGAACAAACTTATTAAATATATTGTCAAATTCAATTGACGTTATTCTCTTTTTTTCTCCGTCGCTATCAACAATTTATAACTTCGTTTCCTTTTTTTGTCGTTTAATAACTAACTTCTCTGCAGATTGCTGCTATTTTGTCATCTCCATTTTAAACGCATGTATTTTTAAAATTGATATTGTAATATTATAAGACTTTATTTTCAACTTTTACATATTTCCAATGATTTTTTATGAAGAAATGTTGTTGTTAAACACAGATTCTATTAAAATTTTAACTTAGTGCAACAACCCAATTAACTTCCAACCCCATTCTTCTGGGTCCAGTTGATTACCAAGCCACACTTGAACTTGATAATATACCCGAAACAGATGTTGATGAGCAGAAGCAGAGGTTGGGGGAGGACAAGCTAATGGGCTCATTTAGCATTATTTTTTTATTACATTTTCTGAAAGATCTATTGATTCTAGAGTGAAATGCAAAAAAAAAAGAATTTTCTAGGGTCTCTAGAGGCTTCAAAATTAATCAAGAACATACCAACACGTGGTGCTTTCATGTTATAGCTGTGTGACGTCAATATCTCTATCGCATCGGGAGACGTAGACGTAGCTGACCCGCTTGCCTAGTAGTCTAAGATCCGGCATAAGAAATTAATACCCTCATCTGTTATTCAGATAAGAAATAGTTTATATAAAAGATAACATGTAGGTTAATAGAAAAATGCCAAAAATGTCAATTTTGATTCGTTCGTATCGAGCCGAATTTTCGAATTTCGGCGTGCGATTTGCGATGCGGATCAACTACAAATCTTCCTCTTTCCGCATCGACATGGTACGGGCGTCGCGGTATCGTATTTTTGATAATATGAGTATATTTAGATGTCGGATTTTCGACGAAAATTTCTAGGTACTGTACTATAATACTAACACTGACATTCGATTGCAGTGGGCAAGGTTATTAGGTAAGCGAGGTAGGACTGTGGAGACATTTACGTCAGCGATTCGACCGCCTCAGCTTATGAAGAATTAGATTTTAAAGCAGTATATTTCTGGAACTACATATCGGATCGAGCTCGAATTTTCAGTGTAATAATTATTTGATGATTACTTCGCACAATTGTAATAAAAAGTGCAATATTAAATTTGACTAAATGACCTCATTGCACTCGTTTATTATTACGAGTATTTTTTACAAAAGATAAGTATCAAAACTTATCTAAGCAGGTAATTTTTTTTGGAGCTCCATATACAGAAAGAAGGACGCGAATTCTGTTGGTGATTACATACAGCTTGTGGAGTAGAGTTACTCTCTGTAAGCACTTTAGCACAATTAACTAAATCTTGTTTTTCAAACAATTTAAAAACTGTTGTTTTACCCCCTCTTGAAAATTGCTGATAAAATGAGGGACTGGGTTTCTTTTGTGTTTATATTCTCAGAATCGTACAATTTGTACGTTTAAGTTACACATCAATATTTTCACTTGTATTACGGATTCAGTGATGTATATAGGCGGCGTACTCATGCATATATGGAGAACACAACTTTTTCAACTTTTTGAATCGCTATACCTCAGAAATGGTGATTCTTAGGAAAAAAAGAGTAAGAACAATTTGTATAGATAATTGCATGATCTACAATTTTTGTCTGACCTATTTTTATGATAAAACTTACCGTTTGGCTGAAAAATGCAAAAAAACCATATTTGCGAACTTTGACTTTGAATAAATTTTTTTGGAGATGTGGGATCGATGAGAACTTTTCACATTTCATTTATAATGGTGATCCCAACATTCGTACAAATTTTCAGCTCTATGCGAATTATTGTAAGCTTACCTCCATTTTTTGAGCTATTTTGACCGGGTTATATGTCGTCTTTATGTTCATTTGCTATTTTAACATTGAAAATGTTTTTAGTTTCCTATATGGGGCCTGAATTCGTGAAAAGTGCATGTTGCATTTGCAGTATGACGTAGAAAAGGTTACTATAATTATAGGTTGCCTGATAACGGCTGATTGCAGCATGATGCAGACAAGGTTACTAAAGCTATAAGATTGCCTCGTAAAGGCTGAAAATCTAAATTCGTCATTTGCAGTGTCCCTCCCTGATGGTTGCATCTTTGCGAAAGACTATGAATTTTAATTAACAGCAACCTCTCTGCTGATGAAAAATTGGGGCGCCTGCCTACTTTTTGTGGGATTTTACTCATTTTATTAAAATAAAATATTACTATCAACCAGACAACATTCTAGTTTATATTATAATTCTGCCGTCCTTGGCTTAAATGTGGTAAGTTCGATTTTTACAAAAATTGAGATAAGGCCAAATATGTATCCTAAGCATGCATCATTCTACATGTGTACACTAGATTAGAAAGTGGTATCTTCTTTTTTTTATTGAATTATTCCAAAAAATAATTATGCCATCCTACATCAGTAAAATGTGGTAAGTTCGTTTTTTGAGTTTTTTTGCAAAATTTGAGCCGACAAATATAATTTACGAATGTTGATAAATGTTATTTACTAAGTAGATACAAAAATGGAAAATTAAATAAGAGAATATGCTGAAACTGACATAAACGTGACATAATCAAATGTATCAAATCTTAATTTTCTCAGTTTTAACATTTAAGGACTTACCACATTTAAGCTAAGGACGGCAGAATTGTTGTTGCTTGTTGCTGTCACTGTCATGTGATTTTTTGACAAAAACAAACAAATGCTTTTAAGTTAGTAACAAAAACTTTAAAACTAACAAACAGAAAATCAGTAATTTTTTAGCCAATCACAATCAACCTAGAGCTAGCAACTCTGTAGAAAGCGTTACCAGCTTCAGACTATTCAAGGGTTTCCTAACCACAGATGAGATGTAGTGGATAAACGGTTACGAGTTTAACACTCACTTTGACCCGGTGCTAAAGTTAGCCCAGGGCTTGCTAACATGCACATTTAACCCTACATTTTTAAACTGGTACTGAAATTGCTACAAACACTATAATATGAATTATGGAAGCTTTAAAATTGCAAACCGTAACCCAAGCTTAAAGCAATTTTTTACTGCATAAAAACTTATTTACAGTACTTATACGGCAACTTCTCTGCAACCTATAACACGCTTTACAAAAGCTCGTAAAACAAAACAGAGAGGCTGTCGTAATGCTACCTAAGTATTTATGCACACTTACAAACTGAGACTTAGAAACTGTGCTGGAATATTGGTATTAACTCATAATTATACAGCATTAAGCTTTATAAAAAGGTGGAGTAGATATTGTTAGCTTTATTAAAAAGCAATTTGTGCTACTTCGGTGCTGCACCCTCTACAATAACTCAGCCTTGTTTTGTATATTAATGTAATGAAAGGCGATTCGTTGTAGCTGTAGCAGTTCCTCTCTGGTCTCTACTAGACTTAAATAAAGTTTTTGAGATGTACTCACAGATACAAATCTAAAGGGTTGAAATCAGGTGATCGAGGAGGTCAAGCAGTAAAGTTATTATTGAAAAGCCACTGTTCCCCCTTTTCAGTACGGGGGGCATCCAATCGAAAAAAAATACATAAACATATGGTGTCATTTTTACCTAGTGATTGCCCACATGTTCTGGGACACCCTGTATATAGCGATTGAATTTTATAAAATAGTATAATTCAAGATTTTTTAGATTCACTTTGTTAAAGAAATGTTTGATAATTATGGATAAAATTTATGTTTTTGTAATAATATATCTTTACTTTGTCGAGTTAAAAGAAAGTAAAAAAAAATAGCAATTTTATACCTTCATATCTCCGGTCCATCTGACCTTACAGACTTCCCTTCTTTTTCTGTTATATGATGTAGTTTAAGGGACACTTTGATTTTTTCTCCCTAAGTTCCTAGAGCCAGTATGTAAAATGAAGGGTTTTTTGTCATTTTTTGCACTTTCTTACCTTAACTTTGCATTAATCATACAAAGTTGATTTCTATAAATACATTCGAAAATGCAAAGAAACCACAGTTACCAAACATGTCTTATTTAAATCCTCTATAAAACAACACTGACCTCTACACAATTCACTACCAATTCCAGAGATTTCCTTTTGTCTTGAAAGTCATTTGATTTCTTTAATGTATTTTCTTCGACAAACGTGGCCAAACTGCTAAGTTCCTGTTCTATATTTTTTATACAACTTACACATTTTTCTGAGTCTTCACCACTCAGACTGATTAAAAATTCCAGAAAGGTACTAATAATGGGAAAATATGGGGCTTCTAATGCACCGTGCAATCTCGAGGGCAGTGGCATGTTTACTAAACCCTAAAAAATAATTTTTAAAAGAATATTACAGCATAGAATTTTATTTTTGTACCTGACTAATAGGTATAAAATTATCAGATACTGTTTGCTGATGTAACTGTTTCCAATCACAAATGATTTGTCTCAAAGTTTCTATGTGTTTTTGTCGAGTCCCATCTACAGATTTAATGATATCGACAGCAGACGACATACTCCATAAAACTGGAGTTCTTAATTTTAGAAACCTTATGTCATGCTCAAATAACGATTTCTCTTCTGGCCAGTCTTCTGGAGGGCAATTTATTCTCTCCGGGTACCATGACATAAAGACTGTAAGATCGTGATTGTCTCTAAAATTTAATTACTTGTAGTTGTATTTTTTTTTATGTATCTAACAGGCCAAGAGCAATAAATACATATTGATTGTGAAGTTAACAAGTTAAGAACTTTTGAACTGACTTCTCACCACAACTAATAACATATAAAAATGGCCACTCATGTCAATACAAAGTCCTCAAACTTTTCTAGAAATATTACAATATGCCTGCTTTTGGCGGTCTCAATGCAGATTGCCGATAGAATGGACTATCAGAAGGTTTACTATGCTTTTGTTTATAAATATTTATTAAACCAAACAATAAACACTGACTTTCGTTTAATTACATTGTCTATGATGGAGAATTATATGTGAAATATAATATCAGCCAAATGGCCACATCTCGCTGGAAGGCAAACTTAGACACTTTCAATGCCATTTTCCATAAATTTTTGGCAAATTTCAGTCCATATTTCAGCTACTTGTCTCACGAATATTATTCTTCATTTGTTGGATGAACTCAGATGAACTCGGCTTGTGTTTACACATTTCTTTAAAATACTTACATAAAAAATCCCTGTGACATTAAATCTAATCTTGGTGGTTAATTGATGTTACCAAAGAGTGACCCTAAAAATCGCCCATTTTCTCGCCCTCAACGCCCTCTCGAATTTTGTTTCAAACTAAGTGCTAAATTATTGAGAGATGAGAACATCCTGAATAAAAAATTTCAAGATGACCATATCTTTGGTTTTTGAGATATGAGGGATTAAACTTGTGATATGCGTGATGCAATATAGGAGCATGTCAAAAAATACAAAGCCATACAAAAAGTGAATATTTATCAGTTATGACATAGCAATCAAGATATTCTTAGTATTTTTCGACGCAGAATTCATATCTAATATTGACGAATCCGTATATGGGGGAGACAGGGGGTGAATATCAGAGATATCGCAATCGCTGTATCACATTAGCGAAAATCCTGTAGCAAGAGTTTTCTTTAGGAATGGACTGACTGACTGGAGTGTTTACAATGAGCTCTTAAAGTCAGAAGTTGAAGGTGTCGCACACTCCATTGACACAATAGAGGATTTAGATATAACCTCATACCAATTACAAAACCTCATGACCCTGTGTTATGAAAAAAGTTGCCCTGTGAAACAAAAGGCGGTCCAAAGGGATTTGCCTTGGTGGAATAGGGATCTCAGCCGCCTTAAGGCCGAGACCAGAAAAACTTTCAATAGAGCCAAAAACTCTGGAAACTGGGAGGACTATAGAAAAGCCCTCTCAGAGTACAACAAAGAATTGAGAAGGTCTAAAAGAAGATCATGGAGACGGTTCTGTGAGGGGATAGATGAATTAGCCCCAGCAGTCCGTCTTCAAAAAGTCCTTGCAAAAGACCACTCAAATGGAATAGGGCTACTCAAAAAGCCCGAAGGTCAACATGCAGACAGTCAGCAGGAAAACATAAGAGTACTTCTAAGTACTCACTTCCCTGGCTCCCATGTAATCTAAGGTGAACTTCCACAGGCCTGCCTGGAAGAGGATGCACACCTTCCTACCAGGGAAGGAAAAAGGCTGGCTGGAAAGATATTCACCCCAAGCAGGATTAAATGTATCGACCTTCGAGCCCTTTAAATCACCAGGCAGGGATGGTATTTTTCCTGCACTGCTTCAACATCGAATTGAGGAACTTATCCCAGGCCTGAGAAGCATATTCATAGCAAGCTACACTCTTTGGTATATTCCCCAAGCTTGGAGGGAAGTTAAGGTGGCGTTTATCCCAAAGATAGGCAGACGTCCACCAGACAAGCCTAAATCTTATCGCCCCATCAGCCTAACCTCTTTTCTCCTTAAAACAATGGAGAAAATACTAGAACAACAGATCAGAAGCGAAATCATTACAGTGAAACCGCTTCACTTAAAACAATTTGCCTATCAACCTGGCAAATCAACAATAAATGCTCTACATGGCCTGGTTAAAGGCATCGAAAAGATATTTACAGCAAAGGAACTGGCTCTATGTGCTTTAAGAGGGTGACTTTGATAACACCTCCTATGAATCCATACAAAGAGCCGCGGAAAAAAGGGGAATACAGTCCCCAACAATCAAATGGATACAATCCATGCTAAGAAGCAGAATAATTACCACAGATGTGGGGAGCAAGTCGGCCACCGTGACTGCAATTAGGGGCTGTCCACAAGGTGGAGACTTATCGCCCTTATCGGTCAATGGTGGTCGACGATCTCCTCCATAAGCTGAGTAATCATGGCTTCAACGTTCAGGGCTATGCTGATGACCTGGTCGTTACTGTCCGAGGTAGGCATGAGGTTATAATCTCAAACCACATGCAAATTGCCTTAAACATAATATCTAAATGGTGCTCGTCAGAGGGTCTTAGTGTCAATCCGAGCAAAACAGTTATTGTTCCATTCACCAAAAGGAGAAAACAACTTGAGAGCTCCCATGTTGAATGGAACAGTACTAAATTTTTCCAGTGAAGTCAAGTATCTAGGAGTAATCCTGGATCAAAAGCTTACCTGGAACTCACACTTAGAAACGACACTTACCAAAGCAACAACGGCTATTTGGACGTGCCATAGGCTGTTTGGTAAGACTTGGGGTCTGAAGCCGAAAATGATACATTGGTCCTACCTTTCGGTTGTGAGACCCATGGTTACCTACGCATCATGTGTATGGTGGCCAACAACAGAGGAGAAAATAGCACAAGGAAAGTTGCAGAAATTGCAATGCCTTGCCTGTCTAGGGACTACAGGAGCAATGCGCTCCTGTCCCACAGCAGCTATGGAGGCAATGCTGGACCACTCTCCGATTAAAGAACTTATATCTAGATACATAATTGTACTGATTTATATGTTGCTGAGATAGTTACAATCTAAGGCACTTTTTCCCATAAGTTCTTGATTGGCTAGTCGATCTATTCGCGACCGATTCAGGCACGATCAGTTCAGTTTGATTATCATAATCTCAGTTTGACACTTTTAACAGTATCTGCCATTAATGTTAATAAGTATTTTTCGATCAAAATGTGGTGAAGAAGTCTTTTTATTTTAAGTTGTGATTTGCTTAATACCTAAATAATATTCTCTACTCATATTTACACAGTTTAGTGACAATATATTTAGTGCAAAGTGCTGTGCCGTTTGCAGAAAGCAGTTTAGAAAAGAAGAAAATCGATCGTTCCATAGTCGTAACATGATGAAGTTCAGTTTACAGTTATAAAGTGAATACCAATTAAATTTTAATATCCTTTCAATACATATTTATCTTACTGTAATATCGTATGCCTACATCACGTTGTATAAAGAGCCGGTAATGCAGGAATTGCAATAATTCATTTAAATGAAAATATTTACCATTCTACACATTTTCTACACACACAATGCCACTGTTTCCTATGGGATGTGATGTTCATCTATCCGTTTTAATGGACATATAATGTGACTATGTTAGGAACAAACAAGGTATATAGTGAAAAGATAGCCTGTTATGTATCTAGATATAAGTTCTTTAATCGGAGCTTCCACTGCATTTACTTGTAAGGAAGGAGGTAGCACTTAGTGCCTTACGTACAGTACAAATCTGACTCAGATTCAAAAAGGTGTAACTACCTCAGTCACAAAAGTGTACAATCATTTGCCAGACAGTCTGAAAATGTTATCTTTATATATTTAAAATAGAGTTTAAACGAATTTTAATTAGAAAATGTTATTATGCAGTGAACGACTATTTTTCCGATCTTGAATTTTAATGTATTTGTAATAAAATAAATAAATAAATTCTTTATTAACCATTATCTGATACATTACATGTATATATGGTAAGTCAAAACTAAAAGTAATAAAGTATAACAAATAATAAACATAACATATAAATATAAAATATAGGTCATATAAATTGTCAATAAAAAGGTACAACACAAACAGTTAGAATGTAAGTATAGGGTACAAAACATGTAAAAACGCAAAATTATTAAATCAAATACTCTAATACGCTATAAAAAGCCATTTCTATTAAGTAGTTTTTTGTGGCTATTTTAAATTTATTGTAGCCTATTATGGTTTTTAGGTTTTCGGGGAGTTTATTAAATAGATTGATGGCATTGTAATTAGGTGAATGTTTATAAAGAGTGGTAGAATGAATTAGTATTGTCAATCTATTATTATTCCGGGTATTATATAAGTGTGTATCCCCCAGTTTACCAAAATTTGTAAAATTTTTGTATGTGTAACATACACATTTCAAAATGAAAATACATGCTACAGTTAATATTTTATTTTTCTTGAATACACTCCTGCAGCTATCCATTGGTTTTAAATTAAAAATCAGTCTAATTAATCTTTTTTGTGAGATTGACACTCTGTTGATATTTCTGCCTACTCCCCATGTAATGATATTCAATGACAAGTGGCTGTAGGCTAAGGCATAATAGATATTTAATAAGCCATTGGTATCGAGTACAGTTTTCATCTGTAATATGGCAAAAAACGCAGAGCTTAGTTTGTTACAAACATAATCTATGTGATTATCCCAACAAAGTTTATTATCAAGCCAAGTTCCTAAGAATTTTACATTTGGCACCACATCAATATTGTTATTAATCAGAAAATCTGGAGTAAGTCCTTTTCTATTATGAAAATTTATGTAGACAGTATTTTTATCGTTTAATATTAGTTGATTACGCTGACACCAGATATCGAGTTCATTGCAGACATGAGTTACGTTTTCAGCTAGCTCCTCCGGGGTCTGTGCTGAGACTGTAATAGTGGTATCATCTGCGAACATTGTGATTCTACCTTTAGTGATGTGTTTAGGCAAATCATTCACAGTACAAATCTGACTCAGATTCAAAAAGGTGTAACTACCTCAGTCATAAAAGTGTACAATCATTTGCCAGACAGTCTGAAAATGTTATCTTTATATATTTAAAATAGAGTTTAAACGAATTTTAATTAGAAAATGTTATTATGCAGTGAACGACTATTTTTCCGATCTTGAATTTTAATGTATTTGTATGTTACTATTTTAATGTTTGTTATATTTAAGGTTTTTTTAATGTGTTTTTATATATTTACTATCTTTTTCTTCTTTTGACATGTTTTATGCCTATAAGGTTTTATTATTATTATTATTAAGGCTGCATCAGGCACTCAAATTCAGACCAGGCGACCTGGTTGGTCACTGAAGGATTCTGGAGTTATTCCAATTCGAATCCATGACCAAACCCACTGACTCAATGCCAATCAAGCATGACTTCGACTGCCCATTTGATGTGCTGATTGAAAGCCATCAGGCGGGCAGGGTTGGAGCACTGCGGTTGGAGAAAGAGTCACACATCTGGTACACAGATGGATCCAAGATGGATGAAGGTGTGGGCGTAGCAGGGCCTAAATGCAGGCTATCTAAAGCCCTTGGTAACTCCCCAACCATCTTCCAAGCAGAAATTTATGCTATAGATCTATGTGCCCAGGAATGCCTAAATAGAGGCACTCGAAGGGCAAAGATCTATATACTTTCAGATAGTCAGGCAGCATTAAAGGCTCTCAGGTCATATACCTTCGAGTCAAAAATTGCCTGGGAATGCTGACAATCCCTGAAGCAACTGGCAAAAAACAACAAGATTACCTTGATGTGGGTGCCAGGGCATGAGGGGATAGAAGGCAACGAATTGGCCGACAGCCTCGCAAGAAAAGGGGCTGGAGCTCCGCTTTTTGGACCCAAACCGTTCTGTGGCTTAACCAAGGGACACATAACGGAGGAGGTCCTAAAATGGGAAAAGGAACAAAAGGAGTTCTACAACAAGGAATGTCACAAGGCTTCTCGAACTTGAAAAGTCCGACCTACGGCTGATCACAGGCCTTCTAACTGGCCATTGCCCCTTGGGATATCATCTCAAGAACATGGGCATGGCAGAAGATGACAAATGCAGATACTGTGAAACTGCGGAACATTTACTTTGTGAATGCAAGGTGCTAATCCGCATTAGGCTAAAGTACCTAGAACAAGCGGAATTAACGCCTGAAGACAGGGAAATTAGCTCCCAGGAAAATCGCAAGCTTTGCAAAAAGTCTTGGAATCCTGGGCAACAACTAGATGCAGGGTAACTCACAAAAGACCTTTTAGGTCAAGGTGAAGAAAGACCAACCCAGGGCCAAGCGACCCCTTAAACAATCTACAATCTACAAGTATCCCTTTCCCGAACGCCATAGTCCGTTTTTAACCCTCAAGTGGATTTTATGAGGGGGCAAGGGTGCGAAGGGATGAATTTCGGAGCAATCACGTAATCTCTGCATTACATAAAAAAATACTGATGTAGCGGTTTCCAAGAGTGCTTTTCTCTTATGTCAGGGCCTATTGATTCCTTTTCATCCCCCAAATTATCCCGACGGGGGATAGGGGATGAAGTCCCACAAAGTTTTCGTCCCATTCTCTTACTCCATCGTAGGTGTGTCATAAAATAGTTACAAAAATTCTAGTTATCATCCCACATTCAAACCTACTGCAATCTGGTACGTTCACTATTTTTTCCCTGACTCAAATTCATAATTCAAGATAAGGGGTAGTTTTTTACCGTGTAATGGACTGTTTTCGTGTACTAGGTCATAATAGATATATGGTTCATTCCAATTAAGAAAGCTTAGAGTGTTCAAGCTTCTTCATCAGTTATTGGAGCTTTTGTGCAGTTTGATATTATATTGGGGCAGTTTTCACCCCCTTAAGGGCATGTCTCGATTTCTTTGTGTGAGCCCTAGTCAGCACCTTCGTTCATGTATTCAGCCAATACACTTATATTATATTTCTGTTCATGGAAGCTCTATACTCAATAGCATCATTTTTTCCTATTTTTGGCTCTTTAGAATTAATCAAATGGATATATGGATTTTGCAATTTTATATTGGAATTCTGCATCAAAAAATTCTAAGAATATCTTGATTGCTCTGCCATAGCTGATGAGTATTCATTTTTTGTGGGGCTGTGTATGTTTTGATATGCTAGTATATTGCATCACGCATATCACAACTTCAATCCCTCATATCTCAGAAACCAAACATATGCTCATCTTGAAATTTTGTATTCAGGATGTTCTCATTATTAACAATAATTTAGCACTTAGTTTAAAACAAAATTAGAGGGCGAGAAAATGGGCCATTTTTGGCCTTTTTGGTAAATCAATTTGTAAGGATATTCTTTTAAAAATTTCCATTGTTGTTCATGATGTGATATGCTTGTCTTGTTAATACCAGATTCTAATTCTAAACTGTCCAGTTATTGATTCAAGAAGTTCTTAATCATGTTACGAGAGTGTTACCAATCAATGTAAGACTATCACCCACAGCAATCTCAAAGAAGTATGGCCCAGTAACACTTCTAGGCCAAAACCCACACAACACTTGTAAATCTAGAACACGTAGAAGTCGCTGATGGTTCATCACTGATTAATCAATCGTGGATTTTCGATACCTCAGAATCACTATGTTTATTAATGAATCCACTTAGGTGGAAGTGTGTCTCATCATTCATAATGCTAATTTGGATCATCATCACTTAGCTGCAATACGCACTTTGGTGGAATCAGGAGCTCAGTAAACTTAGAGCTGAAACAAGGAAACTCTTAACGCACCAGGAACTCAGGCGAGTATAAAGAGGCACTTACAAAGTATAATAAAGATGAGATATTGTATTGAAGTGGATGTACATTATCATACAAACTTTGATCCGTCTGTACTAATCTACTATACTAATATTTTAATCACCATTTGAGATTAAAAGATGATAACGATGAAATCACAGTAGTAATGGTTTAATCAAAGACATGCACTTGAAAATTAATAGGTTCATTAATTGTTTTTTTGTTGATCTCTCAGTATAACAACAAGAACACGAATATTAACCCTTTCATGATGAGCCAGGGAATGATACTCCCAATTGTGCCAGCCAAGAGCAGGAAAAATATAAAATTATTATTTTGAATATGACACTAGGGCACATTCATAGGATCAGATATCGTACTAGTACACATTCTTAGTCCTTAATGAGTTAACAAACTTCCTTCAATAAAATCAATAAATACAAGGATACATATATATCTCACAGAACTATGTAAAAAAGTATAGGTTTTTGTTTTTGAAAAGTTTTCGATTTGATTTACTTCATGTGTCAATAAAAAAATTTGATACTACTCAATTGTGATGAATTAACAAATTGATAAGTATTTGGCACAAAGCGCACTGTTGAAGCAAGTAATGATACTTTCTTCCATTAATACATTCAATGCGCATGGCACAGATCCGTGACGCAAAAAAAAGTTTTAGGGGCAGTGCGAATGACATGGATCCGTGACACATGTAGCTTTGCATTACCTTTGCCAGTATGGAGTAAGCACTGTGCGAGGGATCATGAACGTGGAGTAGCATGTTGCCAAGGCACCCAGCGTCTAAAAATTTTGTTTGTTTTGAATTTGTTTACCTTAGTGGGTTAAAATGGACACTATGGGGCAGGTCCGTCTAATGAAAAAAAAAAAAAAACGTAAAGAGTCAAAAAAGCGCACAGACAGTGCAGTTTTGAAGGCATCTAGTGATAAAGAAATGTTTATCGATAGTCATGATAATTTTGTGCCGGACGATGAGTCAGATGATAGTACAGATATGGATGATGAAAAGCAAGGTAGGCACTTTTATTTTTTATAATATTCATGATATAATATTACAGGCACGGTTTTACCGATTGTACAAAAAGCACAAACACAAGTGCCAGTTACTGCTGCAACAACAAATAATATTGTTCCAAACTAGTCAACAAACATGAAGAATTTTCAATTCTCAAAAACTAACGAGTTATTGCAGGCAATTTCTGGAAATGAGCCAAATGACTAATGAAACTAATTATTACACAGAAGCGGTGTCTCTCTGAAGATGTTTCTGAAAAATCTAGAATTACTAGATTGAAGCCTGTTAAATCTTCTGAAATGTTAACATTTATCAGGTTAGTATTTCATACTGGCACAATAAGACTAAATCGCCTTCAAGACTACTGGACGGACCACCCATTATTTAATTTCAAATGTTTTTCACATGAGTCGTGATCGATTCCTGATAATAATGAGGTGCCTACATTTTGCAAGAAACGTACCTGAACAGTCAGGCAAAAATCAATTGTGTAAAATAAGGCCTGTTTTAAATTTATTTAACAAGATGGCTGCATTATATTACCCTGGAGAGCAGCTTTCGTTTGACGAGCCGATGGTGTCATGGAGAGGCTGTTTGGTGTTTCGCCAATACATCAAAAATAAGAGACATAAATGTGACATCAAATTCCATATGCTGACAGAACCGAATGATACTATTCTAAAGTCTTTCGTATACACTGGGATATTAGATGATGACATCAGAGGGAAAGACTATACGATATAGGTAGTTCTAGACCTTTTACAAAATTATTTAGATTCTGGACATTCTGTCTATTTAGACAATTTCTACAACTCTTCTGAACTAGCGAACAAATTGACTAGTCGCAGTACTTACTGCACTGGGACTCTAAATTCAAAAAGGACAAACAATCCCGAAGAACGTCTTGCAAAAAAATAAAAAAAAACAGCTGCCTTGTATTCTAATGGTAGGCACATGGAAAGATAAACGTGAAGTTTTGTATCTATCAAACAAATACGAAAACAAAATGGTTTGTGGATAAGAGGAATTGCACAAAAGAAAAACCCACCCCAAATTTTTCACTATAATAAATGTATGGTGAGGTAGACCATCAAGATCAAATTAATTCCATGCGATAGGGAGATACTAAGATGGTATAAAAAATTGGACATTAATTTCATTCAGCTCATGCTTTTAAATTCATATTTTCTGTACAGAAAATACTCGGGGAGGAACATTTCATTGTATGATTACAGAATTTCTATATTAGAGAAACTGTTAGATATTGGAGTAATCAGGACAACTCAGACAAGAGACCCAACAACTCACATGCTGAAAAATATTACAGCTGTGAATAAAAAAAGGTGAAACCAACAGAAAATGTTGCAGGGTTTGTTTGCAAAAGAAGATTCGAAAAATGTCCAGAACAACCAGGACTTTGCGTAGGAGACTGCTTTGAAAAGGACACGTTTTATAGGTAAATTGGTGGCCTATCAAATTTAATGAATTGTAGTTCAACTGATTCTAAACAATAAATTCCTCTGGCAAAACTTCAAATTATGGACAGATTCTCCGAAGATTGGGCCTAACCCTCGATACTGTATCAACGATTTCTCAAAACGTACTGCAGGTATTAAAATGATAACTGTTGGAAATGAATAACCATTATTTGGTCTTAGATTTATGTGTCTGAACTTCCGATTTTGACGGAAGTTACGTCAAATCATGTTTTTGCATGCACAACACTTGGTTACTTTAATTTAATACATAATATAATAAATACATATAAGTTAAAATTCAGTATCTTAGTAAATAAGTAAGTACGTGCATTGACTGATCGATAAAAATTCATCAAATTTGACAGGCCACCAATTTACCTATAAAACGTGCGGTGTCCTTTCCATGCGTAAAATTAAATTTTGTAATAGTTACTACTTGAAATTTTGCTATTTTATAAATGTTTTCTAGTTTTTATATTTTTATATTATTCTGTATTTTGTGTCATGAATTTATTTTGTTTCGTGTTGTTATTTTGTTTTTTTTTGTAGTTTATTATCTTGGAGCTGTTTCTCAAATGTTGAAAGCTTAAAATTACTATATTTCATTCACATATATTGGATCGAAACTAGAATATGCGGCACTCATATGGTTTCCTATGCACAATGCACTTTTATTAGATATGTTTCATATAATCTCACTAAATTGTAAATAATATTATTAAGTGTCTGTCCCTTGTTAATAAGCTTTGTTTTCTGGTCGCATGAACTCACGTGAAAATTACTGTCTTTATTGTACTTTTGGTCGAACTAACCTCATGTGCAAATCACCAATTTTTATTGCCTGCAATATATTTAATTCTGTATCTGGCGTCTGTGACATTAATCATGATAGCTTAGATAGGATGATACATTTAGTGAAAAATGAGCCGCATCTTCAGACCAATTCATACAAAAGCAAATGTTGGTTTTCCAGGTAGGTTCTGGTGTCCTTAATAAGGTCTCAAAAGTCCCCGAAGTGGGAGTGTAAGGATAAAATTTGGCAACACTGTAAAGGCCTAAAATCGTGCTCGGAAACGAATTTTTGGAGATATCTCGGTTTTCATTGCCTCTACGACCAAAATACATCAGGCCAAAAAGAAAGCTATGGAAATTCTCTATAAAAAAGACAGAGGGTCTTTTTTTCGTATAGTTTTCTTGAAAAATTCCAGTAAGTCATACCTAAAATAAAAAAATTTATTTGTGGCAGTTTTTATTGCACGGAGGGTTAAAACATAAAAAAAAATCCCGGTTGGCTGTATCCTTGATACAGCCGTAAGTTTTAGGTGGATACGTCTATGCATAAGAGGATATCCGGGCAATCATTTTGGCTCGAACTCTATTATTGTTTTTGATGGTTATGAAAATATTAGCAACAGTGTGAAAGCTATACAGCAGCTTCATCGGTCCTCAAAAGCTTCATCTGTTGACATTTACTTTGATGAGCAGATGGTTGCAACTGTAAGCCAAGAGAAGCTCCTTTCCAATAATAAAAATAAAACCAGATCGATTTCGATGTTGACAGAAAAGTTTGAGGCAAATAATTATATTGTTAGACATGCTGAAGATGATGCTGACATTTTGATAGTCGAAACAGTGCTTGAGGAATCATGTAAAAATACTACGGTTGTGGTTGGGGAAGATGTGGATCTTCTTATAATTTTAACTGCTTTAATAAAGTTTTTCTCCTCAAACCAGGCAGAGGGAAGGTCCAACGAAAAATTTATTCTTCACGTAGCTTTGATCACCATAAAGATATTTGAGATCACATATATAACGCTCCAGTTAAAGAAGTTTCCATCAGTATTCTTGCTTTATTAAAGCTGTGAGCAAAAGCAAACCAGTGAAATTGAATTCATTACCACCCACTCATGACGCAGCTCAACAGCATCTATTTCGTGTTTATTTTCAAGTACAGAAATGGTTGGGTAATGTATTGAATCCTAAAGAGTGGGGATGGATGTTGAAATACCATATTGTGGCCAAAAACAACATCCCAACTTCCTACGCCTGATTACCTTCTGAAGATAATTTTCTGCAACTGTATGAAAGGTTGTGGACCATTGTGTGGCTGTCGGAGGTTGGGACTTAATTGCTCACCAGTTTGTGGCAACTGCCATGGAAAATCTTGCTTGAATGCTGAACTGATTGAAAACTTGACAGAAATAGAAGCCGTCACTGAAGCAGAGACTGAAAGTTCTCAGATTGATTCGGATTTCCTCGAACGAATCAATGAATTTATAGAAGGAGAAAAGGACAAGAAGGAAATTATTAATTTGACAACATTTTAATAAGTATGACAGTCATGGATTAGGCCTACCGGGGAAACCACATAAAAAAAGAGGGCCAAGTACTCAACCTCAAGGGTGGTGTGGAATAGAGTACTTAAATTATCCATAATATCCCATAAGTTCAAATTTAATGCAAGATTTTCAAGAAAACTATTGCGTATACGAAAAAAAGACTCTCTATCTTTTTTTATAGAGAATTTCCATGGCTTTCTTTTTGGCCTAATGCATTTTTGTCGTAGAGGCAATGAGAACCGAGATATCTCGAAAAATTCGTTTCCGAGCACGATTTTAGCCCTTTACAGCATTGCCAAATTTTATCCTTACCTACACTCCCACTTCGGGGACTTTTGAGATCTTATTAGGAACACCCGAATCTACCTGGAAAACCAACATTTGCTTTTGTATGAATTGGTCTGAAGAAAAATCCTAAATGCAGTGGATTATTATATCTTACAAGAAATCCATAAAAATGGGTCATATAATAATGATAATATAATAATGATAATATATTAATATATTCCATCATTCTTTTTTGCTTTCCTTACACTTTTGTATTTCTTTTATTTTTATATTTGTATTGTAGTTTTGTAATTAGTATTATTGTTTCTCTTTTAATTCACGTACACTATGTTTCCTGTAATTGGGTATTTATACCTGTTGGAAATAAATGTGAATTTATTTATTTATTTATCTTTTTTTCTAGATTGTGATACTAAATTCTGTGCCTAAAACAATAAAAACCTTCTCAACATGGATCCATGTCGGCAAGTACTATAAGATACATATGTCGCCCAGTGCGCATGGCACGGATTCATGGCATATGTCAAAAATGACATAAAAATATTACGTTTACCCAACAAGAGACAAAAAATAATTACTTTTCTGTAAAAAAAGATTTTCTTAAAAAAGAAAGATTCAGCTTTTGGGTTGTGGGGTGTCTTGACCTAGTAGCAGTGAACGTGTTAAGTACCTTGTGTTTTTAGAAGACAACCTGAATTGAAAATACCTGGACGCAGTTCTCTTAAGACTTTTGCAGAGTTAGGATACTAAACTGGTTACAATATATCAAGCAGTGCCAGTCCTAAACTGAAGTTACAATTTTACTGTGTTTACGTGAACAAAGTTATTATATAAAGTGTTTAATTAAATTATTCACAGTAATATTAATATTGAAAAACACACTAACTAAATTTCACCTAATACTAAAACTTTAACTAAATGAATCAACTAAAACAAAGTTAATTAAACATTTAACAAAATGATAACACGATGCAAGTTTAGCCGGGTTTTTCGAAGAAACGAGTAGCAACCTACCATGTAAACGTGTACGTGGCACAATACCAACTTAAGTATCCCATTGCACGTTGATATAATTTTAAGTTGGTACTTTATGTGTCACGATATCACTACTGATGACGTACTTGACATGTTAGAATTACTTTACGAATCAAGTTAATAAGTGGTCATTTTTATGTGTTCTTAGTGGTCACTGCTTCAATCAAGCCGTTAGAACTATACTCATGTCTCGATTTATATAGAATAATTTCCTATCAACTTAATTCTTCTGGTCTAAGCAATAAAACTTAACATTAATAATGAGGGTATTACTTACCGTAAAGAATCCCACTCTATATTATTATCTTTCGGTGATATGTCTAAATTATATAAGGATTCAAGTGATGTACATTCAACTAAACTTAAGATAATCCTATCGACTGCCACTGAGGTATAATGCAAACTATTATTTAGTCTCTCCCTAAAGTCCATAAATTCATCCAATTTTAAAAATGATCCAAATTTGTATGAAAACGTCAACTGGTCTGAACTCTACAGGAATGCAAAAACAAAATATTAATAAAAGCATGTTTATTTAACTAGTTAATCATCTTTTTATTTACTATTATGAAAATGAATGAAATTTTTGTTTGTATATATTGAAGAAATTGTCTATACATTTTTTTCTACAAAAATCAATTTCATGACATGCTGAAATCAAGTACTGAATAAAAAAATGTCTGTCTGTATGTGTGTACACTGTTACTTGTATACATAACTTTGTAAAATAACATATTAAAATAGTTGGGTCATATGCGACAAACAGGTGGTCAGAGGAAGGTGAAAATTGTGTTTTATTATAATATCCCAAGCAGCACAATTAGTTTATATTACCAGTTTAAAGCCACATTAACCTAAGATAGTTGATATAACGTAATTGCAACCATTGCTTTCAACTTTGAAGGTATATGGACTTAATAGTAATTTAGTAAGCAATATTTAGGTAATATTTTCTTATGAAATGCCTGATAAAGTCACATTGACTTTAGTGTAATTTACAAGAAATATTTACGTTACTGTTCCTTAAAATTTAACTCTAAAGTTAAAGTGCATATTGAGATCTATGTGTAAGAAAATATTATATAATTTTAGACTAAATTATTAACTTTGGAGTCGCTGTCTTTTGTCTGAATAAAAACAGGGAAATTTTACCAATTTTTTACGTAAGTATAACCTGAGTTTTTTCTTGTCCTTGTAGTCAGATTTAGGTTATAACTTTAACCTCATGGTCACAACTAGTTCCAATTTTAGGTAAAATTTACCCTGATTTTACTTCTCCACTAACCTAGCATATTTGTTTAACCTAAAATCAAATATTACTTCATAAAATGTCCTGAAAGTTATTTTTACTTAAAAAATAGAATTAGGTCCCTTCCCTGGAAAGCAAAATTACGTTTTCATTGTCTAAATTACTTCAAAGGACTATAATGATTGTTTTATGTTGATGCTCTTCCCAGTGTCAATTATACTAATTTGTAGCAATTTGTAGCAATTTATTTTGTTGTTGTTTGGGTTTTCTGTTTTCGTGTTTTTAAAAATAAAATTGGAGGTGTTTTGTTTTAAATGCGAGAAAGTATTCTACAGCCAGTCAACCTTTAGTCGGCACAACTGAAAAGTGCATAAGCAAATAGGACATAATTATAATGATATCGAATATGCGGTGTACTTAAAGATACTTGTAATTGTATTTCAACTTTTCTATTACCGACTTGTTTGCATTCGAAGTAATGACTACATTATATCAGGTAAAACAGTTGTTAATCTTTCAGAGAGTTTGGTACAATATAACTATTTTTTTCTCTAGATTTCAGTACTTAGTTTGCAGAATGAAAAGCTAAGTGAAGTTCAGTAGTGTTAGTAGTGTAACTGAGTGACTTTATTTGGATTGTATTCAGTGTTCCTGAATGTACTCACTGAAGAGAAGTTGTAAAAATGGTTTATGGCCCTATAGAAGGTTTAAACCTATACCTATGAACAAATTTAAGTTGATAGATGGGGAAGTAGTAATTAAGAATTAAAAAACAACTTTCATATTGTGTTTTCTGTTAATACATTTATTCAAATAAAAAATAAAGTATTAAACTAACCAACAAAAGATTAATTATTTTACCTGAAATATTTTTAAATTCCAAATTCACCGAATCCGTGATGTGATCATGTTTTTCTATCAAATGCAAACGCAAGTCGTTATTAAAGTTAAAACACAATTTGCACTCTAAGCACAGATATCTTTTGGGCACTGGCACTGGCACTTGGATTTGATATAAATACGTCGGATTTGTTTATTTATACACAATTCTGTTGTGCCGATTTAACGCTGACTGGCTGGAGAATACTTTCTCACATTCAAAACAAAACACATCCATTTTTATTGACAAAATACAAGAGAAATTGAAGGAATAAACCACAAACTCACAAAACAACAACTGCAGCCAAAGAAGTTTGAGGTTAGAAACAGAAGTGACATCACTCAATTTACCGCCTTCTTTAACCTAATTTGGGAAATATGACCAATTTAGTTCTGTATGAACTTTAAAGACTTTACAATTTTGAAGACTACAAAATTATTTTAACCTATATTGGTCCCATTTAACTTTAAAGTAAATAATATAAGTTTTAACACTTCGTCTCAAGGAAAAACGTCAATGAGGCCTAAAATATTGGGAGAGAATATTTCGAAGTCGCATGACACTATGTTCGCCATATTTTTCAACCAGCTGTAAGAGGCCATTTTACAATGAAATTTTGATGAGTATTTAATTGAAAAAAATAATTAATATAAGGTTATTTAACAGATACAAAGTACAATATTATAATATTTTATGCCCCAGGAAAGTTCTGCCGGGCAATTGAATAGGCTTTTCCAAATATTTTTAAAATACATTTAAGCTAAAAAAATTTTTTTTCTTTAAAAACGTAAAATACTTGAGGCCCCTTTAATATTCCGAGGTAGAATGGATATATTTACAATGAAAATTGAATGGCAGTAAAAAACACACACAGAGGGGAAGTGGACACATTATTTCACAACTACTATGACATTATATGATGCACTCCTACTCCATCATTATAATAGAGATGTCTGATGGTTTCTAGTTATGTCTTTGCTACTTATGCATCGTAAGTAAATCATTATTGTTGTAAATAAAATCTTATTAGTTATTTCTGAGAAAGAAAGATTGCAGTTGAAAGAGGATAACTGGTTTGGTAAATATTACCTATCAACGACCACAATTAAACAAAATTTTTACGTTTAAATTACCTGTTCAGGGAAATATGTTCTACAACCAATAGGTCATTATAACTGAGCAGCCTTATTTAAGAGGTATTCATAAGGTCGTCTCATTCCCCATTTACTTATATTTTACGTAAATTTTAAGTCAATTAGGTTAGGTTAAATGGAAAACGGGACCAAAACGAGGACTACATTACGTAATTCTGACTTAAGGTGCTACTTGGGATAAGAGCAAAATGTTATATTAGTATACTTTAGTACTAAAAGAATTGGAGTCATTATTAGGAAAAGCAATTTTGTGAAAGTAAATTAAATCAATTTTTAATTTTATAATCCACATATTTATCACATTCTTTAAATCATTTTATTTATATTTAATTACCTAATAATTCAAACAAAAAACATACAGGATATAATCTCTAATCGCTCCATATTTTTCATACACCACACTAAACGTATAACGGTTAGCATATATCAGTTATTTTATTTGTATTAGTATTAGTACTACTTTTTACTAGGCAACTAGGTCGGAGAGGTCCATTGTGCCTAGGGATCTACAGTTTATTTTTTTACAACTTTCTCAAAAACCACGGTCCTCGGCCACCAACTTTAACACGTTCACCGCCGATGACTCAACTGTGGAGTCATGACGGCCTACATCAGTAGCCGATGACTAAACTGTTGGGTCAAGTGCATCTACATTAGTCAGTCTTGCTTCTGTTTTATTTCATAAAAAATTTAACTCAATTGTAGGACTCAAATGTTGAGTCATCGACCTATTCTTGATAAAACAGACCTTAGAGGCCAGTGACCTCGAGTCATGGTGAATTTGTGTCTAAAAACTTAACAAAGCAATTAATAATTCTATAAGAGGCTCTAAGAAATGCTTCTTGTATATGATTTTCGAAAAATATATATTGGCCTTTGGAAAAGATCCTAAATTTTTATTGGCAGTGAACGTGTTAACCTACCCTGGGTCATCCACCACCTTTCTGGTGGTGCAGCGGCCCCAGATTGTCTCCGTTGGTAGTCTACCGACTATTAGATGAGATACTTGGTTCACCCATCCAAATGCGGGACTCACTCAGCGTGCTTTACTTCACTGATCGAGTGTCGGAATTTAAACAGATGAAGGTACCTCATCTCCTATATCAGTTATTTGGTAAAAGCCTGCCGTTAATCATATGATTATATGTAGGGATGCAACAGATAGTGTTTTGGCCGGATACCGAATACCGGATATCCGGCGTACTTCTTGTACCGGATAGCAGATATCCGGCCAACTATCCGGCTTACATTGAAAGTTGGATTGAAAACACGTTTTGGCAACATCGACGACAAAAAATTTTTTACTGGCAACTCTTCTAGACTCCAGATTTAAAACTAGTTTTTTTATAAGAATTAGGCTAAAATATCCTGTCAAATTATGCTGGAAGATAAAAAAATAGTTGTGACTATTCATATTCAAGCAATGATAGTGAAAGTGGTTCTTCTCCTTCCAGTAAATAAAGTAAGAGAAACTCAGATAATGTTACTGCTGATATGCACAACACTTTTTAGGACTGTTTTGAGGAAGTGGCAGAAAAAATAGTAGCGTTAATGAAAACGTTTCTGAGAAAAGTTCAATGGCTAAGGAGATTGTTTATTATTTGAAAGGAGCACGGATTCATAGAAATAGTGTACTAACTCAAATCAGTATACACTTTTGCCAAAGTTTGTAAAAATATATCTGCAGCTCCTTGCAGCAGTGTAAACAGTGACAGACTCTTTTCAGAAGCTGGCAACGTATACGAAAAGAAACGCAATCGTCTACTACTTCTAAACACTGAGAAACTCGTCTTTATTCACCATAATTTACCATTGGTAAACTTTAAGTATTAATTTAGTAACTAATCTATAGATATTTACAGTTTGTAGTAATAATTGTAATGCAGGATAATGGAAAAATAATAAAACTGTTTCATTTTTTATACCACTTTTTATTTTTTAACTATCCGGTTTTGGCCGGATATCAGGTCACTATCCGGTGCCCAGCCGAATAGTAATAAAGTCATCACCTAGGTCTTGCTGACTAACATTTAAAATGTTGTAATTGTAATATACCGTGATAAGTTAAATTTTATATTATACAACTTGTTTTTGTTATATTTACCCAAACGTTTGACATGTCAAAATACGCGGTCATTAGTTAATGACCAATAAAATATCATCTAACTTAACTTAAATTAATTTGACTACTTAAATTCTCGGGAGTTTGTTGTTCACTCTGTTTCTATTTGTTTTCTGAGAAAGTTGTAAAAAAATAAATTCTTGAGAATTTTAACTTCATATTATGTAACTTTTTTTTGTTAGAAAAGCTCAGGAGAAACTGATACATCACGTTGGCACTGTGCGACAAGAATCAAAATTTTATTAAGTCTCTCCTGACGCAAAATCAATTATAGGTTTGACTTATTCTATTAGTTCTACTTACATCTTTATAATTCGTAGAAAAAAACTTCAAAGTCAGGTCAAATAGATTTGTACACAAAGAAAACAATCCTGTTGTTGATAGTCGTGCACAATGTATATATCCTAGTGAATCTAATTGTAAATGTTTTATATCTAAACTATTGTACATTTCATGAGCCATAATACCGCCACCTAAAAAAGAAAAATAAGCATATTGAGCAATAGCTCTTCAAGAAATTGAATAAATAGTATTTTGAAATCAGGGTTTATACTAATTCACAATTTTGACATTTTCTGACTTTTCCAGAACTTTTCAATACAAATGTCAGAAAATGGGGAAACGGAAAACATTTTTTAACGAGCGGGGGGCGCAAGATGGGAACAACTTTAAATATAAGTAGTTTTAATAAATTTTCCCTGACCAAACTCAAATTCTCTGACTTTTCCAGGTTTTCCATGTTTTCCAGAAAGTATACACCCTGTCAAATATTAGTGATATAGTAAATTTATTTGTTATGAATCACTTGTATTTTCAAAATATTAAGGTCAATTTGCAGTTTTATGTTAAGTCTAGGATAAGACCTAAATCTTAAGATTTTGATAAAGCATTTAATATTACTCACCTAGGGTGTGATACAGTCGAACTGCCAATAATTTGGCATGGAAATTACTAGGAGAATTCTTCAACAAATTCTCAAGTAAAATTAAAGCTATAATGATGGAATCTGAATTTTTTTCAATCTGAGCAAGATCATACAAAACATGAGCCGCCATCAACGCATAGGGATCAGAAGGCCCTAAATCTGTTGATAGTAAATTTTTACCATATGTTTGATAACCATGTTGGTAATGAAGCGATAGAGCTGTAATTAACGCTTTAAGATGATCTGACGACAAATTCTGGTGGCTCCCACACAACCTCGATAACTGCAGGGCACAAATATGACGTTGCATTTGGTGATCCTTAAAAGAATATAACAATTAATTTTAAAAAAGTTAAAACAGGCCATTTCTGGATAATTAAAAAAGATTTCAATTGTACTATTCTATTCTTCAAGCCTATTTTTTCAAAACATTATTTCGAATTAACTATTATTATTGCAAGATTCTTTAAAATTATTTCCAATAGTTTCAGGACATACAAGGTGTTTTTGAAGTATATTCATATACTCAGATCTATCAACTCATATATTTCTGGTATACACAAAAATATTTATTTAACAAAATGCTCAAAAATAACCGAGAAAATAAATTTTCAATATTGAAAACTAATATTGAATACGCCCATGATGTTATGATCTTTCAACGTCTAACAGTAACATTGATCTATATTCTCATCACGCCGGTGTCAAACCTCAAAAAAGAAATCCAACGGGTAGAGTAGCAGCAACTGACAATAGTGCGTCACTGCTGTCAAAATACATACTAGTCGCTACGCATTAGGGTGCATTGATTTTCTTTTTTTTTTCCTAATCCAAAATGGCGGGCATCCAAAAGTTGTGTGATGGGGTCATAAATAAACGTTAAAATTTCAAATCAAATTATTAACCCTCAGGGGTAGCGGGTTGGGATCAAAGGTAAACATTTTTGATATTCTATATATTCAAAATGGCTGGTGCGCATAAGTTGTGTTTTAGGGTTATAAGCAACAGGTAGAAATTTTAGTGAAAAATATTTAGGTTTAGGGGTAGCGGGTGAGGGTTAAAGTCCAATTTTTTATTTTGTGCATATCTAAAATAGCGGGCGCGGAAAAGTTTGGTCTTTAGGTTGAAATTGGCTAGTAAAAATTTTAAACCAAAATATTAAGACTCAAGGGTAGCGGGTTAGCATCAAAGACCAAAAAGATAGTACGTATCCTTACAAATATTATCGATACTTATCAATTAGTAATATTTTTAAACTATGTTTAATTACGATATTAAATTTAAATTACTTATTCCTACCTACGTATTTGTTATCTAATGTACGCATGCTCACAATACAGCATGCGCTGTGTTCTGCATACATGAAAGCTCGCTGAACACAACGCATGTAATTGATAAAAACAAAATTAGAAGAGCTATAAGCAAGAAGAGAGGTGAATTATCATCATGTGGTACGCCAATATCATTACGTGGACTTTATTTCGATGGGCGTAAAGAGAAGGCCATGAAATTAATAGATAACCGTAGAAAGATAACAAACGAAGAACATATAGTTTTAATTGGATCATCATATTTGGGACATGTCACACCTTCTACAGGTTCAGCTGTAAACATCATTAACGCCATTATCAGTTATTTTGAAAACTCTCGAATCCCAACTAACACCTTAAAAGTCGTCGGATGTGATGGAACGGCTACAAATACTGGTCCTAAAGGTGGTGTTATAGCTCTACTTGAAAAACATTTTAAGAGACCACTTCAGTGGTTCATTTGCCAACTGCATGCAAATGAACTTCCACTAACAGGCGAACATATTGACGGAACTGTATTTCAGGATTTTCAGGTATAATAGGAAAGTCGTTAGTCAAATGCGAGCAGATGCCAGTAGCTGCATTTAAGATTATTAAATCCGAAATTCCTGTAGTTAAGATGAAAGATCTTAACATATATCAGTTATATTTTTATGAAATATGCCAAGCAGTAATAACGGGATATGTTTCTATTAATCTTTCAAAACGAAAACCTGGCAAAATAGTCCACTCGCGATGGCTGATGACAGCAAATAGAATACGTCGCTTATATGTTGCTCTGCAGATTTGGTTATATCAGCAACGTATGTTGTCAAAGGGTATGCGCCAATGTGGTTCAAAATAGAAGCACATCCATCATGTCTGCAAGATGCTTCAAATGTATGGAAGACCATATAATTATCCAGATATTTATCAGAAGAGTTGAAAGGAGTAGGTAGTTGATCCCGTCGTAATACGAAATGGATATTTTGCACACCCTGAGAACATACTACTGGGAATGCTGGGCGATGAAAACCGGTGTATTAGGGAGTTGGCCGTTCGCAGAATATTAAAAGCTAGAAAAGGCAACAATACCTACTTAAGAAAGTTTACACTTGCTCCGTTGAAACTAAATGCTACAAATTAGTATAAGATGATTGATTGGCAAGAATGTGAATATAATGAGCCACCATTAACAGTTGATTTATCTCAAGAGGACCTTAATCAAATTATAAATAATCCTGAATTGTCTAATAATTGAAATAAAGAAATTTCCTAATCACACACAAGCTGTGAAAAGGGCAGTAAAGCTTGTAACTGAAGCTTCAGCGCTGGATGGATTAATTAGAACAACAATTAGATCCTGTGACAAACCAAATTCAACACAAAGAAAGATTACTACAAGCAAGTTTTACCATAATGTTTATAGTATTTTTATTTTTACTTTTTATTCTTTAATAAAATCAAGTTTATTTTCACATAAGTACCTTTGTTATCAAACTTTCAATAAAGAAATTAAAGTAAAAATAAAGTTTATTGTTTCACACTATGATGATAAAACAAATAATTTCCCTTTAAAAAAAATGGGACCTTTGAGCTTGTAGGGAATAGAAATTTATCCGATGCAGAACAAAGAAAATATCAAGTTGACTTTTAACCCTAATCCGCTACCCTTAAATCTTAATATTTTTGTCTTAAGTTT